>JAUTDX010007221.1:0-178640 GCA_030844895.1 Ambrosia x helenae | reverse complement strand
ACCTGAATGTCCAACAGACACCCATTTTAGTTTGTTAATACTATAATTAGGCTTCTTCCCTATAAGGATAGGAGATTCGGGGTCCCTGTGACTAACCCAATAAGGTGTACATTTAGGCTATAAAATTATTTCCAAGAGTAAGAAATTTCCAGCCTTTATAAACTGTTGTTCAGTATTCTTTGACCTACAGCACCTGAATTGTCCAACGAGACACCCATTTTTAGTTTTGTTAATACTATAATTAGGCTTCTCCTATAAGGATAGGAGATTCGGGTCCTGTGACTAACCCAATAAGGGTGTACATTAGGCTTAAAATTATTTCCAAGAGTAAGAATTTCCAGCCTAATATAAACTTTGTTCAGTTATTCTTTGACCTACAGCAGCACCTGAATGTCCAACGAGACACCCATTTTTAGTTTGTTAATACTATAATTAGGCTTCTCCTATAGGATAGGAAGATTCGGGGTCCCGTGACTAACCCAATAAGGTGTACATTAGGCTATAAAAATTATTTCCAAGAGTAAGAATTTCCAGCCTTATAAACTGTTGTTCAGTATTCGTTGACCTACAGCACCTGAAAGTCCAACGAGAAATACCCATTTTAGTTTGTTAATACTATAATTAGGCTTCTCCTATAAGGATAGGAGATTCGGGTCCCGTGACTAACCCAATAAGGGTGTACATTAGCAATAAAATTATTTCCAAGAGTAAAATTTCCAGCCTTTATAAACTGTTGTTCAGTATTCTTTGACCTACAGCACCTGAAAGTCCAACGAGACACCCATTTTAGTTTCTTAATACTATAATTATAAGCTTCTCCTATAAGATAGGAGATTCGGGGTCCTGTACTAACCCAATAAGGTGTACATTAGCTATAAAATTATTTCCAAGAGTAAGAATTTCCAGCCTTTATAAACGTTGTTTTCAGTATTCTTTGACCTACAGCACCTGAATGTCCAACGAGACACCCAATTTTAGTTGTTAATACTATAATTAGGCTTCTCCTATAAGGATAGGAGATTCGGGGTCCTGTGACTAACCCAATAAGGTGTACATTAGGCCTATATAATTATTTCCAAGAGTAAAATTTCCAGCCTTTATAAACTTTGTTCATATTCGTTTCTTTGACCTACAGCACCTGAAATGTCCAATGAGACAACCCATTTAAGTTTGTAATACTATAATTAGGCTTCTCCTATAAGGATAGGAATTCGGGTCCCGTGACTAACCCAATAAGGGTGTACATTAGGCTATAAAATTATTTCCAAGAGTAAGAATTTCCAGCCTTATATAAACTGTTGTTCAGTATTCTTTGACCTACAGCACACCTGAAAGTCCAACAACGAGATAACCCATTTTAGTTCTTAAATACTTTAATTAGGCTTCTCCTATAAGGATAGGAGATCGGGGTCCCGTGACTAACCCAATAAGGGTGTACATTAGGCTATAAAATTATTTCCAAAAGTAAGAATTTCCAGCCTTTATAAACTGTTGGTACATATTCTTTGACCTACAGCACCTGAATGTCCAACGAGACACCCATTTTAGTTGTTAATACTATAATTAGGCTTCTCCTATAAGGATAGGAGATTCGGGGTCCCTGACTAACCCAAAAAGGGTGTAACATTAGGCTATAAAATTATTTCCAAGAGTAAGAATTTCCAGCCTTTATAAACTGTTGTTCAGTATTCTTTGACCTACAGCACCTGAATGTCCAACGAGACCCCATTTTAGTTTGTTAATACTATAATTAGGCTTCTCCTATAAGGGATAGGAGATTCGGGGTCCTGTGACTAAACCAATAAGGTGTAAATTAGGCTATAAATATATTTCCAAGAGTAAGAATTTCCAGCCTTTATAAACTGTTGTTCAGTATCTTTTGACCTACAGCACCTGAATGTCCAACGGACACCCATTTTAGTTTTTAATACATAATTTAGCTTCTCCTATAAGGATAGGATTCGTGGTCCCGTGACAAACCCAATAAGGGTATACATTAGGCTATAAAAATTATTTCCAAGAGTAAGAATTTTCCAGCCTTTATAAACTGTTGTTCAGTATTCTTTGACCTACAACACCTGAATGTCCAACGAGACACCCATTTTAGTTTGTTAATACTATAATTAGGCTTCTCCTATAAGGATAGGAGATTCGGGTTCCGTGACTAACCCAATAAGGGTGTACATTAGGCTATAAAATTATTTCCAAGAGTAAGAATTCCATCCAGCCTTTATAAACTGTTGTTCAGTATTTTCTTTGACCTACAGCACCTGAATGTCCAACAGACACCCATTTTAGTTGTTAATACTATAATTAGGCTTCTCCTATAAGATAGGAGATTCGGGGTCCGTGACTAACCAATAAGGGTGTACATTAGGCTATAAAATTATTTCCAAGAGTAAGAATTCCAGCCTTTATAAACTGTTGTTCATATTCTTTGACCTACAGCACCTGAATGTCCAACGAGACACCCATTTTAGTTTGTTAATACTATAATTAGGCTTCTCCTATAAGGATAGGAGATTCGGGGTCCCGGACTAACCCAATAAGGGTGTACATTAGGCTATAAAATTATTTCCAAGAGTAAGAATTTCCAGCCTTTATAAACTGTTTTCAGTATTCTTTGACCTACAGCACCTGAATGTCCAACGAGATACCCATTTTAGTTGTTAATACTATAATTAGGCTTCTCCTATAAGATAAGGAGATTCGGGTCCCGTGACTACCCAATAAGGGTGTACATTAGGCTATAAAATTATTTCCAAGAGTAAGAATTTCCAGCCTTTATAAACTGTTGTTCAGTATTCTTTGACCTACAGCACCTGAAAGTCCAACGAGACACCCATTTTGTTGTTTAATAATACTCTATTAGGCTTCTCCTATAAGGATAGAGATTCGGGTCCTGTGACTAACCCAATAAGGGTGTACATTAGGCTATAAAATTATTTCCAAGAGTAAGAATTTCCAGCCTTTATAAACTGTTGTTCAGTATTCTTTGACCTACAGCACCTGAATGTCCAACGAGACACCCATTTTAGTTTGTTAATACTATAATTAGGCTTCTCCTATAAGGATAGGTATTCGGGGTCCTGTGACTAACCCAATAAGGGTGTACATTAGGCTATAAAATTATTTCCAAGAGTAAGAATTTCCAGCCTTTATAAACTGTTGTTCAGTATTCTTTGACCTACAGCACCTGAATGTCCAACGAGACACCCATTTTAGTTTGTTAATACTATAATTAGGCTTCTCCTATAAGGATAGGAGATTCGGGTCCCGTGACTAACCCAATAAGGGTGTACATTAGCTATAAAATTATTTCCAAGAGTAAGAATTTCCAGCCTTTATAAACTGTTGTTTTGTATTCTTTGACCTACAGCACCTGAAATCCAACGAGATACCCATTTTAGTTTGTTAATACTATTTTAATAGGCTTCTCCTATAAGGATAGGAGATTCGGGTCCGTGACTAACCCAATAAGGGTGTACATTAGGCTATAAAATTATTTCCAAGAGTAAGAATTTCCAGCCTTTAAAACTGTTGTTCATAATTCTTTGACCTACAGCACCTGAATGTCCAACGAGACACCCATTTTAGTTTGTTAATACTATAATTAGGCTTCTCCTATAAGATAGGAGATTCGGGTCCTGTGACTAACCCAATAAGGGTGTACATTAGGCTATAAAATTATTTCCAAGAGTAAATTTCCAGCCTTTATAAACTGTTGTTCAGTATTCTTTGACCTACAGCACCTGAATGTCCAACGAGACACCCATTTTAGTTTGTTAATACTATAATTAGGCTTCTCCTATAAGGATAGGAGATTCGGGTCCTGTGACTAACCAATAAGGGTGTACATTAGCTATAAAATATTTTCCAAGAGTAAGAATTTCCAGCCTTTATAAACTGTTGTTCAGTATTCTTTGACCTACAGCACCTGAATGTCCAACGAGACACCCATTTATTTGTTAATACTATAATTTAGGCTTCTCCTATAAGGATAGGAGATTCGGGTCCTGTGACTAACCCAATAAGGTGTACATTAGGCTATAAAATTATTTCCAAGAGTAAGAATTTCCAGCCTTTATAAACTGTTGTTCAGTATTCTTTGACCTCAACACCTGAATGTCCAACGAGACCCCCATTTTAGTTGTTAATACTATAATTAGGCTTCTCCTATAAGGATAGGAGATTCGGGTCCTGTGACTAACCAATAAGGGTGTACATTAGGCAATAAAATTATTTCCAAGAGTAAGAATTTCCAGCCTTTATAAAACTGTTGTTCAGTATTCTTTGACCTACAGCACCTGAATGTCCAACGAGACACCCATTTTTAGTTTGTTAATACTATAATTAGGCTTCTCCTATAAGGATAGGAGATTCGGGGTCCTGTGACTAACCCAATAAGGGTGTACATTAGGCTATAAAATTATTTCCAAGAGTAAGAATTTCCAGCCCATTATAAACTGTTGTTCAGTATTCTTTGACCTACAACACCTGAATGTCAACGAGACACCCATTTTAGTTTGTTAATACTATAATTAGGCTTCTCCTATAAGGATAGGAGATTCGGGGTCCCGTGACTAACCCAATAAGGGTGTACATTAGGCTATAAAATTATTTCCAAGAGTAAGAATTTCCAGCCTTTATAAACTGTTGTTCAGTATTCTTTGACCTACAGCACCTGAATGTCCAACGAGACACCCATTTTAGTTTGTAATACTATAAATTAGCTTCTCCTATAAGGATAGGAGATTCGGGGTCCTGTGACTAACCCAATAAGGGTGTACATTAGGCTATAAAATATTTCCAAGAGTAAGAATTTCCAGCCTTTATAAACTGTTGTTCAGTATTCTTTGACCTACAGCACCTGAATGTCCAACGAGACACCCATTTTAGTTTGTTAATACTATATTAGGCTTCTCCTATAAGGATAGGAGATTCGGGTCCTGTGACTAACCAATAAGGTGTACATTAGGCTATAAAATTATTTCCAAGAGTAAGAATTTCCAGCCTTTATAAACTGTTGTTCAGTATTCTTTGACCTACAGCACCTGAATGTCCAACGAGACACCCATTTTAGTTTGTTAATACTATAATTAGCTTCTCCTATAAGGATAGGAGATTCGGGGTCCCGTGACTAACCCAATAAGGTGTACATTAGGCTATAAAATTATTTCCAAGAGTAAGAATTCCCAGCCTTTATAAACTGTTGTTCAGTATTCTTTGACCTACAGCACCTGAATAGTCCAACGAGACACCCATTTTAGTTTGTTAATACTATAATTAGGCTTCTCCTATAAGGATAGGAGATTCGGGTCCTGTGACTAACCCAATAAAGGGTGTACATTAGGCTATAAAATTATTTCCAAGAGTAAGAATTTCCAGCCTTTATAAACTGTTGTTCAGTATTCTTTGACCTACAGCACCTGAAGTCCAACGAGACACCCATTTTAGTTTGTTAATACTATAATTAGGCTTCTCCTATAAGGATAGGAGATTCGGGGTCCTGTGACTAACCCAATAAGGGTGTACATTAGGCTATAAAATTATTTCCAAGAGTAAGAATTCCAGCCTTTATAAACTGTTGTTCAGTATTCTTTGACCTACAGCACCTGAATGTCCAACGAGACACCCATTTAGTTGTTAATACTATAATTAGGCTTCTCCTATAAGGATGGAGATTCGGGGTCCTGTGACTAACCCAATAAGGGTGTACATTAGGCTATAAAATTATTTCCAAGAGTAAGAATTTCCAGCCTTTATAAACTGTTGTTCAGTATTCTTTGACCTACAGCACCTGAATGTCCAACGAGACTACCATTTTAGTTTGTTAATACTATAATTAGGCTTCTCCTATAAGGATAGGAGATTCGGGTCCCTGACTAACCCAATAAGGGTGTACATTAGCTATAAAATTATTTCCAAGAGTAAGAATTTCCAGCCTTTAAAACTGTTGTTCAGTATTCTTTGACCTACAGCACCTGAATGTCCAACGAGACACCCATTTTAGTTTGTTAATACTATAATTAGGCTTCTCCTATAAGGATAGGAGATTCGGGGTCCCGTGACTAACCCAATAAGGGTGTACATTAGGCTATAAAATTATTTCCAAGAGTAAGAATTTCCAGCCTTTATAAACTGTTGTTCAGTATTCTTTGACCTACAGCACCTGAATGTCCAACGAGACACCCATTTTAGTTAGTTTGTTAATACTATAATTAGGCTTCTCCTATAAGGATAGGAGATTCGGGGTCCTGTGACTAACCCATAAGGTGTACATTAGGCTATAAAATTATTTCCAAGAGTAAGAATTTCCAGCCTTTATAAACTGTTGTTCAGTATTCTTTGACCTACAGCACCTGAATGTCCAACGAGACACCCATTTTAGTTTGTTAATACTATAATTAGGCTTCTCCTATAAGGATAGGAGATTCGGGGTCCCGTGACTAACCCAATAAGGGTGTACATTAGGCTATAAAATTATTTCCAAGAGTAAGAATTTCCAGCCTTTATAAACTGTTGTTCAGTATTCTTTGACCTACACACCTGAAAGTCCAACGAGACACCCATTTTAGTTCGTTAATACTATAATTAGGCTTCTCCTATAAGGATAGGAGATTCGGGTCCGTGACTAACCCAATAAGGGTGTACATTAGGCTATAAAATTATTTCCAAGAGTAAGATTTCCAGCCTTTATAAACTGTTGTTCAGTATTCTTTGACCTACAGCACCTGAATGTCCAACGAGACACCCATTTTAGTTTGTTAATACTATAATTAGGCTTCTCCTATAAGGATAGGAGATTCGGGGTCCCGTGACTAACCCAATAAGGTTGTACATTAGGCTATAAAATTATTTCCAAGAGTAAGAATTTCCAGCCTTTATAAACTGTTGTTCAGTATTCTTTGACCTACAGCACCTGAATGTCCAACGAGACACCCATTTTAGTTTGTTAAATACTATAATTAGGCTTCTCCTATAAGATAGGAGATTCGGGGTCCTGTGACTAACCCAATAAGGGTGTACATTAGGCTATAAAATTATTTCCAAGAGTAAGAATTTCCAGCCTTTATAAACTGTTGTTCATATTCTTTGACCTACAGCACCTGAATGTCCAACGAGACACCCATTTTAGTTTGTTAATACTATAATTAGGCTTCTCCTATAAGGATAGGAGATTCGGGTCCTGTGACTAACCCAATAAGGGTGTACATTAGGCTATAAAATTATTTCCAAGAGTAAGAATTTCCAGCCTTTATAAACTGTTGTTCAGTATTCTTTGACCTACAGCACCTGAATGTCCAACGAGACACCCATTTTAGTTTGTTAATACTATAATAGGCTTCTCCTATAAGGATAGGAGATTCGGGTCCTGTGACTAACCCAATAAGGGTACATTAGGCTATAAAATTATTTCCAAGAGTAAGAATTTCCAGCCTTTATAAACTGTTGTCAGTATTCTTTGACCTACAGCACCTGAATGTCCAACGAACACACCATTTTAGTTTGTTAATACTATAATTAGCTTCTCCTATAAGGATAGGAGATTCGGGGTCCTGTGACTAACCCAATAAGGGTGTACATTAGGCTATAAAATTATTTCCAAGAGTAAGAATTTCCAGCCTTTATAAACTGTTGTTCATATTCTTTGACCTACAGCACCTGAATGTCCAACGAGACACCCATTTTAGTTGTTAATACTATAATTAGGCTTCTCCTATAAGGATAGGAGATTCGGGGTCCTGTGACTAACCCAATAAGGGTGTACATTAGGCTATAAAATTATTTCCAAGAGTAAGAATTTCCAGCCTTTATAAACTGTTGTTCAGTATTCTTTGACCTACAGCACCTGAATGTCCAACGAGACACCCATTTTAGTTTGTTAATACTATAATTAGGCTTCTCCTATAAGGATAGGAGATTCGGGGTCCTGTGACTAACCCAATAAGGGTGTACATTAGGCTATAAATATATTCCAAGAGTAAGAATTTCCAGCCTTTATAAACTGTTGTTCAGTATTCTTTGACCTACAGCACCTGAATGTCCAACGAGACACCCATTTTAGTTTGTTAATACTATAATTAGGCTTCTCCTATAAGGATAGGAGATTCGGGGTCCTGTGACTAACCCAATAAGGGTGTACATTAGGCTATAAAATTATTTCCAAGAGTAAGAATTTCCAGCCTTTATAAACTGTTGTTCAGTATTCTTTGACCTACAGCACCTGAATGTCCAACGAGACACCCATTTTAGTTTGTTAATACTATAATTAGGCTTCTCCTATAAGGATAGGAGATTCGGGGTCCTGTGACTAACCCAATAAGGGTGTACATTAGGCTATAAAATTATTTCCAAGAGTAAGAATTTCCAGCCTTTATAAACTGTTGTTCAGTATTCTTTGACCTACAGCACCTGAATGTCCAACGAGACACCCATTTTAGTTTGTTAATACTATAATTAGGCTTCTCCTATAAGGATAGAGATTCGGGGTCCTGTGACTAACCCAATAAGGGTGTACATTAGGCTATAAAATTATTTCCAAGAGTAAGAATTTCCAGCCTTTATAAACTGTTGTTCAGTATTCTTTGACCTACAGCACCTGAATGTCCAACGAGACACCCATTTTAGTTTTGTTAATACTATAATTAGGCTTCTCCTATAAGGATAGGAGATTCGGGGTCCCTTGACTAACCCAATAAGGTGTACATTAGGCTATAAAATTTATTTCCAAGAGTAAGAATTTTCCAGCCTTTATAAACTGTTGTTCAGTATTCTTTGACCTACAGCACCTGAATGTCCAACGAGACACCCATTTTAGTTCGTTAATACTATAATTAGGCTTCTCCTATAAGGATAGGAGATTCGGGTCCTGTGACTAACCCAATAAGGGTGTACATTAGGCTATAAAATTATTTCCAAGAGTAAGAATTTCCAGCCTTTATAAACTGTTGTTCAGTATTCTTTGACCTACAGCACCTGAATGTCCAACGAGATACCCATTTTATTGTTCTTTAATACTATAATTAGGCTTCTCCTATAAGGATAGGAGATTCGGGTCCCTGTGACTAACCCAATAAGGGTGTACATTAGGCTATAAAATTATTTCCAAGAGTAAGAATTTCCAGCCTTTATAAACTGTTGTTCAGTATTCTTTGACCTACAGCACCTGAATGTCCAACGAGACACCCATTTTAGTTGTTAATACTATAATTAGGCTTCTCCTATAAGGATAGGAGATTCGGGTCCTGTGACTAACCCAATAAGGGTGTACATTAGGCTATAAAATTATTTCCAAGAGTAAGAATTTCCAGCCTTTATAAACTGTTGTTCAGTATTCTTTGACCTACACACCTGAATGTCCAACGAGACACCCATTTAGTTTGTTAATACTATAATTAGGCTTCTCCTATAAGGATAGGAGATTCGGGTTCCTGTGACTAACCCAATAAGGGTGTACATTAGGCTATAAAATATTTCCAAGAGTAAGAATTTCCAGCCTTTATAAACTGTTGTTCAGTATTCTTTGACCTACAGCACCTGAAAGTCCAACGAGATACCCATTTTAGTTGTTAATACTATAATTAGGCTTCTCCTATAAGGATAGGAGATTCGGGTCCGTGACTAACCCAATAAGGGTGTACATTAGGCTATAAAATTATTTCCAAGAGTAAGAATTTCCAGCCTTATAAACTGTTGTTCAGTATTCTTTGACCTACAGCACCCCTGAATGTCCAACGACACCCATTTTAGTTTGTTAATACTATAATTAGGCTTCTCCTATTAAGGATAGGAGATTCGGGGTCCCGTGACTAACCCAATAAGGGTGTACATTAGGCTATAAAATTATTTCCAAGAGTAAGAATTTCCAGCCTTTATAAACTGTTGTTCAGTATTCTTTGACCTACAGCACCTGAATGTCCAACGAGACACCCATTTTTAGTTTGTTAATACTATAATTAGGCTTCTCCTATAAGGATGGAGATTCGGGTCCTGTGACTAACCCAATAAGGGTGTACATTAGGCTATAAAATTAATTTCCAAGAGTAAGAATTTCCAGCCTTTATAAACTGTTGTTCAGTATTCTTTGACCTACAGCACCTAAATGTCCAACGAGACACCCATTTTAGTTGTTAATACTATAATTAGGCTTCTCCTATAAAGATAGGAGATTCGGGGTCCTGTGACTAACCCAATAAGGGTGTACATTAGGCTATAAAATTATTTCCAAGAGTAAGAATTTCCAGCCTTTATAAACTGTTGTTCAGTATTCTTTGACCTACAACACCTGAATGTCCAACGAGACACCCATTTTAGTTTGTTAATACTATAATTAGGCTTCTCCTATAAGGATAGGAGATTCGGGGTCCTGTGACTAACCCAATAAGGGTGTACATTAGGCTATAAAATTATTTCCAAGAGTAAGAATTTCCAGCCTTTATAAACTGTTGTTCAGTATTCTTTGACCTACACACCTGAATGTCCAACGAGACACCCATTTTAGTTTGTTAATACTATAATTAGGCTTCTCCTATAAGGATAGGAGATTCGGGGTCCTGTGACTAACCCAATAAGGGTGTACATTAGGCTATAAAATTATTTCCAAGAGTAAGAATTTCCAGCCTTTATAAACTGTTGTTCAGTATTCTTTGACCTACAGCACCTGAATGTCCAACGAGACACCCATTTTAGTTTTTAATACTATAATTAGGCTTCTCCTATAAGGATAGGAGATTCGGGGTCCTGTGACTAACCCAATAAGGGTGTACATTAGGCTATAAAATTATTTCCAAGAGTAAGAATTTCCAGCCTTTATAAACTGTTGTTCAGTATTCTTTGACCTACAGCACCTGAAAGTCCAACGAGACACCCATTTTAGTTTGTTAATACTATAATTAGGCTTCTCCTATAAGGATAGGAGATTCGGGGTCCGTGACTAACCCAATAAGGGTGTACATTAGGCTATAAAATTATTTCCAAGAGTAAGAATTTCCAGCCTTTATAAACTGTTGTTCAGTATTCTTTGACCTACAGCACCTAAAGTCCAACGAGACACCCATTTTAGTTTGTTAATACTATAATTAGGCTTCTCCTATAAGGATAGGAGATTCGGGGTCCTGTGACTAACCCAATAAGGGTGTACATTAGGCTATAAAATTATTTCCAAGAGTAAGAATTTCCAGCCTTTAAAACTGTTGTTCAGTATTCTTTGACCTACACACCTGAATGTCCAACGAGACACCCATTTTAGTTTGTTAATACTATAATTAGGCTTCTCCTATAAGGATAGGAGATTCGGGTCCTGTGACTAACCCAATAAGGGTGTACATTAGGCTATAAAATTATTTCCAAGAGTAAGAATTTCCAGCCTTTATAAACTGTTGTTCAGTATTCTTTGACCTACAGCACCTGAAAGTCCAACGAGACACCCATTTTAGTTTGTTAATACTATAATTAGGCTTCTCCTATAAGGATAGGAGATTCGGGGTCCTGTGACTAACCCAATAAGGTGTACATTAGGCTATAAAATTATTTCCAAGAGTAAGAATTTCCAGCCTTTATAAACTGTTGTTCAGTATTCTTTGACCTACAGCACCTGAATGTCCAACGAGACACCCATTTTAGTTTGTTAATACTATAATTAGGCTTCTCCTATAAGGATAGGAGATTCGGGTCCTGTGACTAACCCAATAAGGGTGTACATTAGGCTATAAAATTATTTCCAAGAGTAAGAATTTCCAGCCTTTATAAACTGTTGTTCAGTATTCTTTGACCTACAGCACCTGAATGTCCAACGAGACACCCATTTTAGTTTGTTAATACTATAATTAGGCTTCTCCTATAAGGATAGGAGATTCGGGTCCCGTGACTAACCCAATAAGGTGTACATTAGGCTATAAAATTATTTCCAAGAGTAAGAATTTCCAGCCTTTATAAACTGTTGTTCAGTATTCTTTGACCTACAGCACCTGAATGTCCAACGAGACACCCATTTTAGTTTGTTAATACTATAATTAGGCTTCTCCTATAAGGATAGAGATTCGGGGTCCTGTGACTAACCCAATAAGGGTGTACATTAGGCTATAAAATTATTTCCAAGAGTAAGAATTTCCAGCCTTTATAAACTGTTGTTCAGTATTCTTTGACCTACAGCACCTGAATGTCCAACGAGACACCCATTTTAGTTTGTTAATACTATAATTAGGCTTCTCCTATAAGGATAGGAGATTCGGGGTCCTGTGACTAACCCAATAAGGGTGTACATTAGGCTATAAAATTATTTCCAAGAGTAAGAATTTCCAGCCTTTATAAACTGTTGTTCAGTATTCTTTGACCTACAGCACCTGAATGTCCAACGAGATACCCATTTTAGTTTGTTAATACTATAATTAGGCTTCTCCTATAAGGATAGGAGATTCGGGGTCCGTGACTAACCCAATAAGGGTGTACATTAGGCTATAAAATTATTTCCAAGAGTAAGAATTTCCAGCCTTTATAAACTGTTGTTCAGTATTTTTTGACCTACAGCACCTGAATGTCCAACGAGATACCCATTTTAGTTTGTTAATACTATAATTAGGCTTCTCCTATAAGGATAAGAGATTCGGGTCCTGTGACTAACCCAATAAGGGTGTACATTAGGCTATAAAATTATTTCCAAGAGTAAGAATTTCCAGCCTTTATAAACTGTTGTTCAGTATTCTTTGACCTACAGCACCTGAATGTCCAACGAGACACCCATTTTAGTTTGTTAATACTATAATTAGGCTTCTCCTATAAGGATAGAGATTCGGGTCCCGTGACTAACCCAATAAGGGTGTACATTAGGCTATAAAATTATTTCCAAGAGTAAGAATTTCCAGCCTTTATAAACTGTTGTTCAGTATTCTTTGACCTACAGCACCTGAATGTCCAACGAGACACCCATTTAGTTTGTTAATACTATAATTAGGCTTCTCCTATAAGGATAGGAGATTCGGGTCCTGTGACTAACCCAATAAGGGTGTACATTAGGCTATAAAATTATTTCCAAGAGTAAGAATTTCCAGCCTTTATAAACTGTTGTTCAGTATTCTTTGACCTACAGCACCTGAATGTCCAACGAGACACCCATTTTATTTGTTAATACTATAATTAGGCTTCTCCTATAAGGATAGGAGATTCGGGGTCCCGTGACTAACCCAATAAGGGTGTACATTAGGCTATAAAATTATTTCCAAGAGTAAGAATTTCCAGCCTTTATAAACTGTTGTTCAGTATTCTTTGACCTACAGCACCTGAATGTCCAACGAGATACCCATTTTAGTTCGTTAATACTATAATTAGGCTTCTCCTATAAGGATAGGAGATTCGGGGTCCTGTGACTAACCCAATAAGGGTGTACATTAGGCTATAAAATTATTTCCAAGAGTAAGAATTTCCAGCCTTTATAAACTGTTGTTCAGTATTCTTTGACCTACAGCACCTGAAAGTCCAACGAGACACCCATTTTAGTTTGTTAATACTATAATTAGGCTTCTCCTATAAGGATAGGAGATTCGGGTCCCGTGACTAACCCAATAAGGGTTACATTAGGCTATAAAATTATTTCCAAGAGTAAGAATTTCCAGCCTTTATAAACTGTTGTTCAGTATTCTTTGACCTACAACACCTGAATGTCCAACGAGACACCCATTTTAGTTTGTTAATACTATAATTAGGCTTCTCCTATAAGGATAGGAGATTCGGGTCCCGTGACTAACCCAATAAGGGTGTACATTAGGCTATAAAATTATTTCCAAGAGTAAGAATTTCCAGCCTTTATAAACTGTTGTTCAGTATTCTTTGACCTACACACCTGAATGTCCAACGAGACACCCATTTTAGTTTGTTAATACTATAATTAGGCTTCTCCTATAAGGATAGGAGATTCGGGTCCTGTGACTAACCCAATAAGGGTGTACATTAGGCTATAAAATTATTTCCAAGAGTAAGAATTTCCAGCCTTTATAAACTGTTGTTCAGTATTCTTTGACCTACAGCACCTGAATGTCCAACGAGACACCCCATTTTAGTTTGTTAATACTATAATTAGGCTTCTCCTATAAGGATAGGAGATTCGGGTCCTGTGACTAACCCAATAAGGGTGTACATTAGGCTATAAAATTATTTCCAAGAGTAAGAATTTCCAGCCTTTATAAACTGTTGTTCAGTATTCTTTGACCTACAGCACCTGAAGTCCAACGAGACACCCATTTTAGTTCGTTAATACTATAATTAGGCTTCTCCTATAAGGATAGGAGATTCGGGGTCCGTGACTAACCCAATAAGGGTGTACATTAGGCTATAAAATTATTTCCAAGAGTAAGAATTTCCAGCCTTTATAAACTGTTGTTCAGTATTCTTTGACCTACAGCACCTGAATGTCCAACGAGACACCCATTTTAGTTCGTTAATACTATAATTAGGCTTCTCCTATAAGGATAGGAGATTCGGGTCCCGTGACTAACCCAATAAGGGTGTACATTAGGCTATAAAATTATTTCCAAGAGTAAGAATTTCCAGCCTTTATAAACTGTTGTTCAGTATTCTTTGACCTACAGCACCTGAATGTCCAACGAGACACCCATTTTAGTTTGTTAATACTATAATTAGGCTTCTCCTATAAGGATAGGAGATTCGGGGTCCCGTGACTAACCCAATAAGGGTACATTAGGCTATAAAATTATTTCCAAGAGTAAGAATTTCCAGCCTTTATAAACTGTTGTTCAGTATTCTTTGACCTACAGCACCTGAATGTCCAACGAGACCCCATTTTAGTTTGTTAATACTACTATAATTAGGCTTCTCCTATAAAGGATAGGAGATTCGGGGTCCTGTGACTAACCCAATAAGGGTGTACATTAGGCTATAAAATTATTTCCAAGAGTAAGAATTTCCAGCCTTTATAAACTGTTGTTCAGTATTCTTTGACCTACAGCACCTGAATGTCCAACGAGACACCCATTTTAGTTTGTTAATACTATAATTAGGCTTCTCCTATAAGGATAGGAGATTCGGGGTCCCGTGACTAACCCAATAAGGGTGTACATTAGGCTATAAAATTATTTCCAAGAGTAAGAATTTCCAGCCTTTATAAACTGTTGTTCAGTATTCTTTGACCTACAGCACCTGAAAGTCCAACGAGATACCCATTTTAGTTTGTTAATACTATAATTAGGCTTCTCCTATAAGGATAGGAGATTCGGGTCCTGTGACTAACCCAATAAGGGTGTACATTAGGCTATAAAATTATTTCCAAGAGTAAGAATTTCCAGCCTTTATAAACTGTTGTTCAGTATTCTTTGACCTACAGCACCTGAATGTCCAACGAGATACCCATTTTAGTTGTTAATACTATATTAGGCTTCTCCTATAAGGATAGGAGATTCGGGGTCCGTGACTAACCCAATAAGGGTGTACATTAGGCTATAAAATTATTTCCAAGAGTAAGAATTTCCAGCCTTTATAAACTGTTGTTCAGTATTCTTTGACCTACAGCACCTGAATGTCCAACGAGACACCCATTTTAGTTTGTTAATACTATAATTAGGCTTCTCCTATAAGGATAGGAGATTCGGGTCCCGTGACTAACCCCAATAAGGGTGTACATTAGGCTATAAAATTATTTCCAAGAGTAAGAATTTCCAGCCTTTATAAACTGTTGTTCAGTATTCTTTGACCTACAGCACCTGAATGTCCAACGAGACACCCATTTTAGTTTGTTAATACTATAATTAGGCTTCTCCTATAAGGATAGGAGATTCGGGGTCCCGTGACTAACCCAATAAGGGTGTACATTAGGCTATAAAATTATTTCCAAGAGTAAGAATTTCCAGCCTTTATAAACTGTTGTTCAGTATTCTTTGACCTACAGCACCTGAAGTCCAACGAGATACCCATTTTAGTTTGTTAATACTATAATTAGGCTTCTCCTATAAGGATAGGAGATTCGGGTCCTGTGACTAACCCAATAAGGGTGTACATTAGGCTATAAAATTATTTCCAAGAGTAAGAATTTCCAGCCTTTATAAACTGTTGTTCAGTATTCTTTGACCTACAGCACCTGAATGTCCAACGAGACACCCATTTTAGTTTGTTAATACTATAATTAGGCTTCTCCTATAAGGATAGGAGATTCGGGGTCCCGTGACTAACCCAATAAGGGTGTACATTAGGCTATAAAATTATTTCCAAGAGTAAGAATTTCCAGCCTTTATAAACTGTTGTTCAGTATTCTTTGACCTACAGCACCTGAATGTCCAACGAGACACCCATTTTAGTTTGTTAATACTATAATTAGGCTTCTCCTATAAGGATAGGAGATTCGGGTCCTGTGACTAACCCAATAAGGGTGTACATTAGGCTATAAAATTATTTCCAAGAGTAAGAATTTCCAGCCTTTATAAACTGTTGTTCAGTATTCTTTGACCTACAGCACCTGAATGTCCAACGAGACACCCATTTTAGTTTGTTAATACTATAATTAGGCTTCTCCTATAAGGATAGGAGATTCGGGTCCCGTGACTAACCCAATAAGGGTGTACATTAGGCTATAAAATTATTTCCAAGAGTAAGAATTTCCAGCCTTTATAAACTGTTGTTCAGTATTCTTTGACCTACAGCACCTGAATGTCCAACGAGATACCCATTTTAGTTTGTTAATACTATAATTAGGCTTCTCCTATAAGGATAGGAGATTCGGGGTCCTGTGACTAACCCAATAAGGGTGTACATTAGGCTATAAAATTATTTCCAAGAGTAAGAATTTCCAGCCTTTATAAACTGTTGTTCAGTATTCTTTGACCTACACAGCCTGAAAGTCCAACGAGACACCCATTTTAGTTTGTTAATACTATAATTAGGCTTCTCCTATAAGGATAGGAGATTCGGGGTCCTGTGACTAACCCAATAAGGGTGTACATTAGGCTATAAAATTATTTCCAAGAGTAAGAATTTCCAGCCTTTATAAACTGTTGTTCAGTATTCTTTGACCTACAGCACCTGAATGTCCAACGAGACACCCATTTTAGTTTGTTAATACTATAATTAGGCTTCTCCTATAAGGATAGGAGATTCGGGGTCCGTGACTAACCCAATAAGGGTGTACATTAGGCTATAAAATTATTTCCAAGAGTAAGAATTTCCAGCCTTTATAAACTGTTGTTCAGTATTCTTTGACCTACAGCACCTGAATGTCCAACGAGACACCCATTTTAGTTTGTTAATACTATAATTAGGCTTCTCCTATAAGATAGGAGATTCGGGGTCCTGTGACTAACCCAATAAGGGTGTACATTAGGCTATAAAATTATTTCCAAGAGTAAGAATTTCCAGCCTTTATAAACTGTTGTTCAGTATTCTTTGACCTACAGCACCTGAATGTCCAACGAGACACCCATTTTAGTTTGTTAATACTATAATTAGGCTTCTCCTATAAGGATAGGAGATTCGGGTCCTGTGACTAACCCAATAAGGGTGTACATTAGGCTATAAAATTATTTCCAAGAGTAAGAATTTCCAGCCTTTATAAACTGTTGTTCAGTATTCTTTGACCTACAGCACCTGAAAGTCCAACGAGACACCCATTTTAGTTTGTTAATACTATAATTAGGCTTCTCCTATAAGGATAGGAGATTCGGGGTCCTGTGACTAACCCAATAAGGGTGTACATTAGGCTATAAAATTATTTCCAAGAGTAAGAATTTCCAGCCTTTATAAACTGTTGTTCAGTATTCTTTGACCTACAGCACCTGAATGTCCAACGAGATACCCATTTTAGTTTGTTAATACTATAATTAGGCTTCTCCTATAAGGATAGGAGATTCGGGGTCCTGACTAACCCAATAAGGGTGTACATTAGGCTATAAAATTATTTCCAAGAGTAAGAATTTCCAGCCTTTATAAACTGTTGTTCAGTATTCTTTGACCTACAGCACCTGAATGTCCAACGAGACACCCATTTTAGTTTGTTAATACTATAATTAGGCTTCTCCTATAAGGATAGGAGATTCGGGGTCCTGTGACTAACCCAATAAGGGTGTACATTAGGCTATAAAATTATTTCCAAGAGTAAGAATTTCCAGCCTTTATAAACTGTTGTTCAGTATTCTTTGACCTACAGCACCTGAATGTCCAACGAGACACCCATTTTAGTTTGTTAATACTATAATTAGGCTTCTCCTATAAGGATAGGAGATTCGGGTCCTGTGACTAACCCAATAAGGGTGTACATTAGGCTATAAAATTATTTCCAAGAGTAAGAATTTCCAGCCTTTATAAACTGTTGTTCAGTATTCTTTGACCTACAGCACCTGAATGTCCAACGAGACACCCATTTTAGTTTGTTAATACTATAATTAGGCTTCTCCTATAAGGATAGGAGATTCGGGGTCCTGTGACTAACCCAATAAGGGTGTACATTAGGCTATAAAATTATTTCCAAGAGTAAGAATTTCCAGCCTTTATAAACTGTTGTTCAGTATTCTTTGACCTACAGCACCTGAAAGTCCAACGAGACACCCATTTTAGTTTGTTAATACTATAATTAGGCTTCTCCTATAAGGATAGGAGATTCGGGTCCCGTGACTAACCCAATAAGGGTGTACATTAGGCTATAAAATTATTTCCAAGAGTAAGAATTTCCAGCCTTTATAAACTGTTGTTCAGTATTCTTTGACCTACAGCACCTGAAAGTCCAACGAGACACCCATTTTAGTTCGTTAATACTATAATTAGGCTTCTCCTATAAGGATAGGAGATTCGGGTCCTGTGACTAACCCAATAAGGGTGTACATTAGGCTATAAAATTATTTCCAAGAGTAAGAATTTCCAGCCTTTATAAACTGTTGTTCAGTATTCTTTGACCTACAGCACCTGAATGTCCAACGAGATACCCATTTTAGTTTGTTAATACTATAATTAGGCTTCTCCTATAAGGATAGGAGATTCGGGTCCCGTGACTAACCCAATAAGGGTGTACATTAGGCTATAAAATTATTTCCAAGAGTAAGAATTTCCAGCCTTTATAAACTGTTGTTCAGTATTCTTTGACCTACAGCACCTGAATGTCCAACAGACACCCATTTTAGTTTGTTAATACTATAATTAGGCTTCTCCTATAAGGATAGGAGATTCGGGGTCCCGTGACTAACCCAATAAGGGTGTACATTAGGCTATAAAATTATTTCCAAGAGTAAGAATTTCCAGCCTTTATAAACTGTTGTTCAGTATTCTTTGACCTACAGCACCTGAATGTCCAACGAGACACCCATTTTAGTTTGTTAATACTATAATTAGGCTTCTCCTATAAGGATAGGAGATTCGGGGTCCTGTGACTAACCCAATAAGGGTGTACATTAGGCTATAAAATTATTTCCAAGAGTAAGAATTTCCAGCCTTTATAAACTGTTGTTCAGTATTCTTTGACCTACAGCACCTGAATGTCCAACGAGACACCCATTTTAGTTTGTTAATACTATAATTAGGCTTCTCCTATAAGGATAGGAGATTCGGGTCCCGTGACTAACCCAATAAGGGTGTACATTAGGCTATAAAATTATTTCCAAGAGTAAGAATTTCCAGCCTTTATAAACTGTTGTTCAGTATTCTTTGACCTACAGCACCTGAAAGTCCAACGAGACACCCATTTTAGTTTGTTAATACTATAATTAGGCTTCTCCTATAAGGATAGGAGATTCGGGGTCCCGTGACTAACCCAATAAGGGTGTACATTAGGCTATAAAATTATTTCCAAGAGTAAGAATTTCCAGCCTTTATAAACTGTTGTTCAGTATTCTTTGACCTACAGCACCTGAATGTCCAACGAGATACCCATTTTAGTTCGTTAATACTATAATTAGGCTTCTCCTATAAGGATAGGAGATTCGGGGTCTGTGACTAACCCAATAAGGGTGTACATTAGGCTATAAAATTATTTCCAAGAGTAAGAATTTCCAGCCTTTATAAACTGTTGTTCAGTATTCTTTGACCTACAGCACCTGAATGTCCAACGACACCCATTTTAGTTTGTTAATACTATAATTAGGCTTCTCCTATAAGGATAGGAGATTCGGGTCCTGTGACTAACCCAATAAGGGTGTACATTAGGCTATAAAATTATTTCCAAGAGTAAGAATTTCCAGCCTTTATAAACTGTTGTTCAGTATTCTTTGACCTACAGCACCTGAATGTCCAACGAGACACCCATTTTAGTTTGTTAATACTATAATTAGGCTTCTCCTATAAGGATAGGAGATTCGGGGTCCCGTGACTAACCCAATAAGGGTGTACATTAGGCTATAAAATTATTTCCAAGAGTAAGAATTCCCAGCCTTTATAAACTGTTGTTCAGTATTCTTTGACCTACAGCACCTGAATGTCCAACGAGACACCCATTTTAGTTTGTTAATACTATAATTAGGCTTCTCCTATAAGGATAGGAGATTCGGGTCCTGTGACTAACCCAATAAGGGTGTACATTAGGCTATAAAATTATTTCCAAGAGTAAGAATTTCCAGCCTTTATAAACTGTTGTTCAGTATTCTTTGACCTACAGCACCTGAATGTCCAACGAGACACCCATTTTAGTTTGTTAATACTATAATTAGGCTTCTCCTATAAGGATAGGAGATTCGGGGTCCCGTGACTAACCCAATAAGGGTGTACATTAGGCTATAAAATTATTTCCAAGAGTAAGAATTTCCAGCCTTTATAAACTGTTGTTCAGTATTCTTTGACCTACAGCACCTGAAAGTCCAACGAGATACCCATTTTAGTTTGTTAATACTATAATTAGGCTTCTCCTATAAGGATAGGAGATTCGGGTCCGTGACTAACCCAATAAGGGTGTACATTAGGCTATAAAATTATTTCCAAGAGTAAGAATTTCCAGCCTTTATAAACTGTTGTTCAGTATTCTTTGACCTACAGCACCTGAAAGTCCAACGAGACACCCATTTTAGTTCGTTAATACTATAATTAGGCTTCTCCTATAAGGATAGGAGATTCGGGTCCTGTGACTAACCCAATAAGGGTGTACATTAGGCTATAAAATTATTTCCAAGAGTAAGAATTTCCAGCCTTTATAAACTGTTGTTCAGTATTCTTTGACCTACAGCACCTGAATGTCCAACGAGACACCCATTTTAGTTTGTTAATACTATAATTAGGCTTCTCCTATAAGGATAGGAGATTCGGGGTCCCGTGACTAACCCAATAAGGGTGTACATTAGGCTATAAAATTATTTCCAAGAGTAAGAATTTCCAGCCTTTATAAACTGTTGTTCAGTATTCTTTGACCTACAGCACCTGAATGTCCAACGAGATACCCATTTTAGTTTGTTAATACTATAATTAGGCTTCTCCTATAAGGATAGGAGATTCGGGGTCCTGTGACTAACCCAATAAGGGTGTACATTAGGCTATAAAATTATTTCCAAGAGTAAGAATTTCCAGCCTTTATAAACTGTTGTTCAGTATTCTTTGACCTACAGCACCTGAATGTCCAACGAGACACCCATTTTAGTTTGTTAATACTATAATTAGGCTTCTCCTATAAGGATAGGAGATTCGGGGTCCTGTGACTAACCCAATAAGGGTGTACATTAGGCTATAAAATTATTTCCAAGAGTAAGAATTTCCAGCCTTTATAAACTGTTGTTCAGTATTCTTTGACCTACAGCACCTGAATGTCCAACGAGACACCCATTTTAGTTTGTTAATACTATAATTAGGCTTCTCCTATAAGGATAGGAGATTCGGGTCCCGTGACTAACCCAATAAGGGTGTACATTAGGCTATAAAATTATTCCCAAGAGTAAGAATTTCCAGCCTTTATAAACTGTTGTTCAGTATTCTTTGACCTACAGCACCTGAATGTCCAACGAGACACCCATTTTAGTTTGTTAATACTATAATTAGGCTTCTCCTATAAGGATAGGAGATTCGGGTCCTGTGACTAACCCAATAAGGGTGTACATTAGGCTATAAAATTATTTCCAAGAGTAAGAATTTCCAGCCTTTATAAACTGTTGTTCAGTATTCTTTGACCTACAGCACCTGAATGTCCAACGAGACACCCATTTTAGTTTGTTAATACTATAATTAGGCTTCTCCTATAAGGATAGGAGATTCGGGTCCCGTGACTAACCCAATAAGGTGTACATTAGGCTATAAAATTATTTCCAAGAGTAAGAATTTCCAGCCTTTATAAACTGTTGTTCAGTATTCTTTGACCTACAGCACCTGAAAGTCCAACGAGATACCCATTTTAGTTCGTTAATACTATAATTAGGCTTCTCCTATAAGGATAGGAGATTCGGGTCCCGTGACTAACCCAATAAGGGTGTACATTAGGCTATAAAATTATTTCCAAGAGTAAGAATTTCCAGCCTTTATAAACTGTTGTTCAGTATTCTTTGACCTACAGCACCTGAATGTCCAACGAGACACCCATTTTAGTTCGTTAATACTATAATTAGGCTTCTCCTATAAGGATAGGAGATTCGGGTCCCGTGACTAACCCAATAAGGGTGTACATTAGGCTATAAAATTATTTCCAAGAGTAAGAATTTCCAGCCTTTATAAACTGTTGTTCAGTATTCTTTGACCTACAGCACCTGAATGTCCAACGAGACACCCATTTTAGTTTGTTAATACTATAATTAGGCTTCTCCTATAAGGATAGGAGATTCGGGTCCCGTGACTAACCCAATAAGGGTGTACATTAGGCTATAAAATTATTTCCAAGAGTAAGAATTTCCAGCCTTTATAAACTGTTGTTCAGTATTCTTTGACCTACAGCACCTGAATGTCCAACGAGACACCCATTTTAGTTTGTTAATACTATAATTAGGCTTCTCCTATAAGGATAGGAGATTCGGGGTCCTGTGACTAACCCAATAAGGGTGTACATTAGGCTATAAAATTATTTCCAAGAGTAAGAATTTCCAGCCTTTATAAACTGTTGTTCAGTATTCTTTGACCTACAGCACCTGAATGTCCAACGAGACACCCATTTAGTTTGTTAATACTATAATTAGGCTTCTCCTATAAGGATAGGAGATTCGGGTCCCGTGACTAACCCAATAAGGGTGTACATTAGGCTATAAAATTATTTCCAAGAGTAAGAATTTCCAGCCTTTATAAACTGTTGTTCAGTATTCTTTGACCTACAGCACCTGAAAGTCCAACGAGATACCCATTTTAGTTCGTTAATACTATAATTAGGCTTCTCCTATAAGGATAGGAGATTCGGGGTCCCGTGACTAACCCAATAAGGTGTACATTAGGCTATAAAATTATTTCCAAGAGTAAGAATTTCCAGCCTTTATAAACTGTGTTCAGTATTCTTTGACCTACAGCACCTGAATGTCCAACGAGACACCCATTTTAGTTTGTTAATACTATAATTAGGCTTCTCCTATAAGGATAGGAGATTCGGGGTCCTGTGACTAACCCAATAAGGGTGTACATTAGGCTATAAAATTATTTCCAAGAGTAAGAATTTCCAGCCTTTATAAACTGTTGTTCAGTATTCTTTGACCTACAGCACCTGAAAGTCCAACGAGACACCCATTTTAGTTTGTTAATACTATAATTAGGCTTCTCCTATAAGGATAGGAGATTCGGGTCCCGTGACTAACCCAATAAGGGTGTACATTAGGCTATAAAATTATTTCCAAGAGTAAGAATTTCCAGCCTTTATAAACTGTTGTTCAGTATTCTTTGACCTACAGCACCTGAATGTCCAACGAGACACCCATTTTAGTTTGTTAATACTATAATTAGGCTTCTCCTATAAGGATAGGAGATTCGGGGTCCTGACTAACCCAATAAGGGTGTACATTAGGCTATAAAATTATTTCCAAGAGTAAGAATTTCCAGCCTTTATAAACTGTTGTTCAGTATTCTTTGACCTACAGCACCTGAATGTCCAACGAGACACCCATTTTAGTTTGTTAATACTATAATTAGGCTTCTCCTATAAGGATAGGAGATTCGGGTCCCGTGACTAACCCAATAAGGTGTACATTAGGCTATAAAATTATTTCCAAGAGTAAGAATTTCCAGCCTTTATAAACTGTTGTTCAGTATTCTTTGACCTACAGCACCTGAATGTCCAACGAGACACCCATTTTAGTTTGTTAATACTATAATTAGGCTTCTCCTATAAGGATAGGAGATTCGGGGTCCCGTGACTAACCCAATAAGGGTGTACATTAGGCTATAAAATTATTTCCAAGAGTAAGAATTTCCAGCCTTTATAAACTGTTGTTCAGTATTCTTTGACCTACAGCACCTGAAAGTCCAACGAGATACCCATTTTAGTTCGTTAATACTATAATTAGGCTTCTCCTATAAGGATAGGAGATTCGGGTCCCGTGACTAACCCAATAAGGGTGTACATTAGGCTATAAAATTATTTCCAAGAGTAAGAATTTCCAGCCTTTATAAACTGTTGTTCAGTATTCTTTGACCTACAGCACCTGAAAGTCCAACGAGATACCCATTTTAGTTTGTTAATACTATAATTAGGCTTCTCCTATAAGGATAGGAGATTCGGGTCCTGTGACTAACCCAATAAGGGTGTACATTAGGCTATAAAATTATTTCCAAGAGTAAGAATTTCCAGCCTTTATAAACTGTTGTTCAGTATTCTTTGACCTACAGCACCTGAAAGTCCAACGAGATACCCATTTTAGTTTGTTAATACTATAATTAGGCTTCTCCTATAAGGATAGGAGATTCGGGTCCCGTGACTAACCCAATAAGGGTGTACATTAGGCTATAAAATTATTTCCAAGAGTAAGAATTTCCAGCCTTTATAAACTGTTGTTCAGTATTCTTTGACCTACAGCACCTGAATGTCCAACGAGACACCCATTTTAGTTTGTTAATACTATAATTAGGCTTCTCCTATAAGGATAGGAGATTCGGGGTCCTGTGACTAACCCAATAAGGGTGTACATTAGGCTATAAAATTATTTCCAAGAGTAAGAATTTCCAGCCTTTATAAACTGTTGTTCAGTATTCTTTGACCTACAGCACCTGAATGTCCAACGAGACACCCATTTTAGTTTGTTAATACTATAATTAGGCTTCTCCTATAAGGATAGGAGATTCGGGGTCCCGTGACTAACCCAATAAGGGTGTACATTAGGCTATAAAATTATTTCCAAGAGTAAGAATTTCCAGCCTTTATAAACTGTTGTTCAGTATTCTTTGACCTACAGCACCTGAAAGTCCAACGAGACACCCATTTTAGTTTGTTAATACTATAATTAGGCTTCTCCTATAAGGATAGAGATTCGGGGTCCCGTGACTAACCCAATAAGGTGTACATTAGGCTATAAAATTATTTCCAAGAGTAAGAATTTCCAGCCTTTATAAACTGTTGTTCAGTATTCTTTGACCTACACACGCACCTGAAAGTCCAACGAGATACCCATTTTAGTTTGTTAATACTATAATTAGGCTTCTCCTATAAGGATAGGAGATTCGGGTCCTGTGACTAACCCAATAAGGGTGTACATTAGGCTATAAAATTATTTCCAAGAGTAAGAATTTCCAGCCTTTATAAACTGTTGTTCAGTATTCTTTGACCTACAGCACCTGAATGTCCAACGAGACACCCATTTTAGTTTGTTAATACTATAATTAGGCTTCTCCTATAAGGATAGGAGATTCGGGTCCCGTGACTAACCCAATAAGGGTGTACATTAGGCTATAAAATTATTTCCAAGAGTAAGAATTTCCAGCCTTTATAAACTGTTGTTCAGTATTCTTTGACCTACAGCACCTGAATGTCCAACGAGATACCCATTTTAGTTTGTTAATACTATAATTAGGCTTCTCCTATAAGGATAGGAGATTCGGGGTCCTGTGACTAACCCAATAAGGGTGTACATTAGGCTATAAAATTATTTCCAAGAGTAAGAATTTCCAGCCTTTATAAACTGTTGTTCAGTATTCTTTGACCTACAGCACCTGAATGTCCAACGAGACACCCATTTTAGTTTGTTAATACTATAATTAGGCTTCTCCTATAAGGATAGGAGATTCGGGGTCCCGTGACTAACCCAATAAGGGTGTACATTAGGCTATAAAATTATTTCCAAGAGTAAGAATTTCCAGCCTTTATAAACTGTTGTTCAGTATTCTTTGACCTACAGCACCTGAATGTCCAACGAGACACCCATTTTATTTTTGTTTGTTAATACTATAATTAGGCTTCTCCTATAAGGATAGGAGATTCGGGTCCCGTGACTAACCCAATAAGGTGTACATTAGGCTATAAAATTATTTCCAAGAGTAAGAATTTCCAGCCTTTATAAACTGTTGTTCAGTATTCTTTGACCTACAGCACCTGAAGTCCAACGAGATACCCATTTTAGTTTGTTAATACTATAATTAGGCTTCTCCTATAAGGATAGGAGATTCGGGTCCTGTGACTAACCCAATAAGGGTGTACATTAGGCTATAAAATTATTTCCAAGAGTAAGAATTTCCAGCCTTTATAAACTGTTGTTCAGTATTCTTTGACCTACAGCACCTGAATGTCCAACGAGACACCCATTTTAGTTGTTAATACTATAATTAGGCTTCTCCTATAAGGATAGGAGATTCGGGGTCCCGTGACTAACCCAATAAGGGTGTACATTAGGCTATAAAATTATTTCCAAGAGTAAGAATTTCCAGCCTTTATAAACTGTTGTTCAGTATTCTTTGACCTACAGCACCTGAATGTCCAACGAGACACCCATTTTAGTTTGTTAATACTATAATTAGGCTTCTCCTATAAGGATAGGAGATTCGGGTCCCGTGACTAACCCAATAAGGGTGTACATTAGGCTATAAAATTATTTCCAAGAGTAAGAATTCCAGCCTTTATAAACTGTTGTTCAGTATTCTTTGACCTACAGCACCTGAATGTCCAACGAGACACCCATTTTAGTTTGTTAATACTATAATTAGGCTTCTCCTATAAGGATAGGAGATTCGGGTCCTGTGACTAACCCAATAAGGGTGTACATTAGGCTATAAAATTATTTCCAAGAGTAAGAATTTCCAGCCTTTATAAACTGTTTTCAGTATTCTTTGACCTACAGCACCTGAATGTCCAACGAGACACCCATTTTAGTTTGTTAATACTATAATTAGGCTTCTCCTATAAGGATAGGAGATTCGGGTCCCGTGACTAACCCAATAAGGGTGTACATTAGGCTATAAAATTATTTCCAAGAGTAAGAATTTCCAGCCTTTATAAACTGTTGTTCAGTATTCTTTGACCTACAGCACCTGAAGTCCAACGAGACACCCATTTTAGTTTGTTAATACTATAATTAGGCTTCTCCTATAAGGATAGGAGATTCGGGTCCCGTGACTAACCCAATAAGGGTGTACATTAGGCTATAAAATTATTTCCAAGAGTAAGAATTTCCAGCCTTTATAAACTGTTGTTCAGTATTCTTTGACCTACAGCACCTGAAAGTCCAACGAGACACCCATTTTAGTTTGTTAATACTATAATTAGGCTTCTCCTATAAGGATAGGAGATTCGGGTCCCGTGACTAACCCAATAAGGGTGTACATTAGGCTATAAAATTATTTCCAAGAGTAAGAATTTCCAGCCTTTATAAACTGTTGTTCAGTATTCTTTGACCTACAGCACCTGAATGTCCAACGAGACACCCATTTTAGTTTGTTAATACTATAATTAGGCTTCTCCTATAAGGATAGGAGATTCGGGGTCCCGTGACTAACCCAATAAGGGTGTACATTAGGCTATAAAATTATTTCCAAGAGTAAGAATTTCCAGCCTTTATAAACTGTTGTTCAGTATTCTTTGACCTACAGCACCTGAATGTCCAACGAGACACCCATTTTAGTTTGTTAATACTATAATTAGGCTTCTCCTATAAGGATAGGAGATTCGGGTCCCGTGACTAACCCAATAAGGGTGTACATTAGGCTATAAAATTATTTCCAAGAGTAAGAATTTCCAGCCTTTATAAACTGTTGTTCAGTATTCTTTGACCTACAGCACCTGAATGTCCAACGAGACACCCATTTTAGTTGTTAATACTATAATTAGGCTTCTCCTATAAGGATAGGAGATTCGGGGTCCTGTGACTAACCCAATAAGGGTGTACATTAGGCTATAAAATTATTTCCAAGAGTAAGAATTTCCAGCCTTTATAAACTGTTGTTCAGTATTCTTTGACCTACAGCACCTGAATGTCCAACGAGATACACCCATTTTAGTTTGTTAATACTATAATTAGGCTTCTCCTATAAGGATAGGAGATTCGGGGTCCCGTGACTAACCCAATAAGGGTGTACATTAGGCTATAAAATTATTTCCAAGAGTAAGAATTTCCAGCCTTTATAAACTGTTGTTCAGTATTCTTTGACCTACAGCACCTGAATGTCCAACGAGATACCCATTTTAGTTCGTTAATACTATAATTAGGCTTCTCCTATAAGGATAGGAGATTCGGGGTCCCGTGACTAACCCAATAAGGGTGTACATTAGGCTATAAAATTATTTCCAAGAGTAAGAATTTCCAGCCTTTATAAACTGTTGTTCAGTATTCTTTGACCTACAGCACCTGAAGTCCAACGAGACACCCATTTTAGTTCGTTAATACTATAATTAGGCTTCTCCTATAAGGATAGGAGATTCGGGTCCTGTGACTAACCCAATAAGGGTGTACATTAGGCTATAAAATTATTTCCAAGAGTAAGAATTTCCAGCCTTTATAAACTGTTGTTCAGTATTCTTTGACCTACAGCACCTGAATGTCCAACGACACCCATTTTAGTTTGTTAATACTATAATTAGGCTTCTCCTATAAGGATAGGAGATTCGGGGTCCCGTGACTAACCCAATAAGGGTGTACATTAGGCTATAAAATTATTTCCAAGAGTAAGAATTTCCAGCCTTTATAAACTGTTGTTCAGTATTCTTTGACCTACAGCACCTGAATGTCCAACGAGACACCCATTTTAGTTTGTTAATACTATAATTAGGCTTCTCCTATAAGGATAGGAGATTCGGGGTCCCGTGACTAACCCAATAAGGGTGTACATTAGGCTATAAAATTATTTCCAAGAGTAAGAATTCCAGCCTTTATAAACTGTTGTTCAGTATTCTTTGACCTACAGCACCTGAATGTCCAACGAGACACCCATTTTAGTTTGTTAATACTATAATTAGGCTTCTCCTAAAGGATAGGAGATTCGGGTCCCGTGACTAACCCAATAAGGGTGTACATTAGGCTATAAAATTATTTCCAAGAGTAAGAATTTCCAGCCTTTATAAACTGTTGTTCAGTATTCTTTGACCTACAGCACCTGAATGTCCAACGAGACACCCATTTTAGTTTGTTAATACTATAATTAGGCTTCTCCTATAAGGATAGGAGATTCGGGTCCCCGTGACTAACCCAATAAGGGTGTACATTAGGCTATAAAATTATTTCCAAGAGTAAGAATTTCCAGCCTTTATAAACTGTTGTTCAGTATTCTTTGACCTACAGCACCTGAAAGTCCAACGAGATACCCATTTTAGTTTGTTAATACTATAATTAGGCTTCTCCTATAAGGATAGGAGATTCGGGTCCGTGACTAACCCAATAAGGGTGTACATTAGGCTATAAAATTATTTCCAAGAGTAAGAATTTCCAGCCTTTATAAACTGTTGTTCAGTATTCTTTGACCTACAGCACCTGAAAGTCCAACGAGACACCCATTTTAGTTCGTTAATACTATAATTAGGCTTCTCCTATAAGGATAGGAGATTCGGGGTCCCGTGACTAACCCAATAAGGTGTACATTAGGCTATAAAATTATTTCCAAGAGTAAGAATTTCCAGCCTTTATAAACTGTTGTTCAGTATTCTTTGACCTACAGCACCTGAATGTCCAACGAGACACCCATTTTAGTTTGTTAATATATAATACTATAATTATGGCTTCTTCTCCTATAAGATAGGAGATTCGGGGTCCCGTGACTAACCCAATAAGGGTGTACATTAGGCTATAAAATTATTTCCAAGAGTAAGAATTTCCAGCCTTTATAAACTGTTGTTCAGTATTCTTTGACCTACAGCACCTGAAAGTCCAACGAGACACCCATTTTAGTTCGTTAATACTATAATTAGGCTTCTCCTATAAGGATAGGAGATTCGGGTCCCGTGACTAACCCAATAAGGGTGTACATTAGGCTATAAAATTATTATTTCCAAGAGTAAGAATTTCCAGCCTTTATAAACTGTTGTTCAGTATTCTTTGACCTACAGCACCTGAATGTCCAACGAGACACCCATTTTAGTTTGTTAATACTATAATTAGGCTTCTCCTATAAGGATAGGAGATTCGGGGTCCTGTGACTAACCCAATAAGGGTGTACATTAGGCTATAAAATTATTTCCAAGAGTAAGAATTTCCAGCCTTTATAAACTGTTGTTCAGTATTCTTTGACCTACAGCACCTGAATGTCCAACGAGACACCCATTTTAGTTTGTTAATACTATAATTAGGCTTCTCCTATAAGGATAGGAGATTCGGGGTCCGTGACTAACCCAATAAGGGTGTACATTAGGCTATAAAATTATTTCCAAGAGTAAGAATTTCCAGCCTTTATAAACTGTTGTTCAGTATTCTTTGACCTACACACCTGAATGTCCAACGAGACACCCATTTTATTTGTTAATACTATAATTAGGCTTCTCCTATAAGGATAGGAGATTCGGGTCCTGTGACTAACCCAATAAGGGTGTACATTAGGCTATAAAATTATTTCCAAGAGTAAGAATTTCCAGCCTTTATAAACTGTTGTTCAGTATTCTTTGACCTACAGCACCTGAATGTCCAACGAGACACCCATTTTAGTTTGTTAATACTATAATTAGGCTTCTCCTATATAGGATAGGAGATTCGGGGTCCCGTGACTAACCCAATAAGGTGTACATTAGGCTATAAAATTATTTCCAAGAGTAAGAATTTCCAGCCTTTAAAAACTGTTGTTCAGTATTCTTTGACCTACAGCACCTGAATGTCCAACGAGACACCCATTTTAGTTTGTTAATACTATAATTAGGCTTCTCCTATAAGGATAGGAGATTCGGGTCCCGTGACTAACCCAATAAGGGTGTACATTAGGCTATAAAATTATTTCCAAGAGTAAGAATTTCCAGCCTTTATAAACTGTTGTTCAGTATTCTTTGACCTACAGCACCTGAATGTCCAACGAGACACCCATTTTAGTTTGTTAATACTATAATTAGGCTTCTCCTATAAGGATAGGAGATTCGGGGTCCCGTGACTAACCCAATAAGGGTGTACATTAGGCTATAAAATTATTTCCAAGAGTAAGAATTTCCAGCCTTTATAAACTGTTGTTCAGTATTCTTTGACCTACAGCACCTGAATGTCCAACGAGACACCCATTTTAGTTTGTTAATACTATAATTAGGCTTCTCCTATAAGGATAGGAGATTCGGGGTCCCGTGACTAACCCAATAAGGTGTACATTAGGCTATAAAATTATTTCCAAGAGTAAGAATTTCCAGCCTTTATAAACTGTTGTTCAGTATTCTTTGACCTACAGCACCTGAAAGTCCAACGAGACACCCATTTTAGTTTGTTAATACTATAATTAGGCTTCTCCTATAAGGATAGGAGATTCGGGGTCCTGTGACTAACCCAATAAGGGTGTACATTAGGCTATAAAATTATTTCCAAGAGTAAGAATTTCCAGCCTTTATAAACTGTTGTTCAGTATTCTTTGACCTACAGCACCTGAATGTCCAACGAGACACCCATTTTAGTTTGTTAATACTATAATTATTAGGCTTCTCCTATAAGGATAGGAGATTCGGGTCCCGTGACTAACCCAATAAGGTGTACATTAGGCTATAAAATTATTTCCAAGAGTAAGAATTTCCAGCCTTTATAAACTGTTGTTCAGTATTCTTTGACCTACAGCACCTGAATCCAACGAGACACCCATTTTAGTTTGTTAATACTATAATTAGGCTTCTCCTATAAGGATAGGAGATTCGGGGTCCCGTGACTAACCCAATAAGGGTGTACATTAGGCTATAAAATTATTTCCAAGAGTAAGAATTTCCAGCCTTTATAAACTGTTGTTCAGTATTCTTTGACCTACAGCACCTGAATGTCCAACGAGACACCCATTTTAGTTGTTAATACTATAATTAGGCTTCTCCTATAAGGATAGGAGATTCGGGTCCTGTGACTAACCCAATAAGGGTGTACATTAGGCTATAAAATTATTTCCAAGAGTAAGAATTTCCAGCCTTTATAAACTGTTGTTCAGTATTCTTTGACCTACAGCACCTGAATGTCCAACGAGACACCCATTTTAGTTGTTAATACTATAATTAGGCTTCTCCTATAAGGATAGGAGATTCGGGTCCCGTGACTAACCCAATAAGGGTGTACATTAGGCTATAAAATTATTTCCAAGAGTAAGAATTTCCAGCCTTTATAAACTGTTGTTCAGTATTCTTTGACCTACAGCACCTGAAAGTCCAACGAGACACCCATTTTAGTTTGTTAATACTATAATTAGGCTTCTCCTATAAGGATAGGAGATTCGGGGTCCTGTGACTAACCCAATAAGGGTGTACATTAGGCTATAAAATTATTTCCAAGAGTAAGAATTTCCAGCCTTTATAAACTGTTGTTCAGTATTCTTTGACCTACAGCACCTGAATGTCCAACGAGACACCCATTTTAGTTTGTTAATACTATAATTAGGCTTCTCCTATAAGGATAGGAGATTCGGGGTCCTGTGACTAACCCAATAAGGGTGTACATTAGGCTATAAAATTATTTCCAAGAGTAAGAATTTCCAGCCTTTATAAACTGTTTTCAGTATTCTTTGACCTACAGCACCTGAATGTCCAACGAGACACCCATTTTAGTTTGTTAATACTATAATTAGGCTTCTCCTATAAGGATAGGAGATTCGGGGTCCTGTGACTAACCCAATAAGGTGTACATTAGGCTATAAAATTATTTCCAAGAGTAAGAATTTCCAGCCTTTATAAACTGTTGTTCAGTATTCTTTGACCTACAGCACCTGAAATGTCCAACGAGACACCCATTTTAGTTGTTAATACTATAATTAGGCTTCTCCTATAAGGATAGGAGATTCGGGGTCCTGTGACTAACCCAATAAGGGTGTACATTAGGCTATAAAATTATTTCCAAGAGTAAGAATTTCCAGCCTTTATAAACTGTTGTTCAGTATTCTTTGACCTACAGCACCTGAATGTCCAACGAGACACCCATTTTAGTTTGTTAATACTATAATTAGGCTTCTCCTATAAGGATAGGAGATTCGGGGTCCCGTGACTAACCCAATAAGGGTGTACATTAGGCTATAAAATTATTTCCAAGAGTAAGAATTTCCAGCCTTTATAAACTGTTGTTCAGTATTCTTTGACCTACAGCACCTGAATGTCCAACGAGACACCCATTTTAGTTTGTTAATACTATAATTAGGCTTCTCCTATAAGGATAGGAGATTCGGGGTCCCGTGACTAACCCAATAAGGTGTACATTAGGCTATAAAATTATTTCCAAGAGTAAGAATTTCCAGCCTTTATAAACTGTTGTTCAGTATTCTTTGACCTACAGCACCTGAATGTCCAACGAGACACCCATTTTAGTTTGTTAATACTATAATTAGGCTTCTCCTATAAGGATAGGAGATTCGGGTCCTGTGACTAACCCAATAAGGGTGTACATTAGGCTATAAAATTATTTCCAAGAGTAAGAATTTCCAGCCTTTATAAACTGTTGTTCAGTATTCTTTGACCTACAGCACCTGAATGTCCAACGAGACACCCATTTTAGTTTGTTAATACTATAATTAGGCTTCTCCTATAAGGATAGGAGATTCGGGGTCCCGTGACTAACCCAATAAGGGTGTACATTAGGCTATAAAATTATTTCCAAGAGTAAGAATTTCCAGCCTTTATAAACTGTTGTTCAGTATTCTTTGACCTACAGCACCTGAATGTCCAACGAGATACCCATTTTAGTTCGTTAATACTATAATTAGGCTTCTCCTATAAGGATAGGAGATTCGGGTCCTGTGACTAACCCAATAAGGTGTACATTAGGCTATAAAATTATTTCCAAGAGTAAGAATTTCCAGCCTTTATAAACTGTTGTTCAGTATTCTTTGACCTACAGCACCTGAATGTCCAACGAGACACCCATTTTAGTTTGTTAATACTATAATTAGGCTTCTCCTATAAGGATAGGAGATTCGGGTCCCGTGACTAACCCAATAAGGGTGTACATTAGGCTATAAAATTATTTCCAAGAGTAAGAATTTCCAGCCTTTATAAACTGTTGTTCAGTATTCTTTGACCTACAGCACCTGAAAGTCCAACGAGACACCCATTTTAGTTTGTTAATACTATAATTAGGCTTCTCCTATAAGGATAGGAGATTCGGGTCCCGTGACTAACCCAATAAGGGTGTACATTAGGCTATAAAATTATTTCCAAGAGTAAGAATTTCCAGCCTTTATAAACTGTTGTTCAGTATTCTTTGACCTACAGCACCTGAAAGTCCAACGAGACACCCATTTTAGTTTGTTAATACTATAATTAGGCTTCTCCTATAAGGATAGGAGATTCGGGTCCTGTGACTAACCCAATAAGGGTGTACATTAGGCTATAAAATTATTTCCAAGAGTAAGAATTTCCAGCCTTTATAAACTGTTGTTCAGTATTCTTTGACCTACAGCACCTGAATGTCCAACAGACATACCCATTTTAGTTTGTTAATACTATAATTAGGCTTCTCCTATAAGGATAGGAGATTCGGGTCCCGTGACTAACCCAATAAGGGTGTACATTAGGCTATAAAATTATTTCCAAGAGTAAGAATTTCCAGCCTTTATAAACTGTTGTTCAGTATTCTTTGACCTACAGCACCTGAATGTCCAACGAGATACCCATTTTAGTTTGTTAATACTATAATTAGGCTTCTCCTATAAGGATAGGAGATTCGGGTTCCTGTGACTAACCCAATAAGGGTGTACATTAGGCTATAAAATTATTTCCAAGAGTAAGAATTTCCAGCCTTTATAAACTGTTGTTCAGTATTCTTTGACCTACAGCACCTGAATGTCCAACGAGACACCCATTTTAGTTTGTTAATACTATAATTAGGCTTCTCCTATAAGGATAGGAGATTCGGGGTCCTGTGACTAACCCAATAAGGGTGTACATTAGGCTATAAAATTATTTCCAAGAGTAAGAATTTCCAGCCTTTATAAACTGTTGTTCAGTATTCTTTGACCTACAGCACCTGAAGTCCAACGAGACACCCATTTTAGTTTGTTAATACTATAATTAGGCTTCTCCTATAAGGATAGGAGATTCGGGTCCCGTGACTAACCCAATAAGGGTGTACATTAGGCTATAAAATTATTTCCAAGAGTAAGAATTTCCAGCCTTTATAAACTGTTGTTCAGTATTCTTTGACCTACAGCACCTGAATGTCCAACGAGACACCCATTTTAGTTTGTTAATACTATAATTAGGCTTCTCCTATAAGGATAGGAGATTCGGGGTCCTGTGACTAACCCAATAAGGGTGTACATTAGGCTATAAAATTATTTCCAAGAGTAAGAATTTCCAGCCTTTATAAACTGTTGTTCAGTATTCTTTGACCTACAGCACCTGAATGTCCAACGAGACACCCATTTTAGTTTGTTAATACTATAATTAGGCTTCTCCTATAAGGATAGGAGATTCGGGGTCCCGTGACTAACCCAATAAGGGTGTACATTAGGCTATAAAATTATTTCCAAGAGTAAGAATTTCCAGCCTTTATAAACTGTTGTTCAGTATTCTTTGACCTACAGCACCTGAATGTCCAACGAGACACCCATTTTAGTTTGTTAATACTATAATTAGGCTTCTCCTATAAGGATAGGAGATTCGGGGTCCCGTGACTAACCCAATAAGGGTGTACATTAGGCTATAAAATTATTTCCAAGAGTAAGAATTTCCAGCCTTTATAAACTGTTGTTCAGTATTCTTTGACCTACAGCACCTGAATGTCCAACGAGACACCCATTTTAGTTTGTTAATACTATAATTAGGCTTCTCCTATAAGGATAGGAGATTCGGGTCCTGTGACTAACCCAATAAGGGTGTACATTAGGCTATAAAATTATTTCCAAGAGTAAGAATTTCCAGCCTTTATAAACTGTTGTTCAGTATTCTTTGACCTACAGCACCTGAAAGTCCAACGAGACACCCATTTTAGTTTGTTAATACTATAATTAGGCTTCTCCTATAAGGATAGGAGATTCGGGGTCCCGTGACTAACCCAATAAGGGTGTACATTAGGCTATAAAATTATTTCCAAGAGTAAGAATTTCCAGCCTTTATAAACTGTTGTTCAGTATTCTTTGACCTACAGCACCTGAAAGTCCAACGAGATACCCATTTTAGTTTGTTAATACTATAATTAGGCTTCTCCTATAAGGATAGGAGATTCGGGGTCCCGTGACTAACCCAATAAGGTGTACATTAGGCTATAAAATTATTTCCAAGAGTAAGAATTTCCAGCCTTTATAAACTGTTGTTCAGTATTCTTTGACCTACAGCACCTGAAAGTCCAACGAGACACCCATTTTAGTTTGTTAATACTATAATTAGGCTTCTCCTATAAGGATAGGAGATTCGGGGTCCCGTGACTAACCCAATAAGGGTGTACATTAGGCTATAAAATTATTTCCAAGAGTAAGAATTTCCAGCCTTTATAAACTGTTGTTCAGTATTCTTTGACCTACAGCACCTGAATGTCCAACGAGACACCCATTTTAGTTTGTTAATACTATAATTAGGCTTCTCCTATAAGGATAGGAGATTCGGGTCCCGTGACTAACCCAATAAGGGTGTACATTAGGCTATAAAATTATTTCCAAGAGTAAGAATTTCCAGCCTTTATAAACTGTTGTTCAGTATTCTTTGACCTACAGCACCTGAAAGTCCAACGAGACACCCATTTTAGTTTGTTAATACTATAATTAGGCTTCTCCTATAAGGATAGGAGATTCGGGGTCCTGTGACTAACCCAATAAGGGTGTACATTAGGCTATAAAATTATTTCCAAGAGTAAGAATTTCCAGCCTTTATAAACTGTTGTTCAGTATTCTTTGACCTACAGCACCTGAATGTCCAACGAGACACCCATTTTAGTTTGTTAATACTATAATTAGGCTTCTCCTATAAGGATAGGAGATTCGGGTCCCTGTGACTAACCCAATAAGGGTGTACATTAGGCTATAAAATTATTTCCAAGAGTAAGAATTTCCAGCCTTTATAAACTGTTGTTCAGTATTCTTTGACCTACAGCACCTGAATGTCCAACGAGACACCCATTTTAGTTTTAATACTATAATTAGGCTTCTCCTATAAGGATAGGAGATTCGGGTCCCGTGACTAACCCAATAAGGTGTACATTAGGCTATAAAATTATTTCCAAGAGTAAGAATTTCCAGCCTTTATAAACTGTTGTTCAGTATTCTTTGACCTACAGCACCTGAAGTCCAACGAGACACCCATTTTAGTTTGTTAATACTATAATTAGGCTTCTCCTATAAGGATAGGAGATTCGGGTCCCGTGACTAACCCAATAAGGGTGTACATTAGGCTATAAAATTATTTCCAAGAGTAAGAATTTCCAGCCTTTATAAACTGTTGTTCAGTATTCTTTGACCTACAGCACCTGAAGTCCAACGAGATACCCATTTTAGTTTGTTAATACTATAATTAGGCTTCTCCTATAAGGATAGGAGATTCGGGGTCCTGTGACTAACCCAATAAGGGTGTACATTAGGCTATAAAATTATTTCCAAGAGTAAGAATTTCCAGCCTTTATAAACTGTTGTTCAGTATTCTTTGACCTACAGCACCTGAATGTCCAACGAGACACCCATTTTAGTTTGTTAATACTATAATTAGGCTTCTCCTATAAGGATAGGAGATTCGGGTCCTGTGACTAACCCAATAAGGGTGTACATTAGGCTATAAAATTATTTCCAAGAGTAAGAATTTCCAGCCTTTATAAACTGTTGTTCAGTATTCTTTGACCTACAGCACCTGAATGTCCAACGAGACACCCATTTTAGTTTGTTAATACTATAATTAGGCTTCTCCTATAAGGATAGGAGATTCGGGGTCCTGTGACTAACCCAATAAGGGTGTACATTAGGCTATAAAATTATTTCCAAGAGTAAGAATTTCCAGCCTTTATAAACTGTTGTTCAGTATTCTTTGACCTACAGCACCTGAATGTCCAACGAGACACCCATTTTAGTTTGTTAATACTATAATTAGGCTTCTCCTATAAGGATAGGAGATTCGGGGTCCCGTGACTAACCCAATAAGGGTGTACATTAGGCTATAAAATTATTTCCAAGAGTAAGAATTTCCAGCCTTTATAAACTGTTGTTCAGTATTCTTTGACCTACAGCACCTGAAGTCCAACGAGACACCCATTTTAGTTTGTTAATACTATAATTAGGCTTCTCCTATAAGGATAGGAGATTCGGGGTCCCGTGACTAACCCAATAAGGGTGTACATTAGGCTATAAAATTATTTCCAAGAGTAAGAATTTCCAGCCTTTATAAACTGTTGTTCAGTATTCTTTGACCTACAGCACCTGAATGTCCAACGAGACACCCATTTTAGTTTGTTAATACTATAATTAGGCTTCTCCTATAAGGATAGGAGATTCGGGGTCCTGTGACTAACCCAATAAGGGTGTACATTAGGCTATAAAATTATTTCCAAGAGTAAGAATTTCCAGCCTTTATAAACTGTTGTTCAGTATTCTTTGACCTACAGCACCTGAATGTCCAACGAGACACCCATTTTAGTTTGTTAATACTATAATTAGGCTTCTCCTATAAGGATAGGAGATTCGGGGTCCCGTGACTAACCCAATAAGGGTGTACATTAGGCTATAAAATTATTTCCAAGAGTAAGAATTTCCAGCCTTTATAAACTGTTGTTCAGTATTCTTTGACCTACAGCACCTGAAAGTCCAACGAGACACCCATTTTAGTTTGTTAATACTATAATTAGGCTTCTCCTATAAGGATAGGAGATTCGGGGTCCCGTGACTAACCCAATAAGGGTGTACATTAGGCTATAAAATTATTTCCAAGAGTAAGAATTTCCAGCCTTTATAAACTGTTGTTCAGTATTCTTTGACCTACACACCTGAATGTCCAACGAGATACCCATTTTAGTTTGTTAATACTATAATTAGGCTTCTCCTATAAGGATAGGAGATTCGGGGTCCTGTGACTAACCCAATAAGGGTGTACATTAGGCTATAAAATTATTTCCAAGAGTAAGAATTTCCAGCCTTTATAAACTGTTGTTCAGTATTCTTTGACCTACAGCACCTGAATGTCCAACGAGACACCCATTTTAGTTTGTTAATACTATAATTAGGCTTCTCCTATAAGGATAGGAGATTCGGGGTCCCGTGACTAACCCAATAAGGGTGTACATTAGGCTATAAAATTATTTCCAAGAGTAAGAATTTCCAGCCTTTATAAACTGTTGTTCAGTATTCTTTGACCTACAGCACCTGAATGTCCAACGAGATACCCATTTTAGTTGTTAATACTATAATTAGGCTTCTCCTATAAGGATAGGAGATTCGGGGTCCTGTGACTAACCCAATAAGGGTGTACATTAGGCTATAAAATTATTTCCAAGAGTAAGAATTTCCAGCCTTTATAAACTGTTGTTCAGTATTCTTTGACCTACAGCACCTGAATGTCCAACGACACCCATTTTAGTTTGTTAATACTATAATTAGGCTTCTCCTATAAGGATAGGAGATTCGGGGTCCTGTGACTAACCCAATAAGGGTGTACATTAGGCTATAAAATTATTTCCAAGAGTAAGAATTTCCAGCCTTTATAAACTGTTGTTCAGTATTCTTTGACCTACAGCACCTGAATGTCCAACGAGACACCCATTTTAGTTTGTTAATACTATAATTAGGCTTCTCCTATAAGGATAGAGATTCGGGGTCCCGTGACTAACCCAATAAGGGTGTACATTAGGCTATAAAATTATTTCCAAGAGTAAGAATTTCCAGCCTTTATAAACTGTTGTTCAGTATTCTTTGACCTACAGCACCTGAATGTCCAACGAGACACCCATTTTAGTTTGTTAATACTATAATTAGGCTTCTCCTATAAGGATAGGAGATTCGGGGTCCTGTGACTAACCCAATAAGGGTGTACATTAGGCTATAAAATTATTTCCAAGAGTAAGAATTTCCAGCCTTTATAAACTGTTGTTCAGTATTCTTTGACCTACAGCACCTGAATGTCCAACGAGACACCCATTTTAGTTTGTTAATACTATAATTAGGCTTCTCCTATAAGGATAGGAGATTCGGGGTCCTGTGACTAACCCAATAAGGGTACATTAGGCTATAAAATTATTTCCAAGAGTAAGAATTTCCAGCCTTTATAAACTGTTGTTCAGTATTCTTTGACCTACAGCACCTGAATGTCCAACGAGATACCCATTTTAGTTTGTTAATACTATAATTAGGCTTCTCCTATAAGGATAGAGATTCGGGTCCCTGACTAACCCAATAAGGGTGTACATTAGGCTATAAAATTATTTCCAAGAGTAAGAATTTCCAGCCTTTATAAACTGTTGTTCAGTATTCTTTGACCTACAGCACCTGAATGTCCAACGAGACACCCATTTTAGTTTGTTAATACTATAATTAGGCTTCTCCTATAAGGATAGGAGATTCGGGTCCTGTGACTAACCCAATAAGGGTGTACATTAGGCTATAAAATTATTTCCAAGAGTAAGAATTTCCAGCCTTTATAAACTGTTGTTCAGTATTCTTTGACCTACAGCACCTGAATGTCCAACGAGACACCCATTTTAGTTTGTTAATACTATAATTAGGCTTCTCCTATAAGGATAGGAGATTCGGGGTCCCGTGACTAACCCAATAAGGGTGTACATTAGGCTATAAAATTATTTCCAAGAGTAAGAATTTCCAGCCTTTATAAACTGTTGTTCATATTCTTTGACCTACAGCACCTGAATGTCCAACGAGACACCCATTTTAGTTTTTAATACTATAATTAGGCTTCTCCTATAAGGATAGGAGATTCGGGGTCCTGTGACTAACCCAATAAGGGTGTACATTAGGCTATAAAATTATTTCCAAGAGTAAGAATTTCCAGCCTTTATAAACTGTTGTTCAGTATTCTTTGACCTACAGCACCTGAAAGTCCAACGAGACACCCATTTTAGTTTGTTAATACTATAATTAGGCTTCTCCTATAAGGATAGGAGATTCGGGGTCCTGTGACTAACCCAATAAGGGTGTACATTAGGCTATAAAATTATTTCCAAGAGTAAGAATTTCCAGCCTTTATAAACTGTTGTTCAGTATTCTTTGACCTACAGCACCTGAATGTCCAACGAGACACCCATTTTAGTTTTTTAATACTATAATTAGGCTTCTCCTATAAGGATAGGATTCGGGTCCTGTGACTAACCCAATAAGGGTGTACATTAGGCTATAAAATTATTTCCAAGAGTAAGAATTTCCAGCCTTTATAAACTGTTGTTCAGTATTCTTTGACCTACAGCACCTGAAGTCCAACGAGACACCCATTTTAGTTTGTTAATACTATAATTAGGCTTCTCCTATAAGGATAGAGATTCGGGGTCCTGTGACTAACCCAATAAGGGTGTACATTAGGCTATAAAATTATTTCCAAGAGTAAGAATTTCCAGCCTTTATAAACTGTTGTTCAGTATTCTTTGACCTACAGCACCTGAATGTCCAACGAGACACCCATTTTAGTTTGTTAATACTATAATTAGGCTTCTCCTATAAGGATAGGAGATTCGGGGTCCCGTGACTAACCCAATAAGGTGTACATTAGGCTATAAAATTATTTCCAAGAGTAAGAATTTCCAGCCTTTATAAACTGTTGTTCAGTATTCTTTGACCTACAGCACCTGAAGTCCAACGAGAACCCATTTTAGTTTGTTAATACTATAATTAGGCTTCTCCTATAAGGATAGGAGATTCGGGGTCCTGTGACTAACCCAATAAGGGTGTACATTAGGCTATAAAATTATTTCCAAGAGTAAGAATTTCCAGCCTTTATAAACTGTTGTTCAGTATTCTTTGACCTACACCACACCTGAAAGTCCAACGAGATACCCATTTAGTTTGTTAATACTATAATTAGGCTTCTCCTATAAGGATAGAGATTCGGGGTCCCGTGACTAACCCAATAAGGGTGTACATTAGGCTATAAAATTATTTCCAAGAGTAAGAATTTCCAGCCTTTATAAACTGTTGTTCAGTATTCTTTGACCTACAGCACCTGAATGTCCAACGAGACACCCATTTTAGTTTGTTAATACTATAATTAGGCTTCTCCTATAAGGATAGGAGATTCGGGTCCCGTGACTAACCAATAAGGGTGTACATTCTATAAAGCCTAAATAACAACAAGAGGAGGAGGAAAAGAGAGAGAATGTTACACCCTTATTGGGTTAGTCACGGGACCCCTAATCTCCTATCCTTATAGGAAAGCCTAATTATAGTATTAACAAACTAAAATGGGTATCTCGTTGGACTTTCAGGTGCTTTAGTCAAAGAATACTGAACAACATTTATAAAGGCTGGAAATTCTTACTCTTGAAATAAAATTTATAGCCTAATGTACACCCTTATTGGTTAGTCACGGGACCCCGAATCTCCTATCCTTATAGAAAGCCTAATTATAGTATTAACGAACTAAAATGGTATCTCGTTGGACTTTCAGGTGCTGTAGGTCAAAGAATACTGAACAACAGTTTATAAAGGCTGGAAATTCTTACTCTTGGAAATAATTTTATAGCCTAATGTACACCCTTATTGGTTAGTCACGAGACCCCGAATCTCCTATCCTTATAGGAGAAGCCTAATTATAGTATTAACAAACTAAAATGGGTGTCTCGTTGGACTTTCAGGTGCTGTAGGTCAAAGAATACTGAACAACAGTTTATAAAGGCTGGAAATTCTTACTCTGGAAATAATTTTATAGCCTAATGTACACCCTTATTGGGTTAGTCACGGGACCCCGAATCTCCTATCCTTATAGAGAAGCCTAATTATAGTATTAACAACTAAAATGGGTGTCTCGTTGGACATTCAGGTGCTGTAGGTCAAAGAATACTGAACAACAGTTTATAAAGGCTGGAAAATCTTACTCTTGGAAATATTTTATAGCCTAATGTACACCCTTATTGGTTAGTCACAGGACCCCGAATCTCCTATCCTTATAGGAGAAGCCTAATTATAGTATTAACAAACTAAAATGGTATCTCGTTGGACTTTCAGGTGCTGTAGGTCAAAGAATACTGAACAACAGTTTATAAAGGCTGGAAATTCTTACTCTTGGAAATAATTTTATAGCCTAATGTACACCCTTATTGGGTTAGTCACGGACCCCGAATCTCCTATCCTTATAGGAGAAGCCTAATTATAGTATAAACAACTAAAATGGGTGTCTCGTTGGACATTCAGGTGCTGTAGTCAAAGAATACTGAACAACAGTTTATAAAGGCTGGAAATTCTTACTCTTGGAAATAATTTTATAGCCTAATGTACACCCTTATTGGGTTAGTCACAGGACCCGAATCTCCTATCCTTATAGGAGAAGCCTAATTATAGTATTAACAAACTAAAATGGGTGTCTCGTTGGACATTCAGTGCTGTAGGTCAAAGAATACTGAACAACAGTTTATAAAGGCTGGAAATTCTTACTCTTGGAAATAATTTTATAGCCTAATGTACACCCTTATTGGTTTAGTCACAGGACCCCGAATCTCCTATCCTTATAGGAGAAGCCTAATTATAGTATTAACAAACTAAAATGGGTGTCTCGTTGGACATTCAGGTGCTGTAGGTCAAAGAATACTGAACAACAGTTTATAAAGGCTGGAAATTCTTACTCTTGGAAATAATTTTATAGCCTAATGTACACCCTTATTGGGTTAGTCACGGGACCCCGAATCTCCTATCCTTATAGGAGAAGCCTAATTATAGTATTAACAAACTAAAATGGTGTCTCGTTGGACATTCAGTGCTGTAGGTCAAAGAATACTGAACAACAGTTTATAAAGGCTGGAAATTCTTACTCTTGGAAATAATTTTATAGCCTAATGTACACCCTTATTGGGTTAGTCACAGGACCCCGAATCTCCTATCCTTATAGGAGAAGCCTAATTATAGTATTAACGAACTAAAATGGGTATCTCGTTGGACTTTCAGGTGCTGTAGGTCAAAGAATACTGAACAACATTTATAAAGGCTGGAAATTCTTACTCTTGGAAATAATTTTATAGCCTAATGTACACCCTTATTGGGTTAGTCACAGGACCCCGAATCTCCTATCCTTATAGGAGAAGCCTAATTATAGTATTAACGAACTAAAATGGTGTCTCGTTGGACATTCAGGTGCTGTAGGTCAAAGAATACTGAACAACAGTTTATAAAGGCTGGAAATTCTTACTCTTGGAAATAATTTTATAGCCTAATGTACACCCTTATTGGGTTAGTCACGGGACCCCGAATCTCCTATCCTTATAGAGAAGCCTAATTATAGTATTAACAAACTAAAATGGGTCTCGTTGGACATTCAGGTGCTGTAGGTCAAAGAATACTGAACAACAGTTTATAAAGGCTGGAAATTCTTACTCTTGGAAATAATTTTATAGCCTAATGTACACCCTTATTGGTTTAGTCACAGGGACCCCGAATCTCCTATCCTTATAGGAGAAGCCTAATTATAGTATTAACAAACTAAAATGGGTGTCTCGTTGGACATTCAGGTGCTGTAGGTCAAAGAATACTGAACAACAGTTTATAAAGGCTGGAAATTCTTACTCTTGGAAATAATTTTATAGCCTAATGTACACCCTTATTGGGTTAGTCACGGGACCCCGAATCTCCTATCCTTATAGGAGAAGCCTAATTATAGTATTAACAAACTAAAATGGGTGTCTCGTTGGACTTCAGGTGCTGTAGGTCAAAGAATACTGAACAACAGTTTATAAAGGCTGGAAATTCTTACTCTTGGAAATAATTTTTAGCCTAATGTACACCCTTATTGGTTAGTCACGGACCCCGAATCTCCTATCCTTATAGGAGAAGCCTAATTATAGTATTAACAAACTAAAATGGTGTCTCGTTGGACATTCAGGTGCTGTAGGTCAAAGAATACTGAACAACAGTTTATAAAGGCTGGAAATTCTTACTCTTGGAAATAATTTTATAGCCTAATGTACACCCTTATTGGGTTAGTCACAGGACCCCGAATCTCCTATCCTTATAGGAGAAGCCTAATTATAGTATTAACAAACTAAAATGGGTGTCTCGTTGGACATTCAGGTGCTGTAGGTCAAAGAATACTGAACAACAGTTTATAAAGGCTGGAAATTCTTACTCTTGGAAATAATTTTATAGCCTAATGTACACCCTTATTGGGTTAGTCACGGGACCCCGAATCTCCTATCCTTATAGGAGAAGCCTAATTATAGTATTAACAAACTAAAATGGGTGTCTCGTTGGACATTCAGGTGCTGTAGGTCAAAGAATACTGAACAACAGTTTATAAAGGCTGGAAATTCTTACTCTTGGAAATAATTTTATAGCCTAATGTACACCCTTATTGGGTTAGTCACAGGACCCCGAATCTCCTATCCTTATAGGAGAAGCCTAATTATAGTATTAACAAACTAAAATGGGTGTCTCGTTGGACTTTCAGGTGCTGTAGGTCAAAGAATACTGAACAACAGTTTATAAAGGCTGGAAATTCTTACTCTTGGAAATAATTTTATAGCCTAATGTACACCCTTATTGGGTTAGTCACGGGACCCCGAATCTCCTATCCTTATAGGAGAAGCCTAATTATAGTATTAACAAACTAAAATGGGTGTCTCGTTGGACATTCAGGTGCTGTAGGTCAAAGAATACTGAACAACAGTTTATAAAGGCTGGAAATCTTACTCTTGGAAATAATTTTATAGCCTAATGTACACCCTTATTGGTTAGTCACGGACCCCGAATCTCCTATCCTTATAGAGAAGCCTAATTATAGTATTAACAAACTAAAATGGGTGTCTCGTTGGACATTCAGGTGCTGTAGGTCAAAGAATACTGAACAACAGTTTATAAAGGCTGGAAATTCTTACTCTTGGAAATAATTTTATAGCCTAATGTACACCCTTATTGGGTTAGTCACAGGACCCCGAATCTCCTATCCTTATAGGAGAAGCCTAATTATAGTATTAACAAACTAAAATGGGTGTCTCGTTGGACATTCAGGTGCTGTAGGTCAAAGAATACTGAACAACAGTTTATAAAGGCTGGAAATTCTTACTCTTGGAAATAATTTTATAGCCTAATGTACACCCTTATTGGGTTAGTCACGGACCCCGAATCTCCTATCCTTATAGGAGAAGCCTAATTATAGTATTAAACAAACTAAAATGGGTGTCTCGTTGGACATTCAGGTGCTGTAGGTCAAAGAATACTGAACAACAGTTTATAAAGGCTGGAAATTCTTACTCTTGGAAATAATTTTATAGCCTAATGTACACCCTTATTGGTTAGTCACGGACCCCGAATCTCCTATCCTTATAGGAGAAGCCTAATTATAGTATTAACAAACTAAAATGGGTGTCTCGTTGGACATTCAGGTGCTGTAGGTCAAAGAATACTGAACAACAGTTTATAAAGGCTGGAAATTCTTACTCTTGGAAATAATTTTATAGCCTAATGTACACCCTTATTGGTTAGTCACAGGACCCCGAATCTCCTATCCTTATAGGAGAAGCCTAATTATAGTATTAACAAACTAAAATGGGTGTCTCGTTGGACATCAGGTGCTGTAGGTCAAAGAATACTGAACAACAGTTTATAAAGGCTGGAAATTCTTACTCTTGGAAATAATTTTATAGCCTAATGTACACCCTTATTGGTTAGTCACGGGACCCCGAATCTCCTATCCTTATAGGAGAAGCCTAATTATAGTATTAACAAACTAAAATGGGTTCTCGTTGGACATTCAGGTGCTGTAGGTCAAAGAATACTGAACAACAGTTTATAAAGGCTGGAAATTCTTACTCTTGGAAATAATTTTATAGCCTAATGTACACCCTTATTGGGTTAGTCACAGGACCCCGAATCTCCTATCCTTATAGGAGAAGCCTAATTATAGTATTAACAAACTAAAATGGGTGTCTCGTTGGACATTCAGGTGCTGTAGGTCAAAGAATACTGAACAACAGTTTATAAAGGCTGGAAATTCTTACTCTTGGAAATAATTTTATAGCCTAATGTACACCCTTATTGGGTTAGTCACAGGACCCCGAATCTCCTATCCTTATAGGAGAAGCCTAATTATAGTATTAACAAACTAAAATGGGTATCTCGTTGGACTTTCAGGTGCTGTAGGTCAAAGAATACTGAACAACAGTTTATAAAGGCTGGAAATTCTTACTCTTGGAAATAATTTTATAGCCTAATGTACACCCTTATTGGGTTAGTCACAGGACCCCGAATCTCCTATCCTTATAGGAGAAGCCTAATTATAGTATTAACAAACTAAAATGGGTGTCTCGTTGGACATTCAGGTGCTGTAGGTCAAAGAATACTGAACAACAGTTTATAAAGGCTGGAAATTCTTACTCTTGGAAATAATTTTATAGCCTAATGTACACCCTTATTGGGTTAGTCACAGGACCCCGAATCTCCTATCCTTATAGGAGAAGCCTAATTATAGTATTAACAAACTAAAATGGGTGTCTCGTTGGACATTCAGGTGCTGTAGGTCAAAGAATACTGAACAACAGTTTATAAAGGCTGGAAATTCTTACTCTTGGAAATAATTTTATAGCCTAATGTACACCCTTATTGGGTTAGTCACAGGACCCCGAATCTCCTATCCTTATAGGAGAAGCCTAATTATAGTATTAACAAACTAAAATGGGTATCTCGTTGGACTTTCAGGTGCTGTAGGTCAAAGAATACTGAACAACAGTTTATAAAGGCTGGAAATTCTTACTCTTGGAAATAATTTTATAGCCTAATGTACACCCTTATTGGGTTAGTCACAGGACCCCGAATCTCCTATCCTTATAGGAGAAGCCTAATTATAGTATTAACAAACTAAAATGGGTGTCTCGTTGGACATTCAGGTGCTGTAGGTCAAAGAATACTGAACAACAGTTTATAAAGGCTGGAAATTCTTACTCTTGGAAATAATTTTATAGCCTAATGTACACCCTTATTGGGTTAGTCACAGGACCCCGAATCTCCTATCCTTATAGGAGAAGCCTAATTATAGTATTAACAAACTAAAATGGGTGTCTCGTTGGACATTCAGGTGCTGTAGGTCAAAGAATACTGAACAACAGTTTATAAAGGCTGGAAATTCTTACTCTTGGAAATAATTTTATAGCCTAATGTACACCCTTATTGGGTTAGTCACAGGACCCCGAATCTCCTATCCTTATAGGAGAAGCCTAATTATAGTATTAACAAACTAAAATGGGTGTCTCGTTGGACATTCAGGTGCTGTAGGTCAAAGAATACTGAACAACAGTTTATAAAGGCTGGAAATTCTTACTCTTGGAAATAATTTTATAGCCTAATGTACACCCTTATTGGGTTAGTCACAGGACCCCGAATCTCCTATCCTTATAGGAGAAGCCTAATTATAGTATTAACAAACTAAAATGGGTGTCTCGTTGGACATTCAGGTGCTGTAGGTCAAAGAATACTGAACAACAGTTTATAAAGGCTGGAAATTCTTACTCTTGGAAATAATTTTATAGCCTAATGTACACCCTTATTGGTTAGTCACAGGACCCCGAATCTCCTATCCTTATAGGAGAAGCCTAATTATAGTATTAACAAACTAAAATGGGTGTCTCGTTGGACATTCAGGTGCTGTAGGTCAAAGAATACTGAACAACAGTTTATAAAGGCTGGAAATTCTTACTCTTGGAAATAATTTTATAGCCTAATGTACACCCTTATTGGGTTAGTCACAGGACCCCGAATCTCCTATCCTTATAGGAGAAGCCTAATTATAGTATTAACAAACTAAAATGGGTGTCTCGTTGGACATTCAGGTGCTGTAGGTCAAAGAATACTGAACAACAGTTTATAAAGGCTGGAAATTCTTACTCTTGGAAATAATTTTATAGCCTAATGTACACCCTTATTGGGTTAGTCACAGGACCCCGAATCTCCTATCCTTATAGGAGAAGCCTAATTATAGTATTAACAAACTAAAATGGGTGTCTCGTTGGACATTCAGGTGCTGTAGGTCAAAGAATACTGAACAACAGTTTATAAAGGCTGGAAATTCTTACTCTTGGAAATAATTTTATAGCCTAATGTACACCCTTATTGGGTTAGTCACAGGACCCCGAATCTCCTATCCTTATAGGAGAAGCCTAATTATAGTATTAACAAACTAAAATGGGTGTCTCGTTGGACATTCAGGTGGTGTAGGTCAAAGAATACTGAACAACAGTTTATAAAGGCTGGAAATTCTTACTCTTGGAAATAATTTTATAGCCTAATGTACACCCTTATTGGGTTAGTCACAGGACCCCGAATCTCCTATCCTTATAGGAGAAGCCTAATTATAGTATTAACAAACTAAAATGGGTGTCTCGTTGGACATTCAGGTGCTGTAGGTCAAAGAATACTGAACAACAGTTTATAAAGGCTGGAAATTCTTACTCTTGGAAATAATTTTATAGCCTAATGTACACCCTTATTGGGTTAGTCACAGGACCCCGAATCTCCTATCCTTATAGGAGAAGCCTAATTATAGTATTAACAAACTAAAATGGGTGTCTCGTTGGACATTCAGGTGCTGTAGGTCAAAGAATACTGAACAACAGTTTATAAAGGCTGGAAATTCTTACTCTTGGAAATAATTTTATAGCCTAATGTACACCCTTATTGGGTTAGTCACAGGACCCCGAATCTCCTATCCTTATAGGAGAAGCCTAATTATAGTATTAACAAACTAAAATGGGTGTCTCGTTGGACATTCAGGTGCTGTAGGTCAAAGAATACTGAACAACAGTTTATAAAGGCTGGAAATTCTTACTCTTGGAAATAATTTTATAGCCTAATGTACACCCTTATTGGGTTAGTCACAGGACCCCGAATCTCCTATCCTTATAGGAGAAGCCTAATTATAGTATTAACAAACTAAAATGGGTGTCTCGTTGGACATTCAGGTGCTGTAGGTCAAAGAATACTGAACAACAGTTTATAAAGGCTGGAAATTCTTACTCTTGGAAATAATTTTATAGCCTAATGTACACCCTTATTGGGTTAGTCACAGGACCCCGAATCTCCTATCCTTATAGGAGAAGCCTAATTATAGTATTAACAAACTAAAATGGGTGTCTCGTTGGACATTCAGGTGCTGTAGGTCAAAGAATACTGAACAACAGTTTATAAAGGCTGGAAATTCTTACTCTTGGAAATAATTTTATAGCCTAATGTACACCCTTATTGGGTTAGTCACAGGACCCCGAATCTCCTATCCTTATAGGAGAAGCCTAATTATAGTATTAACAAACTAAAATGGGTGTCTCGTTGGACATTCAGGTGCTGTAGGTCAAAGAATACTGAACAACAGTTTATAAAGGCTGGAAATTCTTACTCTTGGAAATAATTTTATAGCCTAATGTACACCCTTATTGGGTTAGTCACAGGACCCCGAATCTCCTATCCTTATAGGAGAAGCCTAATTATAGTATTAACAAACTAAAATGGGTGTCTCGTTGGACATTCAGGTGCTGTAGGTCAAAGAATACTGAACAACAGTTTATAAAGGCTGGAAATTCTTACTCTTGGAAATAATTTTATAGCCTAATGTACACCCTTATTGGGTTAGTCACAGGACCCCGAATCTCCTATCCTTATAGGAGAAGCCTAATTATAGTATTAACAAACTAAAATGGGTGTCTCGTTGGACATTCAGGTGCTGTAGGTCAAAGAATACTGAACAACAGTTTATAAAGGCTGGAAATTCTTACTCTTGGAAATAATTTTATAGCCTAATGTACACCCTTATTGGGTTAGTCACAGGACCCCGAATCTCCTATCCTTATAGGAGAAGCCTAATTATAGTATTAACAAACTAAAATGGGTGTCTCGTTGGACATTCAGGTGGTGTAGGTCAAAGAATACTGAACAACAGTTTATAAAGGCTGGAAATTCTTACTCTTGGAAATAATTTTATAGCCTAATGTACACCCTTATTGGGTTAGTCACAGGACCCCGAATCTCCTATCCTTATAGGAGAAGCCTAATTATAGTATTAACAAACTAAAATGGGTGTCTCGTTGGACATTCAGGTGCTGTAGGTCAAAGAATACTGAACAACAGTTTATAAAGGCTGGAAATTCTTACTCTTGGAAATAATTTTATAGCCTAATGTACACCCTTATTGGGTTAGTCACAGGACCCCGAATCTCCTATCCTTATAGGAGAAGCCTAATTATAGTATTAACAAACTAAAATGGGTGTCTCGTTGGACATTCAGGTGGTGTAGGTCAAAGAATACTGAACAACAGTTTATAAAGGCTGGAAATTCTTACTCTTGGAAATAATTTTATAGCCTAATGTACACCCTTATTGGGTTAGTCACAGGACCCCGAATCTCCTATCCTTATAGGAGAAGCCTAATTATAGTATTAACAAACTAAAATGGGTGTCTCGTTGGACATTCAGGTGTGTAGGTCAAAGAATACTGAACAACAGTTTATAAAGGCTGGAAATTCTTACTCTTGGAAATAATTTTATAGCCTAATGTACACCCTTATTGGGTTAGTCACAGGACCCCGAATCTCCTATCCTTATAGGAGAAGCCTAATTATAGTATTAACAAACTAAAATGGGTGTCTCGTTGGACATTCAGGTGCTGTAGGTCAAAGAATACTGAACAACAGTTTATAAAGGCTGGAAATTCTTACTCTTGGAAATAATTTTATAGCCTAATGTACACCCTTATTGGGTTAGTCACAGGACCCCGAATCTCCTATCCTTATAGGAGAAGCCTAATTATAGTATTAACAAACTAAAATGGGTGTCTCGTTGGACATTCAGGTGCTGTAGGTCAAAGAATACTGAACAACAGTTTATAAAGGCTGGAAATTCTTACTCTTGGAAATAATTTTATAGCCTAATGTACACCCTTATTGGGTTAGTCACAGGACCCCGAATCTCCTATCCTTATAGGAGAAGCCTAATTATAGTATTAACAAACTAAAATGGGTGTCTCGTTGGACATTCAGGTGCTGTAGGTCAAAGAATACTGAACAACAGTTTATAAAGGCTGGAAATTCTTACTCTTGGAAATAATTTTATAGCCTAATGTACACCCTTATTGGGTTAGTCACAGGACCCCGAATCTCCTATCCTTATAGGAGAAGCCTAATTATAGTATTAACAAACTAAAATGGGTGTCTCGTTGGACATTCAGGTGCTGTAGGTCAAAGAATACTGAACAACAGTTTATAAAGGCTGGAAATTCTTACTCTTGGAAATAATTTTATAGCCTAATGTACACCCTTATTGGGTTAGTCACAGGACCCCGAATCTCCTATCCTTATAGGAGAAGCCTAATTATAGTATTAACAAACTAAAATGGGTGTCTCGTTGGACATTCAGGTGCTGTAGGTCAAAGAATACTGAACAACAGTTTATAAAGGCTGGAAATTCTTACTCTTGGAAATAATTTTATAGCCTAATGTACACCCTTATTGGGTTAGTCACAGGACCCCGAATCTCCTATCCTTATAGGAGAAGCCTAATTATAGTATTAACAAACTAAAATGGGTGTCTCGTTGGACATTCAGGTGCTGTAGGTCAAAGAATACTGAACAACAGTTTATAAAGGCTGGAAATTCTTACTCTTGGAAATAATTTTATAGCCTAATGTACACCCTTATTGGGTTAGTCACAGGACCCCGAATCTCCTATCCTTATAGGAGAAGCCTAATTATAGTATTAACAAACTAAAATGGGTGTCTCGTTGGACATTCAGGTGCTGTAGGTCAAAGAATACTGAACAACAGTTTATAAAGGCTGGAAATTCTTACTCTTGGAAATAATTTTATAGCCTAATGTACACCCTTATTGGTTAGTCACAGGACCCCGAATCTCCTATCCTTATAGGAGAAGCCTAATTATAGTATTAACAAACTAAAATGGGTGTCTCGTTGGACATTCAGGTGCTGTAGGTCAAAGAATACTGAACAACAGTTTATAAAGGCTGGAAATTCTTACTCTTGGAAATAATTTTATAGCCTAATGTACACCCTTATTGGGTTAGTCACAGGACCCCGAATCTCCTATCCTTATAGGAGAAGCCTAATTATAGTATTAACAAACTAAAATGGGTGTCTCGTTGGACATTCAGGTGCTGTAGGTCAAAGAATACTGAACAACAGTTTATAAAGGCTGGAAATTCTTACTCTTGGAAATAATTTTATAGCCTAATGTACACCCTTATTGGGTTAGTCACAGGACCCCGAATCTCCTATCCTTATAGGAGAAGCCTAATTATAGTATTAACAAACTAAAATGGGTGTCTCGTTGGACATTCAGGTGCTGTAGGTCAAAGAATACTGAACAACAGTTTATAAAGGCTGGAAATTCTTACTCTTGGAAATAATTTTATAGCCTAATGTACACCCTTATTGGGTTAGTCACAGGACCCCGAATCTCCTATCCTTATAGGAGAAGCCTAATTATAGTATTAACAAACTAAAATGGGTGTCTCGTTGGACATTCAGGTGCTGTAGGTCAAAGAATACTGAACAACAGTTTATAAAGGCTGGAAATTCTTACTCTTGGAAATAATTTTATAGCCTAATGTACACCCTTATTGGGTTAGTCACAGGACCCCGAATCTCCTATCCTTATAGGAGAAGCCTAATTATAGTATTAACAAACTAAAATGGGTGTCTCGTTGGACATTCAGGTGCTGTAGGTCAAAGAATACTGAACAACAGTTTATAAAGGCTGGAAATTCTTACTCTTGGAAATAATTTTATAGCCTAATGTACACCCTTATTGGGTTAGTCACAGGACCCCGAATCTCCTATCCTTATAGGAGAAGCCTAATTATAGTATTAACAAACTAAAATGGGTGTCTCGTTGGACATTCAGGTGCTGTAGGTCAAAGAATACTGAACAACAGTTTATAAAGGCTGGAAATTCTTACTCTTGGAAATAATTTTATAGCCTAATGTACACCCTTATGGGTTAGTCACAGGACCCCGAATCTCCTATCCTTATAGGAGAAGCCTAATTATAGTATTAACAAACTAAAATGGGTGTCTCGTTGGACATTCAGGTGCTGTAGGTCAAAGAATACTGAACAACAGTTTATAAAGGCTGGAAATTCTTACTCTTGGAAATAATTTTATAGCCTAATGTACACCCTTATTGGGTTAGTCACAGGACCCCGAATCTCCTATCCTTATAGGAGAAGCCTAATTATAGTATTAACAAACTAAAATGGGTGTCTCGTTGGACATTCAGGTGCTGTAGGTCAAAGAATACTGAACAACAGTTTATAAAGGCTGGAAATTCTTACTCTTGGAAATAATTTTATAGCCTAATGTACACCCTTATTGGGTTAGTCACAGGACCCCGAATCTCCTATCCTTATAGGAGAAGCCTAATTATAGTATTAACAAACTAAAATGGGTGTCTCGTTGGACATTCAGGTGCTGTAGGTCAAAGAATACTGAACAACAGTTTATAAAGGCTGGAAATTCTTACTCTTGGAAATAATTTTATAGCCTAATGTACACCCTTATTGGGTTAGTCACAGGACCCCGAATCTCCTATCCTTATAGGAGAAGCCTAATTATAGTATTAACAAACTAAAATGGGTGTCTCGTTGGACATTCAGGTGCTGTAGGTCAAAGAATACTGAACAACAGTTTATAAAGGCTGGAAATTCTTACTCTTGGAAATAATTTTATAGCCTAATGTACACCCTTATTGGGTTAGTCACAGGACCCCGAATCTCCTATCCTTATAGGAGAAGCCTAATTATAGTATTAACAAACTAAAATGGGTGTCTCGTTGGACATTCAGGTGCTGTAGGTCAAAGAATACTGAACAACAGTTTATAAAGGCTGGAAATTCTTACTCTTGGAAATAATTTTATAGCCTAATGTACACCCTTATTGGGTTAGTCACAGGACCCCGAATCTCCTATCCTTATAGGAGAAGCCTAATTATAGTATTAACAAACTAAAATGGGTGTCTCGTTGGACATTCAGGTGCTGTAGGTCAAAGAATACTGAACAACAGTTTATAAAGGCTGGAAATTCTTACTCTTGGAAATAATTTTATAGCCTAATGTACACCCTTATTGGGTTAGTCACAGGACCCCGAATCTCCTATCCTTATAGGAGAAGCCTAATTATAGTATTAACAAACTAAAATGGGTGTCTCGTTGGACATTCAGGTGCTGTAGGTCAAAGAATACTGAACAACAGTTTATAAAGGCTGGAAATTCTTACTCTTGGAAATAATTTTATAGCCTAATGTACACCCTTATTGGGTTAGTCACAGGACCCCGAATCTCCTATCCTTATAGGAGAAGCCTAATTATAGTATTAACAAACTAAAATGGGTGTCTCGTTGGACATTCAGGTGCTGTAGGTCAAAGAATACTGAACAACAGTTTATAAAGGCTGGAAATTCTTACTCTTGGAAATAATTTTATAGCCTAATGTACACCCTTATTGGGTTAGTCACAGGACCCCGAATCTCCTATCCTTATAGGAGAAGCCTAATTATAGTATTAACAAACTAAAATGGGTGTCTCGTTGGACATTCAGGTGCTGTAGGTCAAAGAATACTGAACAACAGTTTATAAAGGCTGGAAATTCTTACTCTTGGAAATAATTTTATAGCCTAATGTACACCCTTATTGGGTTAGTCACAGGACCCCGAATCTCCTATCCTTATAGGAGAAGCCTAATTATAGTATTAACAAACTAAAATGGGTGTCTCGTTGGACATTCAGGTGCTGTAGGTCAAAGAATACTGAACAACAGTTTATAAAGGCTGGAAATTCTTACTCTTGGAAATAATTTTATAGCCTAATGTACACCCTTATTGGGTTAGTCACAGGACCCCGAATCTCCTATCCTTATAGGAGAAGCCTAATTATAGTATTAACAAACTAAAATGGGTGTCTCGTTGGACATTCAGGTGCTGTAGGTCAAAGAATACTGAACAACAGTTTATAAAGGCTGGAAATTCTTACTCTTGGAAATAATTTTATAGCCTAATGTACACCCTTATTGGGTTAGTCACAGGACCCCGAATCTCCTATCCTTATAGGAGAAGCCTAATTATAGTATTAACAAACTAAAATGGGTGTCTCGTTGGACATTCAGGTGTGTAGGTCAAAGAATACTGAACAACAGTTTATAAAGGCTGGAAATTCTTACTCTTGGAAATAATTTTATAGCCTAATGTACACCCTTATTGGGTTAGTCACAGGACCCCGAATCTCCTATCCTTATAGGAGAAGCCTAATTATAGTATTAACAAACTAAAATGGGTGTCTCGTTGGACATTCAGGTGCTGTAGGTCAAAGAATACTGAACAACAGTTTATAAAGGCTGGAAATTCTTACTCTTGGAAATAATTTTATAGCCTAATGTACACCCTTATTGGGTTAGTCACAGGACCCCGAATCTCCTATCCTTATAGGAGAAGCCTAATTATAGTATTAACAAACTAAAATGGGTGTCTCGTTGGACATTCAGGTGCTGTAGGTCAAAGAATACTGAACAACAGTTTATAAAGGCTGGAAATTCTTACTCTTGGAAATAATTTTATAGCCTAATGTACACCCTTATTGGGTTAGTCACAGGACCCCGAATCTCCTATCCTTATAGGAGAAGCCTAATTATAGTATTAACAAACTAAAATGGGTGTCTCGTTGGACATTCAGGTGCTGTAGGTCAAAGAATACTGAACAACAGTTTATAAAGGCTGGAAATTCTTACTCTTGGAAATAATTTTATAGCCTAATGTACACCCTTATTGGTTAGTCACAGGACCCCGAATCTCCTATCCTTATAGGAGAAGCCTAATTATAGTATTAACAAACTAAAATGGGTGTCTCGTTGGACATTCAGGTGCTGTAGGTCAAAGAATACTGAACAACAGTTTATAAAGGCTGGAAATTCTTACTCTTGGAAATAATTTTATAGCCTAATGTACACCCTTATTGGGTTAGTCACAGGACCCCGAATCTCCTATCCTTATAGGAGAAGCCTAATTATAGTATTAACAAACTAAAATGGGTGTCTCGTTGGACATTCAGGTGCTGTAGGTCAAAGAATACTGAACAACAGTTTATAAAGGCTGGAAATTCTTACTCTTGGAAATAATTTTATAGCCTAATGTACACCCTTATTGGGTTAGTCACAGGACCCCGAATCTCCTATCCTTATAGGAGAAGCCTAATTATAGTATTAACAAACTAAAATGGGTGTCTCGTTGGACATTCAGGTGCTGTAGGTCAAAGAATACTGAACAACAGTTTATAAAGGCTGGAAATTCTTACTCTTGGAAATAATTTTATAGCCTAATGTACACCCTTATTGGGTTAGTCACAGGACCCCGAATCTCCTATCCTTATAGGAGAAGCCTAATTATAGTATTAACAAACTAAAATGGGTGTCTCGTTGGACATTCAGGTGCTGTAGGTCAAAGAATACTGAACAACAGTTTATAAAGGCTGGAAATTCTTACTCTTGGAAATAATTTTATAGCCTAATGTACACCCTTATTGGGTTAGTCACAGGACCCCGAATCTCCTATCCTTATAGGAGAAGCCTAATTATAGTATTAACAAACTAAAATGGGTGTCTCGTTGGACATTCAGGTGCTGTAGGTCAAAGAATACTGAACAACAGTTTATAAAGGCTGGAAATTCTTACTCTTGGAAATAATTTTATAGCCTAATGTACACCCTTATTGGGTTAGTCACAGGACCCCGAATCTCCTATCCTTATAGGAGAAGCCTAATTATAGTATTAACAAACTAAAATGGGTGTCTCGTTGGACATTCAGGTGTGTAGGTCAAAGAATACTGAACAACAGTTTATAAAGGCTGGAAATTCTTACTCTTGGAAATAATTTTATAGCCTAATGTACACCCTTATTGGGTTAGTCACAGGACCCCGAATCTCCTATCCTTATAGGAGAAGCCTAATTATAGTATTAACAAACTAAAATGGGTGTCTCGTTGGACATTCAGGTGCTGTAGGTCAAAGAATACTGAACAACAGTTTATAAAGGCTGGAAATTCTTACTCTTGGAAATAATTTTATAGCCTAATGTACACCCTTATTGGGTTAGTCACAGGACCCCGAATCTCCTATCCTTATAGGAGAAGCCTAATTATAGTATTAACAAACTAAAATGGGTGTCTCGTTGGACATTCAGGTGCTGTAGGTCAAAGAATACTGAACAACAGTTTATAAAGGCTGGAAATTCTTACTCTTGGAAATAATTTTATAGCCTAATGTACACCCTTATTGGGTTAGTCACAGGACCCCGAATCTCCTATCCTTATAGGAGAAGCCTAATTATAGTATTAACAAACTAAAATGGGTGTCTCGTTGGACATTCAGGTGCTGTAGGTCAAAGAATACTGAACAACAGTTTATAAAGGCTGGAAATTCTTACTCTTGGAAATAATTTTATAGCCTAATGTACACCCTTATTGGTTAGTCACAGGACCCCGAATCTCCTATCCTTATAGGAGAAGCCTAATTATAGTATTAACAAACTAAAATGGGTGTCTCGTTGGACATTCAGGTGCTGTAGGTCAAAGAATACTGAACAACAGTTTATAAAGGCTGGAAATTCTTACTCTTGGAAATAATTTTATAGCCTAATGTACACCCTTATTGGGTTAGTCACAGGACCCCGAATCTCCTATCCTTATAGGAGAAGCCTAATTATAGTATTAACAAACTAAAATGGGTGTCTCGTTGGACATTCAGGTGTGTAGGTCAAAGAATACTGAACAACAGTTTATAAAGGCTGGAAATTCTTACTCTTGGAAATAATTTTATAGCCTAATGTACACCCTTATTGGGTTAGTCACAGGACCCCGAATCTCCTATCCTTATAGGAGAAGCCTAATTATAGTATTAACAAACTAAAATGGGTGTCTCGTTGGACATTCAGGTGCTGTAGGTCAAAGAATACTGAACAACAGTTTATAAAGGCTGGAAATTCTTACTCTTGGAAATAATTTTATAGCCTAATGTACACCCTTATTGGGTTAGTCACAGGACCCCGAATCTCCTATCCTTATAGGAGAAGCCTAATTATAGTATTAACAAACTAAAATGGGTGTCTCGTTGGACATTCAGGTGCTGTAGGTCAAAGAATACTGAACAACAGTTTATAAAGGCTGGAAATTCTTACTCTTGGAAATAATTTTATAGCCTAATGTACACCCTTATTGGGTTAGTCACAGGACCCCGAATCTCCTATCCTTATAGGAGAAGCCTAATTATAGTATTAACAAACTAAAATGGGTGTCTCGTTGGACATTCAGGTGCTGTAGGTCAAAGAATACTGAACAACAGTTTATAAAGGCTGGAAATTCTTACTCTTGGAAATAATTTTATAGCCTAATGTACACCCTTATTGGGTTAGTCACAGGACCCCGAATCTCCTATCCTTATAGGAGAAGCCTAATTATAGTATTAACAAACTAAAATGGGTGTCTCGTTGGACATTCAGGTGCTGTAGGTCAAAGAATACTGAACAACAGTTTATAAAGGCTGGAAATTCTTACTCTTGGAAATAATTTTATAGCCTAATGTACACCCTTATTGGGTTAGTCACAGGACCCCGAATCTCCTATCCTTATAGGAGAAGCCTAATTATAGTATTAACAAACTAAAATGGGTGTCTCGTTGGACATTCAGGTGCTGTAGGTCAAAGAATACTGAACAACAGTTTATAAAGGCTGGAAATTCTTACTCTTGGAAATAATTTTATAGCCTAATGTACACCCTTATTGGGTTAGTCACAGGACCCCGAATCTCCTATCCTTATAGGAGAAGCCTAATTATAGTATTAACAAACTAAAATGGGTGTCTCGTTGGACATTCAGGTGCTGTAGGTCAAAGAATACTGAACAACAGTTTATAAAGGCTGGAAATTCTTACTCTTGGAAATAATTTTATAGCCTAATGTACACCCTTATTGGGTTAGTCACAGGACCCCGAATCTCCTATCCTTATAGGAGAAGCCTAATTATAGTATTAACAAACTAAAATGGGTGTCTCGTTGGACATTCAGGTGCTGTAGGTCAAAGAATACTGAACAACAGTTTATAAAGGCTGGAAATTCTTACTCTTGGAAATAATTTTATAGCCTAATGTACACCCTTATTGGGTTAGTCACAGGACCCCGAATCTCCTATCCTTATAGGAGAAGCCTAATTATAGTATTAACAAACTAAAATGGGTGTCTCGTTGGACATTCAGGTGCTGTAGGTCAAAGAATACTGAACAACAGTTTATAAAGGCTGGAAATTCTTACTCTTGGAAATAATTTTATAGCCTAATGTACACCCTTATTGGGTTAGTCACAGGACCCCGAATCTCCTATCCTTATAGGAGAAGCCTAATTATAGTATTAACAAACTAAAATGGGTGTCTCGTTGGACATTCAGGTGCTGTAGGTCAAAGAATACTGAACAACAGTTTATAAAGGCTGGAAATTCTTACTCTTGGAAATAATTTTATAGCCTAATGTACACCCTTATTGGGTTAGTCACAGGACCCCGAATCTCCTATCCTTATAGGAGAAGCCTAATTATAGTATTAACAAACTAAAATGGGTGTCTCGTTGGACATTCAGGTGGTGTAGGTCAAAGAATACTGAACAACAGTTTATAAAGGCTGGAAATTCTTACTCTTGGAAATAATTTTATAGCCTAATGTACACCCTTACTGGGTTAGTCACAGGACCCCGAATCTCCTATCCTTATAGGAGAAGCCTAATTATAGTATTAACAAACTAAAATGGGTGTCTCGTTGGACATTCAGGTGGTGTAGGTCAAAGAATACTGAACAACAGTTTATAAAGGCTGGAAATTCTTACTCTTGGAAATAATTTTATAGCCTAATGTACACCCTTATTGGGTTAGTCACAGGACCCCGAATCTCCTATCCTTATAGGAGAAGCCTAATTATAGTATTAACAAACTAAAATGGGTGTCTCGTTGGACATTCAGGTGCTGTAGGTCAAAGAATACTGAACAACAGTTTATAAAGGCTGGAAATTCTTACTCTTGGAAATAATTTTATAGCCTAATGTACACCCTTATTGGGTTAGTCACAGGACCCCGAATCTCCTATCCTTATAGGAGAAGCCTAATTATAGTATTAACAAACTAAAATGGGTGTCTCGTTGGACATTCAGGTGCTGTAGGTCAAAGAATACTGAACAACAGTTTATAAAGGCTGGAAATTCTTACTCTTGGAAATAATTTTATAGCCTAATGTACACCCTTATTGGGTTAGTCACAGGACCCCGAATCTCCTATCCTTATAGGAGAAGCCTAATTATAGTATTAACAAACTAAAATGGGTGTCTCGTTGGACATTCAGGTGCTGTAGGTCAAAGAATACTGAACAACAGTTTATAAAGGCTGGAAATTCTTACTCTTGGAAATAATTTTATAGCCTAATGTACACCCTTATTGGGTTAGTCACAGGACCCCGAATCTCCTATCCTTATAGGAGAAGCCTAATTATAGTATTAACAAACTAAAATGGGTGTCTCGTTGGACATTCAGGTGCTGTAGGTCAAAGAATACTGAACAACAGTTTATAAAGGCTGGAAATTCTTACTCTTGGAAATAATTTTATAGCCTAATGTACACCCTTATTGGGTTAGTCACAGGACCCCGAATCTCCTATCCTTATAGGAGAAGCCTAATTATAGTATTAACAAACTAAAATGGGTGTCTCGTTGGACATTCAGGTGCTGTAGGTCAAAGAATACTGAACAACAGTTTATAAAGGCTGGAAATTCTTACTCTTGGAAATAATTTTATAGCCTAATGTACACCCTTATTGGGTTAGTCACAGGACCCCGAATCTCCTATCCTTATAGGAGAAGCCTAATTATAGTATTAACAAACTAAAATGGGTGTCTCGTTGGACATTCAGGTGCTGTAGGTCAAAGAATACTGAACAACAGTTTATAAAGGCTGGAAATTCTTACTCTTGGAAATAATTTTATAGCCTAATGTACACCCTTATTGGGTTAGTCACAGGACCCCGAATCTCCTATCCTTATAGGAGAAGCCTAATTATAGTATTAACAAACTAAAATGGGTGTCTCGTTGGACATTCAGGTGCTGTAGGTCAAAGAATACTGAACAACAGTTTATAAAGGCTGGAAATTCTTACTCTTGGAAATAATTTTATAGCCTAATGTACACCCTTATTGGGTTAGTCACAGGACCCCGAATCTCCTATCCTTATAGGAGAAGCCTAATTATAGTATTAACAAACTAAAATGGTGTCTCGTTGGACATTCAGGTGCTGTAGGTCAAAGAATACTGAACAACAGTTTATAAAGGCTGGAAATTCTTACTCTTGGAAATAATTTTATAGCCTAATGTACACCCTTATTGGGTTAGTCACAGGACCCCGAATCTCCTATCCTTATAGGAGAAGCCTAATTATAGTATTAACAAACTAAAATGGGTGTCTCGTTGGACATTCAGGTGCTGTAGGTCAAAGAATACTGAACAACAGTTTATAAAGGCTGGAAATTCTTACTCTTGGAAATAATTTTATAGCCTAATGTACACCCTTATTGGGTTAGTCACAGGACCCCGAATCTCCTATCCTTATAGGAGAAGCCTAATTATAGTATTAACAAACTAAAATGGGTGTCTCGTTGGACATTCAGGTGTGTAGGTCAAAGAATACTGAACAACAGTTTATAAAGGCTGGAAATTCTTACTCTTGGAAATAATTTTATAGCCTAATGTACACCCTTATTGGGTTAGTCACAGGACCCCGAATCTCCTATCCTTATAGGAGAAGCCTAATTATAGTATTAACAAACTAAAATGGGTGTCTCGTTGGACATTCAGGTGCTGTAGGTCAAAGAATACTGAACAACAGTTTATAAAGGCTGGAAATTCTTACTCTTGGAAATAATTTTATAGCCTAATGTACACCCTTATTGGGTTAGTCACAGGACCCCGAATCTCCTATCCTTATAGGAGAAGCCTAATTATAGTATTAACAAACTAAAATGGGTGTCTCGTTGGACATTCAGGTGCTGTAGGTCAAAGAATACTGAACAACAGTTTATAAAGGCTGGAAATTCTTACTCTTGGAAATAATTTTATAGCCTAATGTACACCCTTATTGGGTTAGTCACAGGACCCCGAATCTCCTATCCTTATAGGAGAAGCCTAATTATAGTATTAACAAACTAAAATGGGTGTCTCGTTGGACATTCAGGTGCTGTAGGTCAAAGAATACTGAACAACAGTTTATAAAGGCTGGAAATTCTTACTCTTGGAAATAATTTTATAGCCTAATGTACACCCTTATTGGGTTAGTCACAGGACCCCGAATCTCCTATCCTTATAGGAGAAGCCTAATTATAGTATTAACAAACTAAAATGGGTGTCTCGTTGGACATTCAGGTGTGTAGGTCAAAGAATACTGAACAACAGTTTATAAAGGCTGGAAATTCTTACTCTTGGAAATAATTTTATAGCCTAATGTACACCCTTATTGGGTTAGTCACAGGACCCCGAATCTCCTATCCTTATAGGAGAAGCCTAATTATAGTATTAACAAACTAAAATGGGTGTCTCGTTGGACATTCAGGTGCTGTAGGTCAAAGAATACTGAACAACAGTTTATAAAGGCTGGAAATTCTTACTCTTGGAAATAATTTTATAGCCTAATGTACACCCTTATTGGGTTAGTCACAGGACCCCGAATCTCCTATCCTTATAGGAGAAGCCTAATTATAGTATTAACAAACTAAAATGGGTGTCTCGTTGGACATTCAGGTGCTGTAGGTCAAAGAATACTGAACAACAGTTTATAAAGGCTGGAAATTCTTACTCTTGGAAATAATTTTATAGCCTAATGTACACCCTTATTGGGTTAGTCACAGGACCCCGAATCTCCTATCCTTATAGGAGAAGCCTAATTATAGTATTAACAAACTAAAATGGGTGTCTCGTTGGACATTCAGGTGCTGTAGGTCAAAGAATACTGAACAACAGTTTATAAAGGCTGGAAATTCTTACTCTTGGAAATAATTTTATAGCCTAATGTACACCCTTATTGGGTTAGTCACAGGACCCCGAATCTCCTATCCTTATAGGAGAAGCCTAATTATAGTATTAACAAACTAAAATGGGTGTCTCGTTGGACATTCAGGTGCTGTAGGTCAAAGAATACTGAACAACAGTTTATAAAGGCTGGAAATTCTTACTCTTGGAAATAATTTTATAGCCTAATGTACACCCTTATTGGGTTAGTCACAGGACCCCGAATCTCCTATCCTTATAGGAGAAGCCTAATTATAGTATTAACAAACTAAAATGGGTGTCTCGTTGGACATTCAGGTGGTGTAGGTCAAAGAATACTGAACAACAGTTTATAAAGGCTGGAAATTCTTACTCTTGGAAATAATTTTATAGCCTAATGTACACCCTTATTGGGTTAGTCACAGGACCCCGAATCTCCTATCCTTATAGGAGAAGCCTAATTATAGTATTAACAAACTAAAATGGGTGTCTCGTTGGACATTCAGGTGCTGTAGGTCAAAGAATACTGAACAACAGTTTATAAAGGCTGGAAATTCTTACTCTTGGAAATAATTTTATAGCCTAATGTACACCCTTATTGGGTTAGTCACAGGACCCCGAATCTCCTATCCTTATAGGAGAAGCCTAATTATAGTATTAACAAACTAAAATGGGTGTCTCGTTGGACATTCAGGTGCTGTAGGTCAAAGAATACTGAACAACAGTTTATAAAGGCTGGAAATTCTTACTCTTGGAAATAATTTTATAGCCTAATGTACACCCTTATTGGGTTAGTCACAGGACCCCGAATCTCCTATCCTTATAGGAGAAGCCTAATTATAGTATTAACAAACTAAAATGGGTGTCTCGTTGGACATTCAGGTGCTGTAGGTCAAAGAATACTGAACAACAGTTTATAAAGGCTGGAAATTCTTACTCTTGGAAATAATTTTATAGCCTAATGTACACCCTTATTGGGTTAGTCACAGGACCCCGAATCTCCTATCCTTATAGGAGAAGCCTAATTATAGTATTAACAAACTAAAATGGGTGTCTCGTTGGACATTCAGGTGCTGTAGGTCAAAGAATACTGAACAACAGTTTATAAAGGCTGGAAATTCTTACTCTTGGAAATAATTTTATAGCCTAATGTACACCCTTATTGGGTTAGTCACAGGACCCCGAATCTCCTATCCTTATAGGAGAAGCCTAATTATAGTATTAACAAACTAAAATGGGTGTCTCGTTGGACATTCAGGTGCTGTAGGTCAAAGAATACTGAACAACAGTTTATAAAGGCTGGAAATTCTTACTCTTGGAAATAATTTTATAGCCTAATGTACACCCTTATTGGGTTAGTCACAGGACCCCGAATCTCCTATCCTTATAGGAGAAGCCTAATTATAGTATTAACAAACTAAAATGGGTGTCTCGTTGGACATTCAGGTGCTGTAGGTCAAAGAATACTGAACAACAGTTTATAAAGGCTGGAAATTCTTACTCTTGGAAATAATTTTATAGCCTAATGTACACCCTTATTGGGTTAGTCACAGGACCCCGAATCTCCTATCCTTATAGGAGAAGCCTAATTATAGTATTAACAAACTAAAATGGGTGTCTCGTTGGACATTCAGGTGCTGTAGGTCAAAGAATACTGAACAACAGTTTATAAAGGCTGGAAATTCTTACTCTTGGAAATAATTTTATAGCCTAATGTACACCCTTATTGGGTTAGTCACAGGACCCCGAATCTCCTATCCTTATAGGAGAAGCCTAATTATAGTATTAACAAACTAAAATGGGTGTCTCGTTGGACATTCAGGTGCTGTAGGTCAAAGAATACTGAACAACAGTTTATAAAGGCTGGAAATTCTTACTCTTGGAAATAATTTTATAGCCTAATGTACACCCTTATTGGGTTAGTCACAGGACCCCGAATCTCCTATCCTTATAGGAGAAGCCTAATTATAGTATTAACAAACTAAAATGGGTGTCTCGTTGGACATTCAGGTGCTGTAGGTCAAAGAATACTGAACAACAGTTTATAAAGGCTGGAAATTCTTACTCTTGGAAATAATTTTATAGCCTAATGTACACCCTTATTGGGTTAGTCACAGGACCCCGAATCTCCTATCCTTATAGGAGAAGCCTAATTATAGTATTAACAAACTAAAATGGGTGTCTCGTTGGACATTCAGGTGCTGTAGGTCAAAGAATACTGAACAACAGTTTATAAAGGCTGGAAATTCTTACTCTTGGAAATAATTTTATAGCCTAATGTACACCCTTATTGGGTTAGTCACAGGACCCCGAATCTCCTATCCTTATAGGAGAAGCCTAATTATAGTATTAACAAACTAAAATGGTGTCTCGTTGGACATTCAGGTGGTGTAGGTCAAAGAATACTGAACAACAGTTTATAAAGGCTGGAAATTCTTACTCTTGGAAATAATTTTATAGCCTAATGTACACCCTTATTGGTTAGTCACAGGACCCCGAATCTCCTATCCTTATAGGAGAAGCCTAATTATAGTATTAACAAACTAAAATGGGTGTCTCGTTGGACATTCAGGGTGTAGGTCAAAGAATACTGAACAACAGTTTATAAAGGCTGGAAATTCTTACTCTTGGAAATAATTTTATAGCCTAATGTACACCCTTATTGGGTTAGTCACAGGACCCCGAATCTCCTATCCTTATAGGAGAAGCCTAATTATAGTATTAACAAACTAAAATGGGTGTCTCGTTGGACATTCAGGTGCTGTAGGTCAAAGAATACTGAACAACAGTTTATAAAGGCTGGAAATTCTTACTCTTGGAAATAATTTTATAGCCTAATGTACACCCTTATTGGGTTAGTCACAGGACCCCGAATCTCCTATCCTTATAGGAGAAGCCTAATTATAGTATTAACAAACTAAAATGGGTGTCTCGTTGGACATTCAGGTGCTGTAGGTCAAAGAATACTGAACAACAGTTTATAAAGGCTGGAAATTCTTACTCTTGGAAATAATTTTATAGCCTAATGTACACCCTTATTGGGTTAGTCACAGGACCCCGAATCTCCTATCCTTATAGGAGAAGCCTAATTATAGTATTAACAAACTAAAATGGGTGTCTCGTTGGACATTCAGGTGCTGTAGGTCAAAGAATACTGAACAACAGTTTATAAAGGCTGGAAATTCTTACTCTTGGAAATAATTTTATAGCCTAATGTACACCCTTATTGGGTTAGTCACAGGACCCCGAATCTCCTATCCTTATAGGAGAAGCCTAATTATAGTATTAACAAACTAAAATGGGTGTCTCGTTGGACATTCAGGTGCTGTAGGTCAAAGAATACTGAACAACAGTTTATAAAGGCTGGAAATTCTTACTCTTGGAAATAATTTTATAGCCTAATGTACACCCTTATTGGGTTAGTCACAGGACCCCGAATCTCCTATCCTTATAGGAGAAGCCTAATTATAGTATTAACAAACTAAAATGGGTGTCTCGTTGGACATTCAGGTGCTGTAGGTCAAAGAATACTGAACAACAGTTTATAAAGGCTGGAAATTCTTACTCTTGGAAATAATTTTATAGCCTAATGTACACCCTTATTGGGTTAGTCACAGGACCCCGAATCTCCTATCCTTATAGGAGAAGCCTAATTATAGTATTAACAAACTAAAATGGGTGTCTCGTTGGACATTCAGGTGCTGTAGGTCAAAGAATACTGAACAACAGTTTATAAAGGCTGGAAATTCTTACTCTTGGAAATAATTTTATAGCCTAATGTACACCCTTATTGGGTTAGTCACAGGACCCCGAATCTCCTATCCTTATAGGAGAAGCCTAATTATAGTATTAACAAACTAAAATGGGTGTCTCGTTGGACATTCAGGTGCTGTAGGTCAAAGAATACTGAACAACAGTTTATAAAGGCTGGAAATTCTTACTCTTGGAAATAATTTTATAGCCTAATGTACACCCTTATTGGGTTAGTCACAGGACCCCGAATCTCCTATCCTTATAGGAGAAGCCTAATTATAGTATTAACAAACTAAAATGGGTGTCTCGTTGGACATTCAGGTGCTGTAGGTCAAAGAATACTGAACAACAGTTTATAAAGGCTGGAAATTCTTACTCTTGGAAATAATTTTATAGCCTAATGTACACCCTTATTGGGTTAGTCACAGGACCCCGAATCTCCTATCCTTATAGGAGAAGCCTAATTATAGTATTAACAAACTAAAATGGGTGTCTCGTTGGACATTCAGGTGCTGTAGGTCAAAGAATACTGAACAACAGTTTATAAAGGCTGGAAATTCTTACTCTTGGAAATAATTTTATAGCCTAATGTACACCCTTATTGGGTTAGTCACAGGACCCCGAATCTCCTATCCTTATAGGAGAAGCCTAATTATAGTATTAACAAACTAAAATGGGTGTCTCGTTGGACATTCAGGTGCTGTAGGTCAAAGAATACTGAACAACAGTTTATAAAGGCTGGAAATTCTTACTCTTGGAAATAATTTTATAGCCTAATGTACACCCTTATTGGGTTAGTCACAGGACCCCGAATCTCCTATCCTTATAGGAGAAGCCTAATTATAGTATTAACAAACTAAAATGGGTGTCTCGTTGGACATTCAGGTGCTGTAGGTCAAAGAATACTGAACAACAGTTTATAAAGGCTGGAAATTCTTACTCTTGGAAATAATTTTATAGCCTAATGTACACCCTTATTGGGTTAGTCACAGGACCCCGAATCTCCTATCCTTATAGGAGAAGCCTAATTATAGTATTAACAAACTAAAATGGGTGTCTCGTTGGACATTCAGGTGCTGTAGGTCAAAGAATACTGAACAACAGTTTATAAAGGCTGGAAATTCTTACTCTTGGAAATAATTTTATAGCCTAATGTACACCCTTATTGGGTTAGTCACAGGACCCCGAATCTCCTATCCTTATAGGAGAAGCCTAATTATAGTATTAACAAACTAAAATGGGTGTCTCGTTGGACATTCAGGTGCTGTAGGTCAAAGAATACTGAACAACAGTTTATAAAGGCTGGAAATTCTTACTCTTGGAAATAATTTTATAGCCTAATGTACACCCTTATTGGGTTAGTCACAGGACCCCGAATCTCCTATCCTTATAGGAGAAGCCTAATTATAGTATTAACAAACTAAAATGGGTGTCTCGTTGGACATTCAGGTGCTGTAGGTCAAAGAATACTGAACAACAGTTTATAAAGGCTGGAAATTCTTACTCTTGGAAATAATTTTATAGCCTAATGTACACCCTTATTGGGTTAGTCACAGGACCCCGAATCTCCTATCCTTATAGGAGAAGCCTAATTATAGTATTAACAAACTAAAATGGGTGTCTCGTTGGACATTCAGGTGCTGTAGGTCAAAGAATACTGAACAACAGTTTATAAAGGCTGGAAATTCTTACTCTTGGAAATAATTTTATAGCCTAATGTACACCCTTATTGGGTTAGTCACAGGACCCCGAATCTCCTATCCTTATAGGAGAAGCCTAATTATAGTATTAACAAACTAAAATGGGTGTCTCGTTGGACATTCAGGTGCTGTAGGTCAAAGAATACTGAACAACAGTTTATAAAGGCTGGAAATTCTTACTCTTGGAAATAATTTTATAGCCTAATGTACACCCTTAGGTTAGTCACAGGACCCCGAATCTCCTATCCTTATAGGAGAAGCCTAATTATAGTATTAACAAACTAAAATGGGTGTCTCGTTGGACATTCAGGTGCTGTAGGTCAAAGAATACTGAACAACAGTTTATAAAGGCTGGAAATTCTTACTCTTGGAAATAATTTTATAGCCTAATGTACACCCTTATTGGGTTAGTCACAGGACCCCGAATCTCCTATCCTTATAGGAGAAGCCTAATTATAGTATTAACAAACTAAAATGGGTGTCTCGTTGGACATTCAGGTGCTGTAGGTCAAAGAATACTGAACAACAGTTTATAAAGGCTGGAAATTCTTACTCTTGGAAATAATTTTATAGCCTAATGTACACCCTTATTGGGTTAGTCACAGGACCCCGAATCTCCTATCCTTATAGGAGAAGCCTAATTATAGTATTAACAAACTAAAATGGGTGTCTCGTTGGACATTCAGGTGTGTAGGTCAAAGAATACTGAACAACAGTTTATAAAGGCTGGAAATTCTTACTCTTGGAAATAATTTTATAGCCTAATGTACACCCTTATTGGGTTAGTCACAGGACCCCGAATCTCCTATCCTTATAGGAGAAGCCTAATTATAGTATTAACAAACTAAAATGGGTGTCTCGTTGGACATTCAGGTGCTGTAGGTCAAAGAATACTGAACAACAGTTTATAAAGGCTGGAAATTCTTACTCTTGGAAATAATTTTATAGCCTAATGTACACCCTTATTGGGTTAGTCACAGGACCCCGAATCTCCTATCCTTATAGGAGAAGCCTAATTATAGTATTAACAAACTAAAATGGGTGTCTCGTTGGACATTCAGGTGCTGTAGGTCAAAGAATACTGAACAACAGTTTATAAAGGCTGGAAATTCTTACTCTTGGAAATAATTTTATAGCCTAATGTACACCCTTATTGGGTTAGTCACAGGACCCCGAATCTCCTATCCTTATAGGAGAAGCCTAATTATAGTATTAACAAACTAAAATGGGTGTCTCGTTGGACATTCAGGTGCTGTAGGTCAAAGAATACTGAACAACAGTTTATAAAGGCTGGAAATTCTTACTCTTGGAAATAATTTTATAGCCTAATGTACACCCTTATTGGGTTAGTCACAGGACCCCGAATCTCCTATCCTTATAGGAGAAGCCTAATTATAGTATTAACAAACTAAAATGGGTGTCTCGTTGGACATTCAGGTGCTGTAGGTCAAAGAATACTGAACAACAGTTTATAAAGGCTGGAAATTCTTACTCTTGGAAATAATTTTATAGCCTAATGTACACCCTTATTGGGTTAGTCACAGGACCCCGAATCTCCTATCCTTATAGGAGAAGCCTAATTATAGTATTAACAAACTAAAATGGGTGTCTCGTTGGACATTCAGGTGCTGTAGGTCAAAGAATACTGAACAACAGTTTATAAAGGCTGGAAATTCTTACTCTTGGAAATAATTTTATAGCCTAATGTACACCCTTATTGGGTTAGTCACAGGACCCCGAATCTCCTATCCTTATAGGAGAAGCCTAATTATAGTATTAACAAACTAAAATGGGTGTCTCGTTGGACATTCAGGTGCTGTAGGTCAAAGAATACTGAACAACAGTTTATAAAGGCTGGAAATTCTTACTCTTGGAAATAATTTTATAGCCTAATGTACACCCTTATTGGGTTAGTCACAGGACCCCGAATCTCCTATCCTTATAGGAGAAGCCTAATTATAGTATTAACAAACTAAAATGGGTGTCTCGTTGGACATTCAGGTGCTGTAGGTCAAAGAATACTGAACAACAGTTTATAAAGGCTGGAAATTCTTACTCTTGGAAATAATTTTATAGCCTAATGTACACCCTTATTGGGTTAGTCACAGGACCCCGAATCTCCTATCCTTATAGGAGAAGCCTAATTATAGTATTAACAAACTAAAATGGGTGTCTCGTTGGACATTCAGGTGCTGTAGGTCAAAGAATACTGAACAACAGTTTATAAAGGCTGGAAATTCTTACTCTTGGAAATAATTTTATAGCCTAATGTACACCCTTATTGGGTTAGTCACAGGACCCCGAATCTCCTATCCTTATAGGAGAAGCCTAATTATAGTATTAACAAACTAAAATGGGTGTCTCGTTGGACATTCAGGTGCTGTAGGTCAAAGAATACTGAACAACAGTTTATAAAGGCTGGAAATTCTTACTCTTGGAAATAATTTTATAGCCTAATGTACACCCTTATTGGGTTAGTCACAGGACCCCGAATCTCCTATCCTTATAGGAGAAGCCTAATTATAGTATTAACAAACTAAAATGGGTGTCTCGTTGGACATTCAGGTGCTGTAGGTCAAAGAATACTGAACAACAGTTTATAAAGGCTGGAAATTCTTACTCTTGGAAATAATTTTATAGCCTAATGTACACCCTTATTGGGTTAGTCACAGGACCCCGAATCTCCTATCCTTATAGGAGAAGCCTAATTATAGTATTAACAAACTAAAATGGGTGTCTCGTTGGACATTCAGGTGCTGTAGGTCAAAGAATACTGAACAACAGTTTATAAAGGCTGGAAATTCTTACTCTTGGAAATAATTTTATAGCCTAATGTACACCCTTATTGGGTTAGTCACAGGACCCCGAATCTCCTATCCTTATAGGAGAAGCCTAATTATAGTATTAACAAACTAAAATGGGTGTCTCGTTGGACATTCAGGTGCTGTAGGTCAAAGAATACTGAACAACAGTTTATAAAGGCTGGAAATTCTTACTCTTGGAAATAATTTTATAGCCTAATGTACACCCTTATTGGTTAGTCACAGGACCCCGAATCTCCTATCCTTATAGGAGAAGCCTAATTATAGTATTAACAAACTAAAATGGGTGTCTCGTTGGACATTCAGGTGCTGTAGGTCAAAGAATACTGAACAACAGTTTATAAAGGCTGGAAATTCTTACTCTTGGAAATAATTTTATAGCCTAATGTACACCCTTATTGGGTTAGTCACAGGACCCCGAATCTCCTATCCTTATAGGAGAAGCCTAATTATAGTATTAACAAACTAAAATGGGTGTCTCGTTGGACATTCAGGTGTGTAGGTCAAAGAATACTGAACAACAGTTTATAAAGGCTGGAAATTCTTACTCTTGGAAATAATTTTATAGCCTAATGTACACCCTTATTGGGTTAGTCACAGGACCCCGAATCTCCTATCCTTATAGGAGAAGCCTAATTATAGTATTAACAAACTAAAATGGGTGTCTCGTTGGACATTCAGGTGCTGTAGGTCAAAGAATACTGAACAACAGTTTATAAAGGCTGGAAATTCTTACTCTTGGAAATAATTTTATAGCCTAATGTACACCCTTACTGGGTTAGTCACAGGACCCCGAATCTCCTATCCTTATAGGAGAAGCCTAATTATAGTATTAACAAACTAAAATGGGTGTCTCGTTGGACATTCAGGTGCTGTAGGTCAAAGAATACTGAACAACAGTTTATAAAGGCTGGAAATTCTTACTCTTGGAAATAATTTTATAGCCTAATGTACACCCTTATTGGGTTAGTCACAGGACCCCGAATCTCCTATCCTTATAGGAGAAGCCTAATTATAGTATTAACAAACTAAAATGGGTGTCTCGTTGGACATTCAGGTGCTGTAGGTCAAAGAATACTGAACAACAGTTTATAAAGGCTGGAAATTCTTACTCTTGGAAATAATTTTATAGCCTAATGTACACCCTTATTGGGTTAGTCACAGGACCCCGAATCTCCTATCCTTATAGGAGAAGCCTAATTATAGTATTAACAAACTAAAATGGGTGTCTCGTTGGACATTCAGGTGCTGTAGGTCAAAGAATACTGAACAACAGTTTATAAAGGCTGGAAATTCTTACTCTTGGAAATAATTTTATAGCCTAATGTACACCCTTATTGGGTTAGTCACAGGACCCCGAATCTCCTATCCTTATAGGAGAAGCCTAATTATAGTATTAACAAACTAAAATGGGTGTCTCGTTGGACATTCAGGTGCTGTAGGTCAAAGAATACTGAACAACAGTTTATAAAGGCTGGAAATTCTTACTCTTGGAAATAATTTTATAGCCTAATGTACACCCTTATTGGGTTAGTCACAGGACCCCGAATCTCCTATCCTTATAGGAGAAGCCTAATTATAGTATTAACAAACTAAAATGGGTGTCTCGTTGGACATTCAGGTGCTGTAGGTCAAAGAATACTGAACAACAGTTTATAAAGGCTGGAAATTCTTACTCTTGGAAATAATTTTATAGCCTAATGTACACCCTTATTGGGTTAGTCACAGGACCCCGAATCTCCTATCCTTATAGGAGAAGCCTAATTATAGTATTAACAAACTAAAATGGGTGTCTCGTTGGACATTCAGGTGCTGTAGGTCAAAGAATACTGAACAACAGTTTATAAAGGCTGGAAATTCTTACTCTTGGAAATAATTTTATAGCCTAATGTACACCCTTATTGGGTTAGTCACAGGACCCCGAATCTCCTATCCTTATAGGAGAAGCCTAATTATAGTATTAACAAACTAAAATGGGTGTCTCGTTGGACATTCAGGTGCTGTAGGTCAAAGAATACTGAACAACAGTTTATAAAGGCTGGAAATTCTTACTCTTGGAAATAATTTTATAGCCTAATGTACACCCTTATTGGGTTAGTCACAGGACCCCGAATCTCCTATCCTTATAGGAGAAGCCTAATTATAGTATTAACAAACTAAAATGGGTGTCTCGTTGGACATTCAGGTGCTGTAGGTCAAAGAATACTGAACAACAGTTTATAAAGGCTGGAAATTCTTACTCTTGGAAATAATTTTATAGCCTAATGTACACCCTTATTGGGTTAGTCACAGGACCCCGAATCTCCTATCCTTATAGGAGAAGCCTAATTATAGTATTAACAAACTAAAATGGGTGTCTCGTTGGACATTCAGGTGCTGTAGGTCAAAGAATACTGAACAACAGTTTATAAAGGCTGGAAATTCTTACTCTTGGAAATAATTTTATAGCCTAATGTACACCCTTATTGGGTTAGTCACAGGACCCCGAATCTCCTATCCTTATAGGAGAAGCCTAATTATAGTATTAACAAACTAAAATGGGTGTCTCGTTGGACATTCAGGTGCTGTAGGTCAAAGAATACTGAACAACAGTTTATAAAGGCTGGAAATTCTTACTCTTGGAAATAATTTTATAGCCTAATGTACACCCTTATTGGGTTAGTCACAGGACCCCGAATCTCCTATCCTTATAGGAGAAGCCTAATTATAGTATTAACAAACTAAAATGGGTGTCTCGTTGGACATTCAGGTGCTGTAGGTCAAAGAATACTGAACAACAGTTTATAAAGGCTGGAAATTCTTACTCTTGGAAATAATTTTATAGCCTAATGTACACCCTTATTGGGTTAGTCACAGGACCCCGAATCTCCTATCCTTATAGGAGAAGCCTAATTATAGTATTAACAAACTAAAATGGGTGTCTCGTTGGACATTCAGGTGCTGTAGGTCAAAGAATACTGAACAACAGTTTATAAAGGCTGGAAATTCTTACTCTTGGAAATAATTTTATAGCCTAATGTACACCCTTATTGGGTTAGTCACAGGACCCCGAATCTCCTATCCTTATAGGAGAAGCCTAATTATAGTATTAACAAACTAAAATGGGTGTCTCGTTGGACATTCAGGTGCTGTAGGTCAAAGAATACTGAACAACAGTTTATAAAGGCTGGAAATTCTTACTCTTGGAAATAATTTTATAGCCTAATGTACACCCTTATTGGGTTAGTCACAGGACCCCGAATCTCCTATCCTTATAGGAGAAGCCTAATTATAGTATTAACAAACTAAAATGGGTGTCTCGTTGGACATTCAGGTGCTGTAGGTCAAAGAATACTGAACAACAGTTTATAAAGGCTGGAAATTCTTACTCTTGGAAATAATTTTATAGCCTAATGTACACCCTTATTGGGTTAGTCACAGGACCCCGAATCTCCTATCCTTATAGGAGAAGCCTAATTATAGTATTAACAAACTAAAATGGGTGTCTCGTTGGACATTCAGGTGGTGTAGGTCAAAGAATACTGAACAACAGTTTATAAAGGCTGGAAATTCTTACTCTTGGAAATAATTTTATAGCCTAATGTACACCCTTATTGGGTTAGTCACAGGACCCCGAATCTCCTATCCTTATAGGAGAAGCCTAATTATAGTATTAACAAACTAAAATGGGTGTCTCGTTGGACATTCAGGTGCTGTAGGTCAAAGAATACTGAACAACAGTTTATAAAGGCTGGAAATTCTTACTCTTGGAAATAATTTTATAGCCTAATGTACACCCTTATTGGGTTAGTCACAGGACCCCGAATCTCCTATCCTTATAGGAGAAGCCTAATTATAGTATTAACAAACTAAAATGGGTGTCTCGTTGGACATTCAGGTGCTGTAGGTCAAAGAATACTGAACAACAGTTTATAAAGGCTGGAAATTCTTACTCTTGGAAATAATTTTATAGCCTAATGTACACCCTTATTGGGTTAGTCACAGGACCCCGAATCTCCTATCCTTATAGGAGAAGCCTAATTATAGTATTAACAAACTAAAATGGGTGTCTCGTTGGACATTCAGGTGCTGTAGGTCAAAGAATACTGAACAACAGTTTATAAAGGCTGGAAATTCTTACTCTTGGAAATAATTTTATAGCCTAATGTACACCCTTATTGGGTTAGTCACAGGACCCCGAATCTCCTATCCTTATAGGAGAAGCCTAATTATAGTATTAACAAACTAAAATGGGTGTCTCGTTGGACATTCAGGTGCTGTAGGTCAAAGAATACTGAACAACAGTTTATAAAGGCTGGAAATTCTTACTCTTGGAAATAATTTTATAGCCTAATGTACACCCTTATTGGGTTAGTCACAGGACCCCGAATCTCCTATCCTTATAGGAGAAGCCTAATTATAGTATTAACAAACTAAAATGGGTGTCTCGTTGGACATTCAGGTGCTGTAGGTCAAAGAATACTGAACAACAGTTTATAAAGGCTGGAAATTCTTACTCTTGGAAATAATTTTATAGCCTAATGTACACCCTTATTGGGTTAGTCACAGGACCCCGAATCTCCTATCCTTATAGGAGAAGCCTAATTATAGTATTAACAAACTAAAATGGGTGTCTCGTTGGACATTCAGGTGCTGTAGGTCAAAGAATACTGAACAACAGTTTATAAAGGCTGGAAATTCTTACTCTTGGAAATAATTTTATAGCCTAATGTACACCCTTATTGGGTTAGTCACAGGACCCCGAATCTCCTATCCTTATAGGAGAAGCCTAATTATAGTATTAACAAACTAAAATGGGTGTCTCGTTGGACATTCAGGTGCTGTAGGTCAAAGAATACTGAACAACAGTTTATAAAGGCTGGAAATTCTTACTCTTGGAAATAATTTTATAGCCTAATGTACACCCTTATTGGGTTAGTCACAGGACCCCGAATCTCCTATCCTTATAGGAGAAGCCTAATTATAGTATTAACAAACTAAAATGGGTGTCTCGTTGGACATTCAGGTGCTGTAGGTCAAAGAATACTGAACAACAGTTTATAAAGGCTGGAAATTCTTACTCTTGGAAATAATTTTATAGCCTAATGTACACCCTTATTGGGTTAGTCACAGGACCCCGAATCTCCTATCCTTATAGGAGAAGCCTAATTATAGTATTAACAAACTAAAATGGGTGTCTCGTTGGACATTCAGGTGCTGTAGGTCAAAGAATACTGAACAACAGTTTATAAAGGCTGGAAATTCTTACTCTTGGAAATAATTTTATAGCCTAATGTACACCCTTATTGGGTTAGTCACAGGACCCCGAATCTCCTATCCTTATAGGAGAAGCCTAATTATAGTATTAACAAACTAAAATGGGTGTCTCGTTGGACATTCAGGTTGTAGGTCAAAGAATACTGAACAACAGTTTATAAAGGCTGGAAATTCTTACTCTTGGAAATAATTTTATAGCCTAATGTACACCCTTATTGGGTTAGTCACAGGACCCCGAATCTCCTATCCTTATAGGAGAAGCCTAATTATAGTATTAACAAACTAAAATGGGTGTCTCGTTGGACATTCAGGTGCTGTAGGTCAAAGAATACTGAACAACAGTTTATAAAGGCTGGAAATTCTTACTCTTGGAAATAATTTTATAGCCTAATGTACACCCTTATTGGGTTAGTCACAGGACCCCGAATCTCCTATCCTTATAGGAGAAGCCTAATTATAGTATTAACAAACTAAAATGGGTGTCTCGTTGGACATTCAGGTGCTGTAGGTCAAAGAATACTGAACAACAGTTTATAAAGGCTGGAAATTCTTACTCTTGGAAATAATTTTATAGCCTAATGTACACCCTTATTGGGTTAGTCACAGGACCCCGAATCTCCTATCCTTATAGGAGAAGCCTAATTATAGTATTAACAAACTAAAATGGGTGTCTCGTTGGACATTCAGGTGCTGTAGGTCAAAGAATACTGAACAACAGTTTATAAAGGCTGGAAATTCTTACTCTTGGAAATAATTTTATAGCCTAATGTACACCCTTATTGGGTTAGTCACAGGACCCCGAATCTCCTATCCTTATAGGAGAAGCCTAATTATAGTATTAACAAACTAAAATGGGTGTCTCGTTGGACATTCAGGTGCTGTAGGTCAAAGAATACTGAACAACAGTTTATAAAGGCTGGAAATTCTTACTCTTGGAAATAATTTTATAGCCTAATGTACACCCTTATTGGGTTAGTCACAGGACCCCGAATCTCCTATCCTTATAGGAGAAGCCTAATTATAGTATTAACAAACTAAAATGGGTGTCTCGTTGGACATTCAGGTGCTGTAGGTCAAAGAATACTGAACAACAGTTTATAAAGGCTGGAAATTCTTACTCTTGGAAATAATTTTATAGCCTAATGTACACCCTTATGGGTTAGTCACAGGACCCCGAATCTCCTATCCTTATAGGAGAAGCCTAATTATAGTATTAACAAACTAAAATGGGTGTCTCGTTGGACATTCAGGTGCTGTAGGTCAAAGAATACTGAACAACAGTTTATAAAGGCTGGAAATTCTTACTCTTGGAAATAATTTTATAGCCTAATGTACACCCTTATTGGGTTAGTCACAGGACCCCGAATCTCCTATCCTTATAGGAGAAGCCTAATTATAGTATTAACAAACTAAAATGGGTGTCTCGTTGGACATTCAGGTGTTGTAGGTCAAAGAATACTGAACAACAGTTTATAAAGGCTGGAAATTCTTACTCTTGGAAATAATTTTATAGCCTAATGTACACCCTTATTGGGTTAGTCACAGGACCCCGAATCTCCTATCCTTATAGGAGAAGCCTAATTATAGTATTAACAAACTAAAATGGGTGTCTCGTTGGACATTCAGGTGCTGTAGGTCAAAGAATACTGAACAACAGTTTATAAAGGCTGGAAATTCTTACTCTTGGAAATAATTTTATAGCCTAATGTACACCCTTATTGGGTTAGTCACAGGACCCCGAATCTCCTATCCTTATAGGAGAAGCCTAATTATAGTATTAACAAACTAAAATGGGTGTCTCGTTGGACATTCAGGTGCTGTAGGTCAAAGAATACTGAACAACAGTTTATAAAGGCTGGAAATTCTTACTCTTGGAAATAATTTTATAGCCTAATGTACACCCTTATTGGGTTAGTCACAGGACCCCGAATCTCCTATCCTTATAGGAGAAGCCTAATTATAGTATTAACAAACTAAAATGGGTGTCTCGTTGGACATTCAGGTGCTGTAGGTCAAAGAATACTGAACAACAGTTTATAAAGGCTGGAAATTCTTACTCTTGGAAATAATTTTATAGCCTAATGTACACCCTTATTGGGTTAGTCACAGGACCCCGAATCTCCTATCCTTATAGGAGAAGCCTAATTATAGTATTAACAAACTAAAATGGGTGTCTCGTTGGACATTCAGGTGCTGTAGGTCAAAGAATACTGAACAACAGTTTATAAAGGCTGGAAATTCTTACTCTTGGAAATAATTTTATAGCCTAATGTACACCCTTACTGGGTTAGTCACAGGACCCCGAATCTCCTATCCTTATAGGAGAAGCCTAATTATAGTATTAACAAACTAAAATGGGTGTCTCGTTGGACATTCAGGTGCTGTAGGTCAAAGAATACTGAACAACAGTTTATAAAGGCTGGAAATTCTTACTCTTGGAAATAATTTTATAGCCTAATGTACACCCTTATTGGGTTAGTCACAGGACCCCGAATCTCCTATCCTTATAGGAGAAGCCTAATTATAGTATTAACAAACTAAAATGGGTGTCTCGTTGGACATTCAGGTGCTGTAGGTCAAAGAATACTGAACAACAGTTTATAAAGGCTGGAAATTCTTACTCTTGGAAATAATTTTATAGCCTAATGTACACCCTTATTGGGTTAGTCACAGGACCCCGAATCTCCTATCCTTATAGGAGAAGCCTAATTATAGTATTAACAAACTAAAATGGGTGTCTCGTTGGACATTCAGGTGCTGTAGGTCAAAGAATACTGAACAACAGTTTATAAAGGCTGGAAATTCTTACTCTTGGAAATAATTTTATAGCCTAATGTACACCCTTATTGGGTTAGTCACAGGACCCCGAATCTCCTATCCTTATAGGAGAAGCCTAATTATAGTATTAACAAACTAAAATGGGTGTCTCGTTGGACATTCAGGTGCTGTAGGTCAAAGAATACTGAACAACAGTTTATAAAGGCTGGAAATTCTTACTCTTGGAAATAATTTTATAGCCTAATGTACACCCTTATTGGGTTAGTCACAGGACCCCGAATCTCCTATCCTTATAGGAGAAGCCTAATTATAGTATTAACAAACTAAAATGGGTGTCTCGTTGGACATTCAGGTGCTGTAGGTCAAAGAATACTGAACAACAGTTTATAAAGGCTGGAAATTCTTACTCTTGGAAATAATTTTATAGCCTAATGTACACCCTTATTGGTTAGTCACAGGACCCCGAATCTCCTATCCTTATAGGAGAAGCCTAATTATAGTATTAACAAACTAAAATGGGTGTCTCGTTGGACATTCAGGTGCTGTAGGTCAAAGAATACTGAACAACAGTTTATAAAGGCTGGAAATTCTTACTCTTGGAAATAATTTTATAGCCTAATGTACACCCTTATTGGGTTAGTCACAGGACCCCGAATCTCCTATCCTTATAGGAGAAGCCTAATTATAGTATTAACAAACTAAAATGGGTGTCTCGTTGGACATTCAGGTGCTGTAGGTCAAAGAATACTGAACAACAGTTTATAAAGGCTGGAAATTCTTACTCTTGGAAATAATTTTATAGCCTAATGTACACCCTTATTGGGTTAGTCACAGGACCCCGAATCTCCTATCCTTATAGGAGAAGCCTAATTATAGTATTAACAAACTAAAATGGGTGTCTCGTTGGACATTCAGGTGCTGTAGGTCAAAGAATACTGAACAACAGTTTATAAAGGCTGGAAATTCTTACTCTTGGAAATAATTTTATAGCCTAATGTACACCCTTATTGGGTTAGTCACAGGACCCCGAATCTCCTATCCTTATAGGAGAAGCCTAATTATAGTATTAACAAACTAAAATGGGTGTCTCGTTGGACATTCAGGTGCTGTAGGTCAAAGAATACTGAACAACAGTTTATAAAGGCTGGAAATTCTTACTCTTGGAAATAATTTTATAGCCTAATGTACACCCTTATTGGGTTAGTCACAGGACCCCGAATCTCCTATCCTTATAGGAGAAGCCTAATTATAGTATTAACAAACTAAAATGGGTGTCTCGTTGGACATTCAGGTGCTGTAGGTCAAAGAATACTGAACAACAGTTTATAAAGGCTGGAAATTCTTACTCTTGGAAATAATTTTATAGCCTAATGTACACCCTTATTGGGTTAGTCACAGGACCCCGAATCTCCTATCCTTATAGGAGAAGCCTAATTATAGTATTAACAAACTAAAATGGGTGTCTCGTTGGACATTCAGGTGCTGTAGGTCAAAGAATACTGAACAACAGTTTATAAAGGCTGGAAATTCTTACTCTTGGAAATAATTTTATAGCCTAATGTACACCCTTATTGGGTTAGTCACAGGACCCCGAATCTCCTATCCTTATAGGAGAAGCCTAATTATAGTATTAACAAACTAAAATGGGTGTCTCGTTGGACATTCAGGTGGTGTAGGTCAAAGAATACTGAACAACAGTTTATAAAGGCTGGAAATTCTTACTCTTGGAAATAATTTTATAGCCTAATGTACACCCTTATTGGGTTAGTCACAGGACCCCGAATCTCCTATCCTTATAGGAGAAGCCTAATTATAGTATTAACAAACTAAAATGGGTGTCTCGTTGGACATTCAGGGCTGTAGGTCAAAGAATACTGAACAACAGTTTATAAAGGCTGGAAATTCTTACTCTTGGAAATAATTTTATAGCCTAATGTACACCCTTATTGGGTTAGTCACAGGACCCCGAATCTCCTATCCTTATAGGAGAAGCCTAATTATAGTATTAACAAACTAAAATGGGTGTCTCGTTGGACATTCAGGTGCTGTAGGTCAAAGAATACTGAACAACAGTTTATAAAGGCTGGAAATTCTTACTCTTGGAAATAATTTTATAGCCTAATGTACACCCTTATTGGGTTAGTCACAGGACCCCGAATCTCCTATCCTTATAGGAGAAGCCTAATTATAGTATTAACAAACTAAAATGGGTGTCTCGTTGGACATTCAGGTGCTGTAGGTCAAAGAATACTGAACAACAGTTTATAAAGGCTGGAAATTCTTACTCTTGGAAATAATTTTATAGCCTAATGTACACCCTTATTGGGTTAGTCACAGGACCCCGAATCTCCTATCCTTATAGGAGAAGCCTAATTATAGTATTAACAAACTAAAATGGGTGTCTCGTTGGACATTCAGGTGCTGTAGGTCAAAGAATACTGAACAACAGTTTATAAAGGCTGGAAATTCTTACTCTTGGAAATAATTTTATAGCCTAATGTACACCCTTATTGGGTTAGTCACAGGACCCCGAATCTCCTATCCTTATAGGAGAAGCCTAATTATAGTATTAACAAACTAAAATGGTGTCTCGTTGGACATTCAGGTGCTGTAGGTCAAAGAATACTGAACAACAGTTTATAAAGGCTGGAAATTCTTACTCTTGAAATAATTTTATAGCCTAATGTACACCCTTATTGGGTTAGTCACAGGACCCCGAATCTCCTATCCTTATAGGAGAAGCCTAATTATAGTATTAACAAACTAAAATGGGTGTCTCGTTGGACATTCAGGTGCTGTAGGTCAAAGAATACTGAACAACAGTTTATAAAGGCTGAAATTCTTACTCTTTAAATAATTTTATAGCCTAATGTACACCCTTATTGGTTTAGTCACAGGACCCCGAATCTCCTATCCTTATAGGAAAGCCTAATTATAGTATTAACAAACTAAAATGGGTGTCTCGTTGGACATTCAGGTGTTGTAGGTCAAAGAATACTGAACAACAGTTTATAAAGGCTGGAAATTCTTACTCTTGGAAATAATTTTATAGCCTAATGTACACCCTTATTGGGTTAGTCACAGGACCCCGAATCTCCTATCCTTATAGGAGAAGCCTAATTATAGTATTAACAAACTAAAAGGGTGTCTCGTTGGACATTCAGGTCCTGTAGGTCAAAGAATACTGAACAACAGTTTATAAAGGCTGGAAATTCTTACTCTTGGAAATAATTTTATAGCCTAATGTACACCCTTATTGGTTAGTCACAGACCCCGAATCTCCTATCCTATAGGAGAACCTAATTATAGTATTAACAAACTAAAATGGGTATCTCGTTGGACATTCAGGTGCTGTAGGTCAAAGAATACTGAACAACAGTTTATAAAGGCTGGAAATTCTTACTCTTGGAAATAATTTATAGCCTAATGTACACCCTTATTGGGTTAGTCACAGGACCCCGAATCTCCTATCCTTATAGGAGAAGCCTAATTATAGTATTAACAAACTAAAATGGGGTCTCGTTGGACATTCAGGTGCTTAGGTCAAAGAATACTGAACAACATTTATAAAGGCTGGAAATTCTTACTCTTGGAAATAATTTTATAGCCTAATGTACACCCTTATTGGGTTAGTCACAGACCCCGAATCTCCTATCCTTATAGGAGAAGCCTAATTATAGTATTAACAAACTAAAATGGGTGTCTCGTTGGACATTCAGGTGCTTAGGTCAAAGAATACTGAACAACAGTTTATAAAGGCTGGAAATTCTTACTCTTGGAAATAATTTTATAGCCTAATGTACACCCTTATTGGGTTAGTCACAGGACCCCGAATCTCCTATCCTTATAGGAGAAGCCTAATTATAGTATTAAAAACTAAAATGGGTGTCTCGTTGGACATTCAGGTGCTGTAGGTCAAAGAATACTGAACAACAGTTTATAAAGGCTGGAAATTCTTACTCTTGGAAATAATTTTATAGCCTAATGTACACCCTTACTGGTTAGTCACAGGACCCCGAATCTCCTATCCTTATAGGAGAAGCCTAATTATAGTATTAACAAACTAAAATGGGTGTCTCGTTGGACATTCAGGTGCTGTAGGTCAAAGAATACTGAACAACAGTTTATAAAGGCTGGAAATTCTTACTCTTGGAAATAATTTTATAGCCTAATGTACACCCTTATTGGGTTAGTCACAGGACCCCGAATCTCCTATCCTTATAGGAGAAGCCTAATTATAGTATTAACAAACTAAAATGGGTGTCTCGTTGGACATTCAGGTGCTGTAGGTCAAAGAATACTGAACAACAGTTTATAAAGGCTGGAAATTCTTACTCTTGGAAATAATTTTATAGCCTAATGTACACCCTTATTGGTTAGTCACAGGACCCCGAATCTCCTATCCTTATAGGAGAAGCCTAATTATAGTATTAACAAACTAAAATGTGGTCTCGTTGGACATTCAGGTGCTGTAGGTCAAAGAATACTGAACAACAGTTTTATAAGGCTGGAAATTCTTACTCTTGGAAATAATTTTATAGCCTAATGTACACCCTTATTGGGTTAGTCACAGACCCCGAATCTCCTATCCTTATAGGAGAAGCCTAATTATAGTATTAACAAACTAAAATGGGTGTCTCGTTGGACATTCAGGTGCTGTAGTCAAAGAATACTGAACAACAGTTTAAAAGGCTGAAATTCTTACTCTTGGAAATAATTTTATAGCCTAATGTACACCCTTATTGTTAGTCACGGACCCCGAATCTCCTATCCTTATAGAGAAGCCTAATTTTAGTATTAACAAACTAAAATGGGTGTCTCGTTGGACATTCAGGTGCTGTAGGTCAAAGAATACTGAACAACATGTATAAAGGCTGGAAATTCTTACTCTTGGAAATAATTTATAGCCTAATGTACACCCTTGTTGTTCAGAGTCTTTGACCCCGAATCTCCTATCCTTATAGGAGAACCCATTATAGTATTAACAAACTAAAATAGGCTGTCTCCTTGGACATTCAGGTTCGGGGTCCTGAATACTAACAACAGTTTATAAAGGGTGTAATTTAGGCTATAAAATTATTTCCAGGAGAGTAAGAGATTTCCAGCCTTTATAAACTGTTGTTCAGTATTCTTTGACCTACAGCACCTGAATGTCCAACGAGACACCCATTTTAGTTTGTTAATACTATAATTAGGCTTCTCCTATAAGGATAGGAGATTCGGGGTCCTGTGACTAACCCAATAAGGGTGTACATTAGGCTATAAAATTATTTCCAAGAGTAAGAATTTCCAGCCTTTATAAACTGTTGTTCAGTATTCTTTGACCTACAGCACCTGAATGTCCAACGAGACACCCATTTTAGTTTGTTAATACTATAATTAGGCTTCTCCTATAAGGATAGGAGATTCGGGGTCCTGTGACTAACCCAATAAGGGTGTACATTAGGCTATAAAATTATTTCCAAGAGTAAGAATTTCCAGCCTTTATAAACTGTTGTTCAGTATTCTTTGACCTACAGCACCTGAATGTCCAACGAGACACCCATTTTAGTTTGTTAATACTATAATTAGGCTTCTCCTATAAGGATAGGAGATTCGGGGTCCTGTGACTAACCCAATAAGGGTGTACATTAGGCTATAAAATTATTTCCAAGAGTAAGAATTTCCAGCCTTTATAAACTGTTGTTCAGTATTCTTTGACCTACAGCACCTGAATGTCCAACGAGACACCCATTTTAGTTTGTTAATACTATAATTAGGCTTCTCCTATAAGGATAGGAGATTCGGGGTCCTGTGACTAACCCAATAAGGGTGTACATTAGGCTATAAAATTATTTCCAAGAGTAAGAATTTCCAGCCTTTATAAACTGTTGTTCAGTATTCTTTGACCTACAGCACCTGAATGTCCAACGAGACACCCATTTTAGTTTGTTAATACTATAATTAGGCTTCTCCTATAAGGATAGGAGATTCGGGGTCCTGTGACTAACCCAATAAGGGTGTACATTAGGCTATAAAATTATTTCCAAGAGTAAGAATTTCCAGCCTTTATAAACTGTTGTTCAGTATTCTTTGACCTACAGCACCTGAATGTCCAACGAGACACCCATTTTAGTTTGTTAATACTATAATTAGGCTTCTCCTATAAGGATAGGAGATTCGGGGTCCTGTGACTAACCCAATAAGGGTGTACATTAGGCTATAAAATTATTTCCAAGAGTAAGAATTTCCAGCCTTTATAAACTGTTGTTCAGTATTCTTTGACCTACAGCACCTGAATGTCCAACGAGACACCCATTTTAGTTTGTTAATACTATAATTAGGCTTCTCCTATAAGGATAGGAGATTCGGGGTCCTGTGACTAACCCAATAAGGGTGTACATTAGGCTATAAAATTATTTCCAAGAGTAAGAATTTCCAGCCTTTATAAACTGTTGTTCAGTATTCTTTGACCTACAGCACCTGAATGTCCAACGAGACACCCATTTTAGTTTGTTAATACTATAATTAGGCTTCTCCTATAAGGATAGGAGATTCGGGGTCCTGTGACTAACCCAATAAGGGTGTACATTAGGCTATAAAATTATTTCCAAGAGTAAGAATTTCCAGCCTTTATAAACTGTTGTTCAGTATTCTTTGACCTACAGCACCTGAATGTCCAACGAGACACCCATTTTAGTTTGTTAATACTATAATTAGGCTTCTCCTATAAGGATAGGAGATTCGGGGTCCTGTGACTAACCCAATAAGGGTGTACATTAGGCTATAAAATTATTTCCAAGAGTAAGAATTTCCAGCCTTTATAAACTGTTGTTCAGTATTCTTTGACCTACAGCACCTGAATGTCCAACGAGACACCCATTTTAGTTTGTTAATACTATAATTAGGCTTCTCCTATAAGGATAGGAGATTCGGGGTCCTGTGACTAACCCAATAAGGGTGTACATTAGGCTATAAAATTATTTCCAAGAGTAAGAATTTCCAGCCTTTATAAACTGTTGTTCAGTATTCTTTGACCTACAGCACCTGAATGTCCAACGAGACACCCATTTTAGTTTGTTAATACTATAATTAGGCTTCTCCTATAAGGATAGGAGATTCGGGGTCCTGTGACTAACCCAATAAGGGTGTACATTAGGCTATAAAATTATTTCCAAGAGTAAGAATTTCCAGCCTTTATAAACTGTTGTTCAGTATTCTTTGACCTACAGCACCTGAATGTCCAACGAGACACCCATTTTAGTTTGTTAATACTATAATTAGGCTTCTCCTATAAGGATAGGAGATTCGGGGTCCTGTGACTAACCCAATAAGGGTGTACATTAGGCTATAAAATTATTTCCAAGAGTAAGAATTTCCAGCCTTTATAAACTGTTGTTCAGTATTCTTTGACCTACAGCACCTGAATGTCCAACGAGACACCCATTTTAGTTTGTTAATACTATAATTAGGCTTCTCCTATAAGGATAGGAGATTCGGGGTCCTGTGACTAACCCAATAAGGGTGTACATTAGGCTATAAAATTATTTCCAAGAGTAAGAATTTCCAGCCTTTATAAACTGTTGTTCAGTATTCTTTGACCTACAGCACCTGAATGTCCAACGAGACACCCATTTTAGTTTGTTAATACTATAATTAGGCTTCTCCTATAAGGATAGGAGATTCGGGGTCCTGTGACTAACCCAATAAGGGTGTACATTAGGCTATAAAATTATTTCCAAGAGTAAGAATTTCCAGCCTTTATAAACTGTTGTTCAGTATTCTTTGACCTACAGCACCTGAATGTCCAACGAGACACCCATTTTAGTTTGTTAATACTATAATTAGGCTTCTCCTATAAGGATAGGAGATTCGGGGTCCTGTGACTAACCCAATAAGGGTGTACATTAGGCTATAAAATTATTTCCAAGAGTAAGAATTTCCAGCCTTTATAAACTGTTGTTCAGTATTCTTTGACCTACAGCACCTGAATGTCCAACGAGACACCCATTTTAGTTTGTTAATACTATAATTAGGCTTCTCCTATAAGGATAGGAGATTCGGGGTCCTGTGACTAACCCAATAAGGGTGTACATTAGGCTATAAAATTATTTCCAAGAGTAAGAATTTCCAGCCTTTATAAACTGTTGTTCAGTATTCTTTGACCTACAGCACCTGAATGTCCAACGAGACACCCATTTTAGTTTGTTAATACTATAATTAGGCTTCTCCTATAAGGATAGGAGATTCGGGGTCCTGTGACTAACCCAATAAGGGTGTACATTAGGCTATAAAATTATTTCCAAGAGTAAGAATTTCCAGCCTTTATAAACTGTTGTTCAGTATTCTTTGACCTACAGCACCTGAATGTCCAACGAGACACCCATTTTAGTTTGTTAATACTATAATTAGGCTTCTCCTATAAGGATAGGAGATTCGGGGTCCTGTGACTAACCCAATAAGGGTGTACATTAGGCTATAAAATTATTTCCAAGAGTAAGAATTTCCAGCCTTTATAAACTGTTGTTCAGTATTCTTTGACCTACAGCACCTGAATGTCCAACGAGACACCCATTTTAGTTTGTTAATACTATAATTAGGCTTCTCCTATAAGGATAGGAGATTCGGGGTCCTGTGACTAACCCAATAAGGGTGTACATTAGGCTATAAAATTATTTCCAAGAGTAAGAATTTCCAGCCTTTATAAACTGTTGTTCAGTATTCTTTGACCTACAGCACCTGAATGTCCAACGAGACACCCATTTTAGTTTGTTAATACTATAATTAGGCTTCTCCTATAAGGATAGGAGATTCGGGGTCCTGTGACTAACCCAATAAGGGTGTACATTAGGCTATAAAATTATTTCCAAGAGTAAGAATTTCCAGCCTTTATAAACTGTTGTTCAGTATTCTTTGACCTACAGCACCTGAATGTCCAACGAGACACCCATTTTAGTTTGTTAATACTATAATTAGGCTTCTCCTATAAGGATAGGAGATTCGGGGTCCTGTGACTAACCCAATAAGGGTGTACATTAGGCTATAAAATTATTTCCAAGAGTAAGAATTTCCAGCCTTTATAAACTGTTGTTCAGTATTCTTTGACCTACAGCACCTGAATGTCCAACGAGACACCCATTTTAGTTTGTTAATACTATAATTAGGCTTCTCCTATAAGGATAGGAGATTCGGGGTCCTGTGACTAACCCAATAAGGGTGTACATTAGGCTATAAAATTATTTCCAAGAGTAAGAATTTCCAGCCTTTATAAACTGTTGTTCAGTATTCTTTGACCTACAGCACCTGAATGTCCAACGAGACACCCATTTTAGTTTGTTAATACTATAATTAGGCTTCTCCTATAAGGATAGGAGATTCGGGGTCCTGTGACTAACCCAATAAGGGTGTACATTAGGCTATAAAATTATTTCCAAGAGTAAGAATTTCCAGCCTTTATAAACTGTTGTTCAGTATTCTTTGACCTACAGCACCTGAATGTCCAACGAGACACCCATTTTAGTTTGTTAATACTATAATTAGGCTTCTCCTATAAGGATAGGAGATTCGGGGTCCTGTGACTAACCCAATAAGGGTGTACATTAGGCTATAAAATTATTTCCAAGAGTAAGAATTTCCAGCCTTTATAAACTGTTGTTCAGTATTCTTTGACCTACAGCACCTGAATGTCCAACGAGACACCCATTTTAGTTTGTTAATACTATAATTAGGCTTCTCCTATAAGGATAGGAGATTCGGGGTCCTGTGACTAACCCAATAAGGGTGTACATTAGGCTATAAAATTATTTCCAAGAGTAAGAATTTCCAGCCTTTATAAACTGTTGTTCAGTATTCTTTGACCTACAGCACCTGAATGTCCAACGAGACACCCATTTTAGTTTGTTAATACTATAATTAGGCTTCTCCTATAAGGATAGGAGATTCGGGGTCCTGTGACTAACCCAATAAGGGTGTACATTAGGCTATAAAATTATTTCCAAGAGTAAGAATTTCCAGCCTTTATAAACTGTTGTTCAGTATTCTTTGACCTACAGCACCTGAATGTCCAACGAGACACCCATTTTAGTTTGTTAATACTATAATTAGGCTTCTCCTATAAGGATAGGAGATTCGGGGTCCTGTGACTAACCCAATAAGGGTGTACATTAGGCTATAAAATTATTTCCAAGAGTAAGAATTTCCAGCCTTTATAAACTGTTGTTCAGTATTCTTTGACCTACAGCACCTGAATGTCCAACGAGACACCCATTTTAGTTTGTTAATACTATAATTAGGCTTCTCCTATAAGGATAGGAGATTCGGGGTCCTGTGACTAACCCAATAAGGGTGTACATTAGGCTATAAAATTATTTCCAAGAGTAAGAATTTCCAGCCTTTATAAACTGTTGTTCAGTATTCTTTGACCTACAGCACCTGAATGTCCAACGAGACACCCATTTTAGTTTGTTAATACTATAATTAGGCTTCTCCTATAAGGATAGGAGATTCGGGGTCCTGTGACTAACCCAATAAGGGTGTACATTAGGCTATAAAATTATTTCCAAGAGTAAGAATTTCCAGCCTTTATAAACTGTTGTTCAGTATTCTTTGACCTACAGCACCTGAATGTCCAACGAGACACCCATTTTAGTTTGTTAATACTATAATTAGGCTTCTCCTATAAGGATAGGAGATTCGGGGTCCTGTGACTAACCCAATAAGGGTGTACATTAGGCTATAAAATTATTTCCAAGAGTAAGAATTTCCAGCCTTTATAAACTGTTGTTCAGTATTCTTTGACCTACAGCACCTGAATGTCCAACGAGACACCCATTTTAGTTTGTTAATACTATAATTAGGCTTCTCCTATAAGGATAGGAGATTCGGGGTCCTGTGACTAACCCAATAAGGGTGTACATTAGGCTATAAAATTATTTCCAAGAGTAAGAATTTCCAGCCTTTATAAACTGTTGTTCAGTATTCTTTGACCTACAGCACCTGAATGTCCAACGAGACACCCATTTTAGTTTGTTAATACTATAATTAGGCTTCTCCTATAAGGATAGGAGATTCGGGGTCCTGTGACTAACCCAATAAGGGTGTACATTAGGCTATAAAATTATTTCCAAGAGTAAGAATTTCCAGCCTTTATAAACTGTTGTTCAGTATTCTTTGACCTACAGCACCTGAATGTCCAACGAGACACCCATTTTAGTTTGTTAATACTATAATTAGGCTTCTCCTATAAGGATAGGAGATTCGGGGTCCTGTGACTAACCCAATAAGGGTGTACATTAGGCTATAAAATTATTTCCAAGAGTAAGAATTTCCAGCCTTTATAAACTGTTGTTCAGTATTCTTTGACCTACAGCACCTGAATGTCCAACGAGACACCCATTTTAGTTTGTTAATACTATAATTAGGCTTCTCCTATAAGGATAGGAGATTCGGGGTCCTGTGACTAACCCAATAAGGGTGTACATTAGGCTATAAAATTATTTCCAAGAGTAAGAATTTCCAGCCTTTATAAACTGTTGTTCAGTATTCTTTGACCTACAGCACCTGAATGTCCAACGAGACACCCATTTTAGTTTGTTAATACTATAATTAGGCTTCTCCTATAAGGATAGGAGATTCGGGGTCCTGTGACTAACCCAATAAGGGTGTACATTAGGCTATAAAATTATTTCCAAGAGTAAGAATTTCCAGCCTTTATAAACTGTTGTTCAGTATTCTTTGACCTACAGCACCTGAATGTCCAACGAGACACCCATTTTAGTTTGTTAATACTATAATTAGGCTTCTCCTATAAGGATAGGAGATTCGGGGTCCTGTGACTAACCCAATAAGGGTGTACATTAGGCTATAAAATTATTTCCAAGAGTAAGAATTTCCAGCCTTTATAAACTGTTGTTCAGTATTCTTTGACCTACAGCACCTGAATGTCCAACGAGACACCCATTTTAGTTTGTTAATACTATAATTAGGCTTCTCCTATAAGGATAGGAGATTCGGGGTCCTGTGACTAACCCAATAAGGGTGTACATTAGGCTATAAAATTATTTCCAAGAGTAAGAATTTCCAGCCTTTATAAACTGTTGTTCAGTATTCTTTGACCTACAGCACCTGAATGTCCAACGAGACACCCATTTTAGTTTGTTAATACTATAATTAGGCTTCTCCTATAAGGATAGGAGATTCGGGGTCCTGTGACTAACCCAATAAGGGTGTACATTAGGCTATAAAATTATTTCCAAGAGTAAGAATTTCCAGCCTTTATAAACTGTTGTTCAGTATTCTTTGACCTACAGCACCTGAATGTCCAACGAGACACCCATTTTAGTTTGTTAATACTATAATTAGGCTTCTCCTATAAGGATAGGAGATTCGGGGTCCTGTGACTAACCCAATAAGGGTGTACATTAGGCTATAAAATTATTTCCAAGAGTAAGAATTTCCAGCCTTTATAAACTGTTGTTCAGTATTCTTTGACCTACAGCACCTGAATGTCCAACGAGACACCCATTTTAGTTTGTTAATACTATAATTAGGCTTCTCCTATAAGGATAGGAGATTCGGGGTCCTGTGACTAACCCAATAAGGGTGTACATTAGGCTATAAAATTATTTCCAAGAGTAAGAATTTCCAGCCTTTATAAACTGTTGTTCAGTATTCTTTGACCTACAGCACCTGAATGTCCAACGAGACACCCATTTTAGTTTGTTAATACTATAATTAGGCTTCTCCTATAAGGATAGGAGATTCGGGGTCCTGTGACTAACCCAATAAGGGTGTACATTAGGCTATAAAATTATTTCCAAGAGTAAGAATTTCCAGCCTTTATAAACTGTTGTTCAGTATTCTTTGACCTACAGCACCTGAATGTCCAACGAGACACCCATTTTAGTTTGTTAATACTATAATTAGGCTTCTCCTATAAGGATAGGAGATTCGGGGTCCTGTGACTAACCCAATAAGGGTGTACATTAGGCTATAAAATTATTTCCAAGAGTAAGAATTTCCAGCCTTTATAAACTGTTGTTCAGTATTCTTTGACCTACAGCACCTGAATGTCCAACGAGACACCCATTTTAGTTTGTTAATACTATAATTAGGCTTCTCCTATAAGGATAGGAGATTCGGGGTCCTGTGACTAACCCAATAAGGGTGTACATTAGGCTATAAAATTATTTCCAAGAGTAAGAATTTCCAGCCTTTATAAACTGTTGTTCAGTATTCTTTGACCTACAGCACCTGAATGTCCAACGAGACACCCATTTTAGTTTGTTAATACTATAATTAGGCTTCTCCTATAAGGATAGGAGATTCGGGGTCCTGTGACTAACCCAATAAGGGTGTACATTAGGCTATAAAATTATTTCCAAGAGTAAGAATTTCCAGCCTTTATAAACTGTTGTTCAGTATTCTTTGACCTACAGCACCTGAATGTCCAACGAGACACCCATTTTAGTTTGTTAATACTATAATTAGGCTTCTCCTATAAGGATAGGAGATTCGGGGTCCTGTGACTAACCCAATAAGGGTGTACATTAGGCTATAAAATTATTTCCAAGAGTAAGAATTTCCAGCCTTTATAAACTGTTGTTCAGTATTCTTTGACCTACAGCACCTGAATGTCCAACGAGACACCCATTTTAGTTTGTTAATACTATAATTAGGCTTCTCCTATAAGGATAGGAGATTCGGGGTCCTGTGACTAACCCAATAAGGGTGTACATTAGGCTATAAAATTATTTCCAAGAGTAAGAATTTCCAGCCTTTATAAACTGTTGTTCAGTATTCTTTGACCTACAGCACCTGAATGTCCAACGAGACACCCATTTTAGTTTGTTAATACTATAATTAGGCTTCTCCTATAAGGATAGGAGATTCGGGGTCCTGTGACTAACCCAATAAGGGTGTACATTAGGCTATAAAATTATTTCCAAGAGTAAGAATTTCCAGCCTTTATAAACTGTTGTTCAGTATTCTTTGACCTACAGCACCTGAATGTCCAACGAGACACCCATTTTAGTTTGTTAATACTATAATTAGGCTTCTCCTATAAGGATAGGAGATTCGGGGTCCTGTGACTAACCCAATAAGGGTGTACATTAGGCTATAAAATTATTTCCAAGAGTAAGAATTTCCAGCCTTTATAAACTGTTGTTCAGTATTCTTTGACCTACAGCACCTGAATGTCCAACGAGACACCCATTTTAGTTTGTTAATACTATAATTAGGCTTCTCCTATAAGGATAGGAGATTCGGGGTCCTGTGACTAACCCAATAAGGGTGTACATTAGGCTATAAAATTATTTCCAAGAGTAAGAATTTCCAGCCTTTATAAACTGTTGTTCAGTATTCTTTGACCTACAGCACCTGAATGTCCAACGAGACACCCATTTTAGTTTGTTAATACTATAATTAGGCTTCTCCTATAAGGATAGGAGATTCGGGGTCCTGTGACTAACCCAATAAGGGTGTACATTAGGCTATAAAATTATTTCCAAGAGTAAGAATTTCCAGCCTTTATAAACTGTTGTTCAGTATTCTTTGACCTACAGCACCTGAATGTCCAACGAGACACCCATTTTAGTTTGTTAATACTATAATTAGGCTTCTCCTATAAGGATAGGAGATTCGGGGTCCTGTGACTAACCCAATAAGGGTGTACATTAGGCTATAAAATTATTTCCAAGAGTAAGAATTTCCAGCCTTTATAAACTGTTGTTCAGTATTCTTTGACCTACAGCACCTGAATGTCCAACGAGACACCCATTTTAGTTTGTTAATACTATAATTAGGCTTCTCCTATAAGGATAGGAGATTCGGGGTCCTGTGACTAACCCAATAAGGGTGTACATTAGGCTATAAAATTATTTCCAAGAGTAAGAATTTCCAGCCTTTATAAACTGTTGTTCAGTATTCTTTGACCTACAGCACCTGAATGTCCAACGAGACACCCATTTTAGTTTGTTAATACTATAATTAGGCTTCTCCTATAAGGATAGGAGATTCGGGGTCCTGTGACTAACCCAATAAGGGTGTACATTAGGCTATAAAATTATTTCCAAGAGTAAGAATTTCCAGCCTTTATAAACTGTTGTTCAGTATTCTTTGACCTACAGCACCTGAATGTCCAACGAGACACCCATTTTAGTTTGTTAATACTATAATTAGGCTTCTCCTATAAGGATAGGAGATTCGGGGTCCTGTGACTAACCCAATAAGGGTGTACATTAGGCTATAAAATTATTTCCAAGAGTAAGAATTTCCAGCCTTTATAAACTGTTGTTCAGTATTCTTTGACCTACAGCACCTGAATGTCCAACGAGACACCCATTTTAGTTTGTTAATACTATAATTAGGCTTCTCCTATAAGGATAGGAGATTCGGGGTCCTGTGACTAACCCAATAAGGGTGTACATTAGGCTATAAAATTATTTCCAAGAGTAAGAATTTCCAGCCTTTATAAACTGTTGTTCAGTATTCTTTGACCTACAGCACCTGAATGTCCAACGAGACACCCATTTTAGTTTGTTAATACTATAATTAGGCTTCTCCTATAAGGATAGGAGATTCGGGGTCCTGTGACTAACCCAATAAGGGTGTACATTAGGCTATAAAATTATTTCCAAGAGTAAGAATTTCCAGCCTTTATAAACTGTTGTTCAGTATTCTTTGACCTACAGCACCTGAATGTCCAACGAGACACCCATTTTAGTTTGTTAATACTATAATTAGGCTTCTCCTATAAGGATAGGAGATTCGGGGTCCTGTGACTAACCCAATAAGGGTGTACATTAGGCTATAAAATTATTTCCAAGAGTAAGAATTTCCAGCCTTTATAAACTGTTGTTCAGTATTCTTTGACCTACAGCACCTGAATGTCCAACGAGACACCCATTTTAGTTTGTTAATACTATAATTAGGCTTCTCCTATAAGGATAGGAGATTCGGGGTCCTGTGACTAACCCAATAAGGGTGTACATTAGGCTATAAAATTATTTCCAAGAGTAAGAATTTCCAGCCTTTATAAACTGTTGTTCAGTATTCTTTGACCTACAGCACCTGAATGTCCAACGAGACACCCATTTTAGTTTGTTAATACTATAATTAGGCTTCTCCTATAAGGATAGGAGATTCGGGGTCCTGTGACTAACCCAATAAGGGTGTACATTAGGCTATAAAATTATTTCCAAGAGTAAGAATTTCCAGCCTTTATAAACTGTTGTTCAGTATTCTTTGACCTACAGCACCTGAATGTCCAACGAGACACCCATTTTAGTTTGTTAATACTATAATTAGGCTTCTCCTATAAGGATAGGAGATTCGGGGTCCTGTGACTAACCCAATAAGGGTGTACATTAGGCTATAAAATTATTTCCAAGAGTAAGAATTTCCAGCCTTTATAAACTGTTGTTCAGTATTCTTTGACCTACAGCACCTGAATGTCCAACGAGACACCCATTTTAGTTTGTTAATACTATAATTAGGCTTCTCCTATAAGGATAGGAGATTCGGGGTCCTGTGACTAACCCAATAAGGGTGTACATTAGGCTATAAAATTATTTCCAAGAGTAAGAATTTCCAGCCTTTATAAACTGTTGTTCAGTATTCTTTGACCTACAGCACCTGAATGTCCAACGAGACACCCATTTTAGTTTGTTAATACTATAATTAGGCTTCTCCTATAAGGATAGGAGATTCGGGGTCCTGTGACTAACCCAATAAGGGTGTACATTAGGCTATAAAATTATTTCCAAGAGTAAGAATTTCCAGCCTTTATAAACTGTTGTTCAGTATTCTTTGACCTACAGCACCTGAATGTCCAACGAGACACCCATTTTAGTTTGTTAATACTATAATTAGGCTTCTCCTATAAGGATAGGAGATTCGGGGTCCTGTGACTAACCCAATAAGGGTGTACATTAGGCTATAAAATTATTTCCAAGAGTAAGAATTTCCAGCCTTTATAAACTGTTGTTCAGTATTCTTTGACCTACAGCACCTGAATGTCCAACGAGACACCCATTTTAGTTTGTTAATACTATAATTAGGCTTCTCCTATAAGGATAGGAGATTCGGGGTCCTGTGACTAACCCAATAAGGGTGTACATTAGGCTATAAAATTATTTCCAAGAGTAAGAATTTCCAGCCTTTATAAACTGTTGTTCAGTATTCTTTGACCTACAGCACCTGAATGTCCAACGAGACACCCATTTTAGTTTGTTAATACTATAATTAGGCTTCTCCTATAAGGATAGGAGATTCGGGGTCCTGTGACTAACCCAATAAGGGTGTACATTAGGCTATAAAATTATTTCCAAGAGTAAGAATTTCCAGCCTTTATAAACTGTTGTTCAGTATTCTTTGACCTACAGCACCTGAATGTCCAACGAGACACCCATTTTAGTTTGTTAATACTATAATTAGGCTTCTCCTATAAGGATAGGAGATTCGGGGTCCTGTGACTAACCCAATAAGGGTGTACATTAGGCTATAAAATTATTTCCAAGAGTAAGAATTTCCAGCCTTTATAAACTGTTGTTCAGTATTCTTTGACCTACAGCACCTGAATGTCCAACGAGACACCCATTTTAGTTTGTTAATACTATAATTAGGCTTCTCCTATAAGGATAGGAGATTCGGGGTCCTGTGACTAACCCAATAAGGGTGTACATTAGGCTATAAAATTATTTCCAAGAGTAAGAATTTCCAGCCTTTATAAACTGTTGTTCAGTATTCTTTGACCTACAGCACCTGAATGTCCAACGAGACACCCATTTTAGTTTGTTAATACTATAATTAGGCTTCTCCTATAAGGATAGGAGATTCGGGGTCCTGTGACTAACCCAATAAGGGTGTACATTAGGCTATAAAATTATTTCCAAGAGTAAGAATTTCCAGCCTTTATAAACTGTTGTTCAGTATTCTTTGACCTACAGCACCTGAATGTCCAACGAGACACCCATTTTAGTTTGTTAATACTATAATTAGGCTTCTCCTATAAGGATAGGAGATTCGGGGTCCTGTGACTAACCCAATAAGGGTGTACATTAGGCTATAAAATTATTTCCAAGAGTAAGAATTTCCAGCCTTTATAAACTGTTGTTCAGTATTCTTTGACCTACAGCACCTGAATGTCCAACGAGACACCCATTTTAGTTTGTTAATACTATAATTAGGCTTCTCCTATAAGGATAGGAGATTCGGGGTCCTGTGACTAACCCAATAAGGGTGTACATTAGGCTATAAAATTATTTCCAAGAGTAAGAATTTCCAGCCTTTATAAACTGTTGTTCAGTATTCTTTGACCTACAGCACCTGAATGTCCAACGAGACACCCATTTTAGTTTGTTAATACTATAATTAGGCTTCTCCTATAAGGATAGGAGATTCGGGGTCCTGTGACTAACCCAATAAGGGTGTACATTAGGCTATAAAATTATTTCCAAGAGTAAGAATTTCCAGCCTTTATAAACTGTTGTTCAGTATTCTTTGACCTACAGCACCTGAATGTCCAACGAGACACCCATTTTAGTTTGTTAATACTATAATTAGGCTTCTCCTATAAGGATAGGAGATTCGGGGTCCTGTGACTAACCCAATAAGGGTGTACATTAGGCTATAAAATTATTTCCAAGAGTAAGAATTTCCAGCCTTTATAAACTGTTGTTCAGTATTCTTTGACCTACAGCACCTGAATGTCCAACGAGACACCCATTTTAGTTTGTTAATACTATAATTAGGCTTCTCCTATAAGGATAGGAGATTCGGGGTCCTGTGACTAACCCAATAAGGGTGTACATTAGGCTATAAAATTATTTCCAAGAGTAAGAATTTCCAGCCTTTATAAACTGTTGTTCAGTATTCTTTGACCTACAGCACCTGAATGTCCAACGAGACACCCATTTTAGTTTGTTAATACTATAATTAGGCTTCTCCTATAAGGATAGGAGATTCGGGGTCCTGTGACTAACCCAATAAGGGTGTACATTAGGCTATAAAATTATTTCCAAGAGTAAGAATTTCCAGCCTTTATAAACTGTTGTTCAGTATTCTTTGACCTACAGCACCTGAATGTCCAACGAGACACCCATTTTAGTTTGTTAATACTATAATTAGGCTTCTCCTATAAGGATAGGAGATTCGGGGTCCTGTGACTAACCCAATAAGGGTGTACATTAGGCTATAAAATTATTTCCAAGAGTAAGAATTTCCAGCCTTTATAAACTGTTGTTCAGTATTCTTTGACCTACAGCACCTGAATGTCCAACGAGACACCCATTTTAGTTTGTTAATACTATAATTAGGCTTCTCCTATAAGGATAGGAGATTCGGGGTCCTGTGACTAACCCAATAAGGGTGTACATTAGGCTATAAAATTATTTCCAAGAGTAAGAATTTCCAGCCTTTATAAACTGTTGTTCAGTATTCTTTGACCTACAGCACCTGAATGTCCAACGAGACACCCATTTTAGTTTGTTAATACTATAATTAGGCTTCTCCTATAAGGATAGGAGATTCGGGGTCCTGTGACTAACCCAATAAGGGTGTACATTAGGCTATAAAATTATTTCCAAGAGTAAGAATTTCCAGCCTTTATAAACTGTTGTTCAGTATTCTTTGACCTACAGCACCTGAATGTCCAACGAGACACCCATTTTAGTTTGTTAATACTATAATTAGGCTTCTCCTATAAGGATAGGAGATTCGGGGTCCTGTGACTAACCCAATAAGGGTGTACATTAGGCTATAAAATTATTTCCAAGAGTAAGAATTTCCAGCCTTTATAAACTGTTGTTCAGTATTCTTTGACCTACAGCACCTGAATGTCCAACGAGACACCCATTTTAGTTTGTTAATACTATAATTAGGCTTCTCCTATAAGGATAGGAGATTCGGGGTCCTGTGACTAACCCAATAAGGGTGTACATTAGGCTATAAAATTATTTCCAAGAGTAAGAATTTCCAGCCTTTATAAACTGTTGTTCAGTATTCTTTGACCTACAGCACCTGAATGTCCAACGAGACACCCATTTTAGTTTGTTAATACTATAATTAGGCTTCTCCTATAAGGATAGGAGATTCGGGGTCCTGTGACTAACCCAATAAGGGTGTACATTAGGCTATAAAATTATTTCCAAGAGTAAGAATTTCCAGCCTTTATAAACTGTTGTTCAGTATTCTTTGACCTACAGCACCTGAATGTCCAACGAGACACCCATTTTAGTTTGTTAATACTATAATTAGGCTTCTCCTATAAGGATAGGAGATTCGGGGTCCTGTGACTAACCCAATAAGGGTGTACATTAGGCTATAAAATTATTTCCAAGAGTAAGAATTTCCAGCCTTTATAAACTGTTGTTCAGTATTCTTTGACCTACAGCACCTGAATGTCCAACGAGACACCCATTTTAGTTTGTTAATACTATAATTAGGCTTCTCCTATAAGGATAGGAGATTCGGGGTCCTGTGACTAACCCAATAAGGGTGTACATTAGGCTATAAAATTATTTCCAAGAGTAAGAATTTCCAGCCTTTATAAACTGTTGTTCAGTATTCTTTGACCTACAGCACCTGAATGTCCAACGAGACACCCATTTTAGTTTGTTAATACTATAATTAGGCTTCTCCTATAAGGATAGGAGATTCGGGGTCCTGTGACTAACCCAATAAGGGTGTACATTAGGCTATAAAATTATTTCCAAGAGTAAGAATTTCCAGCCTTTATAAACTGTTGTTCAGTATTCTTTGACCTACAGCACCTGAATGTCCAACGAGACACCCATTTTAGTTTGTTAATACTATAATTAGGCTTCTCCTATAAGGATAGGAGATTCGGGGTCCTGTGACTAACCCAATAAGGGTGTACATTAGGCTATAAAATTATTTCCAAGAGTAAGAATTTCCAGCCTTTATAAACTGTTGTTCAGTATTCTTTGACCTACAGCACCTGAATGTCCAACGAGACACCCATTTTAGTTTGTTAATACTATAATTAGGCTTCTCCTATAAGGATAGGAGATTCGGGGTCCTGTGACTAACCCAATAAGGGTGTACATTAGGCTATAAAATTATTTCCAAGAGTAAGAATTTCCAGCCTTTATAAACTGTTGTTCAGTATTCTTTGACCTACAGCACCTGAATGTCCAACGAGACACCCATTTTAGTTTGTTAATACTATAATTAGGCTTCTCCTATAAGGATAGGAGATTCGGGGTCCTGTGACTAACCCAATAAGGGTGTACATTAGGCTATAAAATTATTTCCAAGAGTAAGAATTTCCAGCCTTTATAAACTGTTGTTCAGTATTCTTTGACCTACAGCACCTGAATGTCCAACGAGACACCCATTTTAGTTTGTTAATACTATAATTAGGCTTCTCCTATAAGGATAGGAGATTCGGGGTCCTGTGACTAACCCAATAAGGGTGTACATTAGGCTATAAAATTATTTCCAAGAGTAAGAATTTCCAGCCTTTATAAACTGTTGTTCAGTATTCTTTGACCTACAGCACCTGAATGTCCAACGAGACACCCATTTTAGTTTGTTAATACTATAATTAGGCTTCTCCTATAAGGATAGGAGATTCGGGGTCCTGTGACTAACCCAATAAGGGTGTACATTAGGCTATAAAATTATTTCCAAGAGTAAGAATTTCCAGCCTTTATAAACTGTTGTTCAGTATTCTTTGACCTACAGCACCTGAATGTCCAACGAGACACCCATTTTAGTTTGTTAATACTATAATTAGGCTTCTCCTATAAGGATAGGAGATTCGGGGTCCTGTGACTAACCCAATAAGGGTGTACATTAGGCTATAAAATTATTTCCAAGAGTAAGAATTTCCAGCCTTTATAAACTGTTGTTCAGTATTCTTTGACCTACAGCACCTGAATGTCCAACGAGACACCCATTTTAGTTTGTTAATACTATAATTAGGCTTCTCCTATAAGGATAGGAGATTCGGGGTCCTGTGACTAACCCAATAAGGGTGTACATTAGGCTATAAAATTATTTCCAAGAGTAAGAATTTCCAGCCTTTATAAACTGTTGTTCAGTATTCTTTGACCTACAGCACCTGAATGTCCAACGAGACACCCATTTTAGTTTGTTAATACTATAATTAGGCTTCTCCTATAAGGATAGGAGATTCGGGGTCCTGTGACTAACCCAATAAGGGTGTACATTAGGCTATAAAATTATTTCCAAGAGTAAGAATTTCCAGCCTTTATAAACTGTTGTTCAGTATTCTTTGACCTACAGCACCTGAATGTCCAACGAGACACCCATTTTAGTTTGTTAATACTATAATTAGGCTTCTCCTATAAGGATAGGAGATTCGGGGTCCTGTGACTAACCCAATAAGGGTGTACATTAGGCTATAAAATTATTTCCAAGAGTAAGAATTTCCAGCCTTTATAAACTGTTGTTCAGTATTCTTTGACCTACAGCACCTGAATGTCCAACGAGACACCCATTTTAGTTTGTTAATACTATAATTAGGCTTCTCCTATAAGGATAGGAGATTCGGGGTCCTGTGACTAACCCAATAAGGGTGTACATTAGGCTATAAAATTATTTCCAAGAGTAAGAATTTCCAGCCTTTATAAACTGTTGTTCAGTATTCTTTGACCTACAGCACCTGAATGTCCAACGAGACACCCATTTTAGTTTGTTAATACTATAATTAGGCTTCTCCTATAAGGATAGGAGATTCGGGGTCCTGTGACTAACCCAATAAGGGTGTACATTAGGCTATAAAATTATTTCCAAGAGTAAGAATTTCCAGCCTTTATAAACTGTTGTTCAGTATTCTTTGACCTACAGCACCTGAATGTCCAACGAGACACCCATTTTAGTTTGTTAATACTATAATTAGGCTTCTCCTATAAGGATAGGAGATTCGGGGTCCTGTGACTAACCCAATAAGGGTGTACATTAGGCTATAAAATTATTTCCAAGAGTAAGAATTTCCAGCCTTTATAAACTGTTGTTCAGTATTCTTTGACCTACAGCACCTGAATGTCCAACGAGACACCCATTTTAGTTTGTTAATACTATAATTAGGCTTCTCCTATAAGGATAGGAGATTCGGGGTCCTGTGACTAACCCAATAAGGGTGTACATTAGGCTATAAAATTATTTCCAAGAGTAAGAATTTCCAGCCTTTATAAACTGTTGTTCAGTATTCTTTGACCTACAGCACCTGAATGTCCAACGAGACACCCATTTTAGTTTGTTAATACTATAATTAGGCTTCTCCTATAAGGATAGGAGATTCGGGGTCCTGTGACTAACCCAATAAGGGTGTACATTAGGCTATAAAATTATTTCCAAGAGTAAGAATTTCCAGCCTTTATAAACTGTTGTTCAGTATTCTTTGACCTACAGCACCTGAATGTCCAACGAGACACCCATTTTAGTTTGTTAATACTATAATTAGGCTTCTCCTATAAGGATAGGAGATTCGGGGTCCTGTGACTAACCCAATAAGGGTGTACATTAGGCTATAAAATTATTTCCAAGAGTAAGAATTTCCAGCCTTTATAAACTGTTGTTCAGTATTCTTTGACCTACAGCACCTGAATGTCCAACGAGACACCCATTTTAGTTTGTTAATACTATAATTAGGCTTCTCCTATAAGGATAGGAGATTCGGGGTCCTGTGACTAACCCAATAAGGGTGTACATTAGGCTATAAAATTATTTCCAAGAGTAAGAATTTCCAGCCTTTATAAACTGTTGTTCAGTATTCTTTGACCTACAGCACCTGAATGTCCAACGAGACACCCATTTTAGTTTGTTAATACTATAATTAGGCTTCTCCTATAAGGATAGGAGATTCGGGGTCCTGTGACTAACCCAATAAGGGTGTACATTAGGCTATAAAATTATTTCCAAGAGTAAGAATTTCCAGCCTTTATAAACTGTTGTTCAGTATTCTTTGACCTACAGCACCTGAATGTCCAACGAGACACCCATTTTAGTTTGTTAATACTATAATTAGGCTTCTCCTATAAGGATAGGAGATTCGGGGTCCTGTGACTAACCCAATAAGGGTGTACATTAGGCTATAAAATTATTTCCAAGAGTAAGAATTTCCAGCCTTTATAAACTGTTGTTCAGTATTCTTTGACCTACAGCACCTGAATGTCCAACGAGACACCCATTTTAGTTTGTTAATACTATAATTAGGCTTCTCCTATAAGGATAGGAGATTCGGGGTCCTGTGACTAACCCAATAAGGGTGTACATTAGGCTATAAAATTATTTCCAAGAGTAAGAATTTCCAGCCTTTATAAACTGTTGTTCAGTATTCTTTGACCTACAGCACCTGAATGTCCAACGAGACACCCATTTTAGTTTGTTAATACTATAATTAGGCTTCTCCTATAAGGATAGGAGATTCGGGGTCCTGTGACTAACCCAATAAGGGTGTACATTAGGCTATAAAATTATTTCCAAGAGTAAGAATTTCCAGCCTTTATAAACTGTTGTTCAGTATTCTTTGACCTACAGCACCTGAATGTCCAACGAGACACCCATTTTAGTTTGTTAATACTATAATTAGGCTTCTCCTATAAGGATAGGAGATTCGGGGTCCTGTGACTAACCCAATAAGGGTGTACATTAGGCTATAAAATTATTTCCAAGAGTAAGAATTTCCAGCCTTTATAAACTGTTGTTCAGTATTCTTTGACCTACAGCACCTGAATGTCCAACGAGACACCCATTTTAGTTTGTTAATACTATAATTAGGCTTCTCCTATAAGGATAGGAGATTCGGGGTCCTGTGACTAACCCAATAAGGGTGTACATTAGGCTATAAAATTATTTCCAAGAGTAAGAATTTCCAGCCTTTATAAACTGTTGTTCAGTATTCTTTGACCTACAGCACCTGAATGTCCAACGAGACACCCATTTTAGTTTGTTAATACTATAATTAGGCTTCTCCTATAAGGATAGGAGATTCGGGGTCCTGTGACTAACCCAATAAGGGTGTACATTAGGCTATAAAATTATTTCCAAGAGTAAGAATTTCCAGCCTTTATAAACTGTTGTTCAGTATTCTTTGACCTACAGCACCTGAATGTCCAACGAGACACCCATTTTAGTTTGTTAATACTATAATTAGGCTTCTCCTATAAGGATAGGAGATTCGGGGTCCTGTGACTAACCCAATAAGGGTGTACATTAGGCTATAAAATTATTTCCAAGAGTAAGAATTTCCAGCCTTTATAAACTGTTGTTCAGTATTCTTTGACCTACAGCACCTGAATGTCCAACGAGACACCCATTTTAGTTTGTTAATACTATAATTAGGCTTCTCCTATAAGGATAGGAGATTCGGGGTCCTGTGACTAACCCAATAAGGGTGTACATTAGGCTATAAAATTATTTCCAAGAGTAAGAATTTCCAGCCTTTATAAACTGTTGTTCAGTATTCTTTGACCTACAGCACCTGAATGTCCAACGAGACACCCATTTTAGTTTGTTAATACTATAATTAGGCTTCTCCTATAAGGATAGGAGATTCGGGGTCCTGTGACTAACCCAATAAGGGTGTACATTAGGCTATAAAATTATTTCCAAGAGTAAGAATTTCCAGCCTTTATAAACTGTTGTTCAGTATTCTTTGACCTACAGCACCTGAATGTCCAACGAGACACCCATTTTAGTTTGTTAATACTATAATTAGGCTTCTCCTATAAGGATAGGAGATTCGGGGTCCTGTGACTAACCCAATAAGGGTGTACATTAGGCTATAAAATTATTTCCAAGAGTAAGAATTTCCAGCCTTTATAAACTGTTGTTCAGTATTCTTTGACCTACAGCACCTGAATGTCCAACGAGACACCCATTTTAGTTTGTTAATACTATAATTAGGCTTCTCCTATAAGGATAGGAGATTCGGGGTCCTGTGACTAACCCAATAAGGGTGTACATTAGGCTATAAAATTATTTCCAAGAGTAAGAATTTCCAGCCTTTATAAACTGTTGTTCAGTATTCTTTGACCTACAGCACCTGAATGTCCAACGAGACACCCATTTTAGTTTGTTAATACTATAATTAGGCTTCTCCTATAAGGATAGGAGATTCGGGGTCCTGTGACTAACCCAATAAGGGTGTACATTAGGCTATAAAATTATTTCCAAGAGTAAGAATTTCCAGCCTTTATAAACTGTTGTTCAGTATTCTTTGACCTACAGCACCTGAATGTCCAACGAGACACCCATTTTAGTTTGTTAATACTATAATTAGGCTTCTCCTATAAGGATAGGAGATTCGGGGTCCTGTGACTAACCCAATAAGGGTGTACATTAGGCTATAAAATTATTTCCAAGAGTAAGAATTTCCAGCCTTTATAAACTGTTGTTCAGTATTCTTTGACCTACAGCACCTGAATGTCCAACGAGACACCCATTTTAGTTTGTTAATACTATAATTAGGCTTCTCCTATAAGGATAGGAGATTCGGGGTCCTGTGACTAACCCAATAAGGGTGTACATTAGGCTATAAAATTATTTCCAAGAGTAAGAATTTCCAGCCTTTATAAACTGTTGTTCAGTATTCTTTGACCTACAGCACCTGAATGTCCAACGAGACACCCATTTTAGTTTGTTAATACTATAATTAGGCTTCTCCTATAAGGATAGGAGATTCGGGGTCCTGTGACTAACCCAATAAGGGTGTACATTAGGCTATAAAATTATTTCCAAGAGTAAGAATTTCCAGCCTTTATAAACTGTTGTTCAGTATTCTTTGACCTACAGCACCTGAATGTCCAACGAGACACCCATTTTAGTTTGTTAATACTATAATTAGGCTTCTCCTATAAGGATAGGAGATTCGGGGTCCTGTGACTAACCCAATAAGGGTGTACATTAGGCTATAAAATTATTTCCAAGAGTAAGAATTTCCAGCCTTTATAAACTGTTGTTCAGTATTCTTTGACCTACAGCACCTGAATGTCCAACGAGACACCCATTTTAGTTTGTTAATACTATAATTAGGCTTCTCCTATAAGGATAGGAGATTCGGGGTCCTGTGACTAACCCAATAAGGGTGTACATTAGGCTATAAAATTATTTCCAAGAGTAAGAATTTCCAGCCTTTATAAACTGTTGTTCAGTATTCTTTGACCTACAGCACCTGAATGTCCAACGAGACACCCATTTTAGTTTGTTAATACTATAATTAGGCTTCTCCTATAAGGATAGGAGATTCGGGGTCCTGTGACTAACCCAATAAGGGTGTACATTAGGCTATAAAATTATTTCCAAGAGTAAGAATTTCCAGCCTTTATAAACTGTTGTTCAGTATTCTTTGACCTACAGCACCTGAATGTCCAACGAGACACCCATTTTAGTTTGTTAATACTATAATTAGGCTTCTCCTATAAGGATAGGAGATTCGGGGTCCTGTGACTAACCCAATAAGGGTGTACATTAGGCTATAAAATTATTTCCAAGAGTAAGAATTTCCAGCCTTTATAAACTGTTGTTCAGTATTCTTTGACCTACAGCACCTGAATGTCCAACGAGACACCCATTTTAGTTTGTTAATACTATAATTAGGCTTCTCCTATAAGGATAGGAGATTCGGGGTCCTGTGACTAACCCAATAAGGGTGTACATTAGGCTATAAAATTATTTCCAAGAGTAAGAATTTCCAGCCTTTATAAACTGTTGTTCAGTATTCTTTGACCTACAGCACCTGAATGTCCAACGAGACACCCATTTTAGTTTGTTAATACTATAATTAGGCTTCTCCTATAAGGATAGGAGATTCGGGGTCCTGTGACTAACCCAATAAGGGTGTACATTAGGCTATAAAATTATTTCCAAGAGTAAGAATTTCCAGCCTTTATAAACTGTTGTTCAGTATTCTTTGACCTACAGCACCTGAATGTCCAACGAGACACCCATTTTAGTTTGTTAATACTATAATTAGGCTTCTCCTATAAGGATAGGAGATTCGGGGTCCTGTGACTAACCCAATAAGGGTGTACATTAGGCTATAAAATTATTTCCAAGAGTAAGAATTTCCAGCCTTTATAAACTGTTGTTCAGTATTCTTTGACCTACAGCACCTGAATGTCCAACGAGACACCCATTTTAGTTTGTTAATACTATAATTAGGCTTCTCCTATAAGGATAGGAGATTCGGGGTCCTGTGACTAACCCAATAAGGGTGTACATTAGGCTATAAAATTATTTCCAAGAGTAAGAATTTCCAGCCTTTATAAACTGTTGTTCAGTATTCTTTGACCTACAGCACCTGAATGTCCAACGAGACACCCATTTTAGTTTGTTAATACTATAATTAGGCTTCTCCTATAAGGATAGGAGATTCGGGGTCCTGTGACTAACCCAATAAGGGTGTACATTAGGCTATAAAATTATTTCCAAGAGTAAGAATTTCCAGCCTTTATAAACTGTTGTTCAGTATTCTTTGACCTACAGCACCTGAATGTCCAACGAGACACCCATTTTAGTTTGTTAATACTATAATTAGGCTTCTCCTATAAGGATAGGAGATTCGGGGTCCTGTGACTAACCCAATAAGGGTGTACATTAGGCTATAAAATTATTTCCAAGAGTAAGAATTTCCAGCCTTTATAAACTGTTGTTCAGTATTCTTTGACCTACAGCACCTGAATGTCCAACGAGACACCCATTTTAGTTTGTTAATACTATAATTAGGCTTCTCCTATAAGGATAGGAGATTCGGGGTCCTGTGACTAACCCAATAAGGGTGTACATTAGGCTATAAAATTATTTCCAAGAGTAAGAATTTCCAGCCTTTATAAACTGTTGTTCAGTATTCTTTGACCTACAGCACCTGAATGTCCAACGAGACACCCATTTTAGTTTGTTAATACTATAATTAGGCTTCTCCTATAAGGATAGGAGATTCGGGGTCCTGTGACTAACCCAATAAGGGTGTACATTAGGCTATAAAATTATTTCCAAGAGTAAGAATTTCCAGCCTTTATAAACTGTTGTTCAGTATTCTTTGACCTACAGCACCTGAATGTCCAACGAGACACCCATTTTAGTTTGTTAATACTATAATTAGGCTTCTCCTATAAGGATAGGAGATTCGGGGTCCTGTGACTAACCCAATAAGGGTGTACATTAGGCTATAAAATTATTTCCAAGAGTAAGAATTTCCAGCCTTTATAAACTGTTGTTCAGTATTCTTTGACCTACAGCACCTGAATGTCCAACGAGACACCCATTTTAGTTTGTTAATACTATAATTAGGCTTCTCCTATAAGGATAGGAGATTCGGGGTCCTGTGACTAACCCAATAAGGGTGTACATTAGGCTATAAAATTATTTCCAAGAGTAAGAATTTCCAGCCTTTATAAACTGTTGTTCAGTATTCTTTGACCTACAGCACCTGAATGTCCAACGAGACACCCATTTTAGTTTGTTAATACTATAATTAGGCTTCTCCTATAAGGATAGGAGATTCGGGGTCCTGTGACTAACCCAATAAGGGTGTACATTAGGCTATAAAATTATTTCCAAGAGTAAGAATTTCCAGCCTTTATAAACTGTTGTTCAGTATTCTTTGACCTACAGCACCTGAATGTCCAACGAGACACCCATTTTAGTTTGTTAATACTATAATTAGGCTTCTCCTATAAGGATAGGAGATTCGGGGTCCTGTGACTAACCCAATAAGGGTGTACATTAGGCTATAAAATTATTTCCAAGAGTAAGAATTTCCAGCCTTTATAAACTGTTGTTCAGTATTCTTTGACCTACAGCACCTGAATGTCCAACGAGACACCCATTTTAGTTTGTTAATACTATAATTAGGCTTCTCCTATAAGGATAGGAGATTCGGGGTCCTGTGACTAACCCAATAAGGGTGTACATTAGGCTATAAAATTATTTCCAAGAGTAAGAATTTCCAGCCTTTATAAACTGTTGTTCAGTATTCTTTGACCTACAGCACCTGAATGTCCAACGAGACACCCATTTTAGTTTGTTAATACTATAATTAGGCTTCTCCTATAAGGATAGGAGATTCGGGGTCCTGTGACTAACCCAATAAGGGTGTACATTAGGCTATAAAATTATTTCCAAGAGTAAGAATTTCCAGCCTTTATAAACTGTTGTTCAGTATTCTTTGACCTACAGCACCTGAATGTCCAACGAGACACCCATTTTAGTTTGTTAATACTATAATTAGGCTTCTCCTATAAGGATAGGAGATTCGGGGTCCTGTGACTAACCCAATAAGGGTGTACATTAGGCTATAAAATTATTTCCAAGAGTAAGAATTTCCAGCCTTTATAAACTGTTGTTCAGTATTCTTTGACCTACAGCACCTGAATGTCCAACGAGACACCCATTTTAGTTTGTTAATACTATAATTAGGCTTCTCCTATAAGGATAGGAGATTCGGGGTCCTGTGACTAACCCAATAAGGGTGTACATTAGGCTATAAAATTATTTCCAAGAGTAAGAATTTCCAGCCTTTATAAACTGTTGTTCAGTATTCTTTGACCTACAGCACCTGAATGTCCAACGAGACACCCATTTTAGTTTGTTAATACTATAATTAGGCTTCTCCTATAAGGATAGGAGATTCGGGGTCCTGTGACTAACCCAATAAGGGTGTACATTAGGCTATAAAATTATTTCCAAGAGTAAGAATTTCCAGCCTTTATAAACTGTTGTTCAGTATTCTTTGACCTACAGCACCTGAATGTCCAACGAGACACCCATTTTAGTTTGTTAATACTATAATTAGGCTTCTCCTATAAGGATAGGAGATTCGGGGTCCTGTGACTAACCCAATAAGGGTGTACATTAGGCTATAAAATTATTTCCAAGAGTAAGAATTTCCAGCCTTTATAAACTGTTGTTCAGTATTCTTTGACCTACAGCACCTGAATGTCCAACGAGACACCCATTTTAGTTTGTTAATACTATAATTAGGCTTCTCCTATAAGGATAGGAGATTCGGGGTCCTGTGACTAACCCAATAAGGGTGTACATTAGGCTATAAAATTATTTCCAAGAGTAAGAATTTCCAGCCTTTATAAACTGTTGTTCAGTATTCTTTGACCTACAGCACCTGAATGTCCAACGAGACACCCATTTTAGTTTGTTAATACTATAATTAGGCTTCTCCTATAAGGATAGGAGATTCGGGGTCCTGTGACTAACCCAATAAGGGTGTACATTAGGCTATAAAATTATTTCCAAGAGTAAGAATTTCCAGCCTTTATAAACTGTTGTTCAGTATTCTTTGACCTACAGCACCTGAATGTCCAACGAGACACCCATTTTAGTTTGTTAATACTATAATTAGGCTTCTCCTATAAGGATAGGAGATTCGGGGTCCTGTGACTAACCCAATAAGGGTGTACATTAGGCTATAAAATTATTTCCAAGAGTAAGAATTTCCAGCCTTTATAAACTGTTGTTCAGTATTCTTTGACCTACAGCACCTGAATGTCCAACGAGACACCCATTTTAGTTTGTTAATACTATAATTAGGCTTCTCCTATAAGGATAGGAGATTCGGGGTCCTGTGACTAACCCAATAAGGGTGTACATTAGGCTATAAAATTATTTCCAAGAGTAAGAATTTCCAGCCTTTATAAACTGTTGTTCAGTATTCTTTGACCTACAGCACCTGAATGTCCAACGAGACACCCATTTTAGTTTGTTAATACTATAATTAGGCTTCTCCTATAAGGATAGGAGATTCGGGGTCCTGTGACTAACCCAATAAGGGTGTACATTAGGCTATAAAATTATTTCCAAGAGTAAGAATTTCCAGCCTTTATAAACTGTTGTTCAGTATTCTTTGACCTACAGCACCTGAATGTCCAACGAGACACCCATTTTAGTTTGTTAATACTATAATTAGGCTTCTCCTATAAGGATAGGAGATTCGGGGTCCTGTGACTAACCCAATAAGGGTGTACATTAGGCTATAAAATTATTTCCAAGAGTAAGAATTTCCAGCCTTTATAAACTGTTGTTCAGTATTCTTTGACCTACAGCACCTGAATGTCCAACGAGACACCCATTTTAGTTTGTTAATACTATAATTAGGCTTCTCCTATAAGGATAGGAGATTCGGGGTCCTGTGACTAACCCAATAAGGGTGTACATTAGGCTATAAAATTATTTCCAAGAGTAAGAATTTCCAGCCTTTATAAACTGTTGTTCAGTATTCTTTGACCTACAGCACCTGAATGTCCAACGAGACACCCATTTTAGTTTGTTAATACTATAATTAGGCTTCTCCTATAAGGATAGGAGATTCGGGGTCCTGTGACTAACCCAATAAGGGTGTACATTAGGCTATAAAATTATTTCCAAGAGTAAGAATTTCCAGCCTTTATAAACTGTTGTTCAGTATTCTTTGACCTACAGCACCTGAATGTCCAACGAGACACCCATTTTAGTTTGTTAATACTATAATTAGGCTTCTCCTATAAGGATAGGAGATTCGGGGTCCTGTGACTAACCCAATAAGGGTGTACATTAGGCTATAAAATTATTTCCAAGAGTAAGAATTTCCAGCCTTTATAAACTGTTGTTCAGTATTCTTTGACCTACAGCACCTGAATGTCCAACGAGACACCCATTTTAGTTTGTTAATACTATAATTAGGCTTCTCCTATAAGGATAGGAGATTCGGGGTCCTGTGACTAACCCAATAAGGGTGTACATTAGGCTATAAAATTATTTCCAAGAGTAAGAATTTCCAGCCTTTATAAACTGTTGTTCAGTATTCTTTGACCTACAGCACCTGAATGTCCAACGAGACACCCATTTTAGTTTGTTAATACTATAATTAGGCTTCTCCTATAAGGATAGGAGATTCGGGGTCCTGTGACTAACCCAATAAGGGTGTACATTAGGCTATAAAATTATTTCCAAGAGTAAGAATTTCCAGCCTTTATAAACTGTTGTTCAGTATTCTTTGACCTACAGCACCTGAATGTCCAACGAGACACCCATTTTAGTTTGTTAATACTATAATTAGGCTTCTCCTATAAGGATAGGAGATTCGGGGTCCTGTGACTAACCCAATAAGGGTGTACATTAGGCTATAAAATTATTTCCAAGAGTAAGAATTTCCAGCCTTTATAAACTGTTGTTCAGTATTCTTTGACCTACAGCACCTGAATGTCCAACGAGACACCCATTTTAGTTTGTTAATACTATAATTAGGCTTCTCCTATAAGGATAGGAGATTCGGGGTCCTGTGACTAACCCAATAAGGGTGTACATTAGGCTATAAAATTATTTCCAAGAGTAAGAATTTCCAGCCTTTATAAACTGTTGTTCAGTATTCTTTGACCTACAGCACCTGAATGTCCAACGAGACACCCATTTTAGTTTGTTAATACTATAATTAGGCTTCTCCTATAAGGATAGGAGATTCGGGGTCCTGTGACTAACCCAATAAGGGTGTACATTAGGCTATAAAATTATTTCCAAGAGTAAGAATTTCCAGCCTTTATAAACTGTTGTTCAGTATTCTTTGACCTACAGCACCTGAATGTCCAACGAGACACCCATTTTAGTTTGTTAATACTATAATTAGGCTTCTCCTATAAGGATAGGAGATTCGGGGTCCTGTGACTAACCCAATAAGGGTGTACATTAGGCTATAAAATTATTTCCAAGAGTAAGAATTTCCAGCCTTTATAAACTGTTGTTCAGTATTCTTTGACCTACAGCACCTGAATGTCCAACGAGACACCCATTTTAGTTTGTTAATACTATAATTAGGCTTCTCCTATAAGGATAGGAGATTCGGGGTCCTGTGACTAACCCAATAAGGGTGTACATTAGGCTATAAAATTATTTCCAAGAGTAAGAATTTCCAGCCTTTATAAACTGTTGTTCAGTATTCTTTGACCTACAGCACCTGAATGTCCAACGAGACACCCATTTTAGTTTGTTAATACTATAATTAGGCTTCTCCTATAAGGATAGGAGATTCGGGGTCCTGTGACTAACCCAATAAGGGTGTACATTAGGCTATAAAATTATTTCCAAGAGTAAGAATTTCCAGCCTTTATAAACTGTTGTTCAGTATTCTTTGACCTACAGCACCTGAATGTCCAACGAGACACCCATTTTAGTTTGTTAATACTATAATTAGGCTTCTCCTATAAGGATAGGAGATTCGGGGTCCTGTGACTAACCCAATAAGGGTGTACATTAGGCTATAAAATTATTTCCAAGAGTAAGAATTTCCAGCCTTTATAAACTGTTGTTCAGTATTCTTTGACCTACAGCACCTGAATGTCCAACGAGACACCCATTTTAGTTTGTTAATACTATAATTAGGCTTCTCCTATAAGGATAGGAGATTCGGGGTCCTGTGACTAACCCAATAAGGGTGTACATTAGGCTATAAAATTATTTCCAAGAGTAAGAATTTCCAGCCTTTATAAACTGTTGTTCAGTATTCTTTGACCTACAGCACCTGAATGTCCAACGAGACACCCATTTTAGTTTGTTAATACTATAATTAGGCTTCTCCTATAAGGATAGGAGATTCGGGGTCCTGTGACTAACCCAATAAGGGTGTACATTAGGCTATAAAATTATTTCCAAGAGTAAGAATTTCCAGCCTTTATAAACTGTTGTTCAGTATTCTTTGACCTACAGCACCTGAATGTCCAACGAGACACCCATTTTAGTTTGTTAATACTATAATTAGGCTTCTCCTATAAGGATAGGAGATTCGGGGTCCTGTGACTAACCCAATAAGGGTGTACATTAGGCTATAAAATTATTTCCAAGAGTAAGAATTTCCAGCCTTTATAAACTGTTGTTCAGTATTCTTTGACCTACAGCACCTGAATGTCCAACGAGACACCCATTTTAGTTTGTTAATACTATAATTAGGCTTCTCCTATAAGGATAGGAGATTCGGGGTCCTGTGACTAACCCAATAAGGGTGTACATTAGGCTATAAAATTATTTCCAAGAGTAAGAATTTCCAGCCTTTATAAACTGTTGTTCAGTATTCTTTGACCTACAGCACCTGAATGTCCAACGAGACACCCATTTTAGTTTGTTAATACTATAATTAGGCTTCTCCTATAAGGATAGGAGATTCGGGGTCCTGTGACTAACCCAATAAGGGTGTACATTAGGCTATAAAATTATTTCCAAGAGTAAGAATTTCCAGCCTTTATAAACTGTTGTTCAGTATTCTTTGACCTACAGCACCTGAATGTCCAACGAGACACCCATTTTAGTTTGTTAATACTATAATTAGGCTTCTCCTATAAGGATAGGAGATTCGGGGTCCTGTGACTAACCCAATAAGGGTGTACATTAGGCTATAAAATTATTTCCAAGAGTAAGAATTTCCAGCCTTTATAAACTGTTGTTCAGTATTCTTTGACCTACAGCACCTGAATGTCCAACGAGACACCCATTTTAGTTTGTTAATACTATAATTAGGCTTCTCCTATAAGGATAGGAGATTCGGGGTCCTGTGACTAACCCAATAAGGGTGTACATTAGGCTATAAAATTATTTCCAAGAGTAAGAATTTCCAGCCTTTATAAACTGTTGTTCAGTATTCTTTGACCTACAGCACCTGAATGTCCAACGAGACACCCATTTTAGTTTGTTAATACTATAATTAGGCTTCTCCTATAAGGATAGGAGATTCGGGGTCCTGTGACTAACCCAATAAGGGTGTACATTAGGCTATAAAATTATTTCCAAGAGTAAGAATTTCCAGCCTTTATAAACTGTTGTTCAGTATTCTTTGACCTACAGCACCTGAATGTCCAACGAGACACCCATTTTAGTTTGTTAATACTATAATTAGGCTTCTCCTATAAGGATAGGAGATTCGGGGTCCTGTGACTAACCCAATAAGGGTGTACATTAGGCTATAAAATTATTTCCAAGAGTAAGAATTTCCAGCCTTTATAAACTGTTGTTCAGTATTCTTTGACCTACAGCACCTGAATGTCCAACGAGACACCCATTTTAGTTTGTTAATACTATAATTAGGCTTCTCCTATAAGGATAGGAGATTCGGGGTCCTGTGACTAACCCAATAAGGGTGTACATTAGGCTATAAAATTATTTCCAAGAGTAAGAATTTCCAGCCTTTATAAACTGTTGTTCAGTATTCTTTGACCTACAGCACCTGAATGTCCAACGAGACACCCATTTTAGTTTGTTAATACTATAATTAGGCTTCTCCTATAAGGATAGGAGATTCGGGGTCCTGTGACTAACCCAATAAGGGTGTACATTAGGCTATAAAATTATTTCCAAGAGTAAGAATTTCCAGCCTTTATAAACTGTTGTTCAGTATTCTTTGACCTACAGCACCTGAATGTCCAACGAGACACCCATTTTAGTTTGTTAATACTATAATTAGGCTTCTCCTATAAGGATAGGAGATTCGGGGTCCTGTGACTAACCCAATAAGGGTGTACATTAGGCTATAAAATTATTTCCAAGAGTAAGAATTTCCAGCCTTTATAAACTGTTGTTCAGTATTCTTTGACCTACAGCACCTGAATGTCCAACGAGACACCCATTTTAGTTTGTTAATACTATAATTAGGCTTCTCCTATAAGGATAGGAGATTCGGGGTCCTGTGACTAACCCAATAAGGGTGTACATTAGGCTATAAAATTATTTCCAAGAGTAAGAATTTCCAGCCTTTATAAACTGTTGTTCAGTATTCTTTGACCTACAGCACCTGAATGTCCAACGAGACACCCATTTTAGTTTGTTAATACTATAATTAGGCTTCTCCTATAAGGATAGGAGATTCGGGGTCCTGTGACTAACCCAATAAGGGTGTACATTAGGCTATAAAATTATTTCCAAGAGTAAGAATTTCCAGCCTTTATAAACTGTTGTTCAGTATTCTTTGACCTACAGCACCTGAATGTCCAACGAGACACCCATTTTAGTTTGTTAATACTATAATTAGGCTTCTCCTATAAGGATAGGAGATTCGGGGTCCTGTGACTAACCCAATAAGGGTGTACATTAGGCTATAAAATTATTTCCAAGAGTAAGAATTTCCAGCCTTTATAAACTGTTGTTCAGTATTCTTTGACCTACAGCACCTGAATGTCCAACGAGACACCCATTTTAGTTTGTTAATACTATAATTAGGCTTCTCCTATAAGGATAGGAGATTCGGGGTCCTGTGACTAACCCAATAAGGGTGTACATTAGGCTATAAAATTATTTCCAAGAGTAAGAATTTCCAGCCTTTATAAACTGTTGTTCAGTATTCTTTGACCTACAGCACCTGAATGTCCAACGAGACACCCATTTTAGTTTGTTAATACTATAATTAGGCTTCTCCTATAAGGATAGGAGATTCGGGGTCCTGTGACTAACCCAATAAGGGTGTACATTAGGCTATAAAATTATTTCCAAGAGTAAGAATTTCCAGCCTTTATAAACTGTTGTTCAGTATTCTTTGACCTACAGCACCTGAATGTCCAACGAGACACCCATTTTAGTTTGTTAATACTATAATTAGGCTTCTCCTATAAGGATAGGAGATTCGGGGTCCTGTGACTAACCCAATAAGGGTGTACATTAGGCTATAAAATTATTTCCAAGAGTAAGAATTTCCAGCCTTTATAAACTGTTGTTCAGTATTCTTTGACCTACAGCACCTGAATGTCCAACGAGACACCCATTTTAGTTTGTTAATACTATAATTAGGCTTCTCCTATAAGGATAGGAGATTCGGGGTCCTGTGACTAACCCAATAAGGGTGTACATTAGGCTATAAAATTATTTCCAAGAGTAAGAATTTCCAGCCTTTATAAACTGTTGTTCAGTATTCTTTGACCTACAGCACCTGAATGTCCAACGAGACACCCATTTTAGTTTGTTAATACTATAATTAGGCTTCTCCTATAAGGATAGGAGATTCGGGGTCCTGTGACTAACCCAATAAGGGTGTACATTAGGCTATAAAATTATTTCCAAGAGTAAGAATTTCCAGCCTTTATAAACTGTTGTTCAGTATTCTTTGACCTACAGCACCTGAATGTCCAACGAGACACCCATTTTAGTTTGTTAATACTATAATTAGGCTTCTCCTATAAGGATAGGAGATTCGGGGTCCTGTGACTAACCCAATAAGGGTGTACATTAGGCTATAAAATTATTTCCAAGAGTAAGAATTTCCAGCCTTTATAAACTGTTGTTCAGTATTCTTTGACCTACAGCACCTGAATGTCCAACGAGACACCCATTTTAGTTTGTTAATACTATAATTAGGCTTCTCCTATAAGGATAGGAGATTCGGGGTCCTGTGACTAACCCAATAAGGGTGTACATTAGGCTATAAAATTATTTCCAAGAGTAAGAATTTCCAGCCTTTATAAACTGTTGTTCAGTATTCTTTGACCTACAGCACCTGAATGTCCAACGAGACACCCATTTTAGTTTGTTAATACTATAATTAGGCTTCTCCTATAAGGATAGGAGATTCGGGGTCCTGTGACTAACCCAATAAGGGTGTACATTAGGCTATAAAATTATTTCCAAGAGTAAGAATTTCCAGCCTTTATAAACTGTTGTTCAGTATTCTTTGACCTACAGCACCTGAATGTCCAACGAGACACCCATTTTAGTTTGTTAATACTATAATTAGGCTTCTCCTATAAGGATAGGAGATTCGGGGTCCTGTGACTAACCCAATAAGGGTGTACATTAGGCTATAAAATTATTTCCAAGAGTAAGAATTTCCAGCCTTTATAAACTGTTGTTCAGTATTCTTTGACCTACAGCACCTGAATGTCCAACGAGACACCCATTTTAGTTTGTTAATACTATAATTAGGCTTCTCCTATAAGGATAGGAGATTCGGGGTCCTGTGACTAACCCAATAAGGGTGTACATTAGGCTATAAAATTATTTCCAAGAGTAAGAATTTCCAGCCTTTATAAACTGTTGTTCAGTATTCTTTGACCTACAGCACCTGAATGTCCAACGAGACACCCATTTTAGTTTGTTAATACTATAATTAGGCTTCTCCTATAAGGATAGGAGATTCGGGGTCCTGTGACTAACCCAATAAGGGTGTACATTAGGCTATAAAATTATTTCCAAGAGTAAGAATTTCCAGCCTTTATAAACTGTTGTTCAGTATTCTTTGACCTACAGCACCTGAATGTCCAACGAGACACCCATTTTAGTTTGTTAATACTATAATTAGGCTTCTCCTATAAGGATAGGAGATTCGGGGTCCTGTGACTAACCCAATAAGGGTGTACATTAGGCTATAAAATTATTTCCAAGAGTAAGAATTTCCAGCCTTTATAAACTGTTGTTCAGTATTCTTTGACCTACAGCACCTGAATGTCCAACGAGACACCCATTTTAGTTTGTTAATACTATAATTAGGCTTCTCCTATAAGGATAGGAGATTCGGGGTCCTGTGACTAACCCAATAAGGGTGTACATTAGGCTATAAAATTATTTCCAAGAGTAAGAATTTCCAGCCTTTATAAACTGTTGTTCAGTATTCTTTGACCTACAGCACCTGAATGTCCAACGAGACACCCATTTTAGTTTGTTAATACTATAATTAGGCTTCTCCTATAAGGATAGGAGATTCGGGGTCCTGTGACTAACCCAATAAGGGTGTACATTAGGCTATAAAATTATTTCCAAGAGTAAGAATTTCCAGCCTTTATAAACTGTTGTTCAGTATTCTTTGACCTACAGCACCTGAATGTCCAACGAGACACCCATTTTAGTTTGTTAATACTATAATTAGGCTTCTCCTATAAGGATAGGAGATTCGGGGTCCTGTGACTAACCCAATAAGGGTGTACATTAGGCTATAAAATTATTTCCAAGAGTAAGAATTTCCAGCCTTTATAAACTGTTGTTCAGTATTCTTTGACCTACAGCACCTGAATGTCCAACGAGACACCCATTTTAGTTTGTTAATACTATAATTAGGCTTCTCCTATAAGGATAGGAGATTCGGGGTCCTGTGACTAACCCAATAAGGGTGTACATTAGGCTATAAAATTATTTCCAAGAGTAAGAATTTCCAGCCTTTATAAACTGTTGTTCAGTATTCTTTGACCTACAGCACCTGAATGTCCAACGAGACACCCATTTTAGTTTGTTAATACTATAATTAGGCTTCTCCTATAAGGATAGGAGATTCGGGGTCCTGTGACTAACCCAATAAGGGTGTACATTAGGCTATAAAATTATTTCCAAGAGTAAGAATTTCCAGCCTTTATAAACTGTTGTTCAGTATTCTTTGACCTACAGCACCTGAATGTCCAACGAGACACCCATTTTAGTTTGTTAATACTATAATTAGGCTTCTCCTATAAGGATAGGAGATTCGGGGTCCTGTGACTAACCCAATAAGGGTGTACATTAGGCTATAAAATTATTTCCAAGAGTAAGAATTTCCAGCCTTTATAAACTGTTGTTCAGTATTCTTTGACCTACAGCACCTGAATGTCCAACGAGACACCCATTTTAGTTTGTTAATACTATAATTAGGCTTCTCCTATAAGGATAGGAGATTCGGGGTCCTGTGACTAACCCAATAAGGGTGTACATTAGGCTATAAAATTATTTCCAAGAGTAAGAATTTCCAGCCTTTATAAACTGTTGTTCAGTATTCTTTGACCTACAGCACCTGAATGTCCAACGAGACACCCATTTTAGTTTGTTAATACTATAATTAGGCTTCTCCTATAAGGATAGGAGATTCGGGGTCCTGTGACTAACCCAATAAGGGTGTACATTAGGCTATAAAATTATTTCCAAGAGTAAGAATTTCCAGCCTTTATAAACTGTTGTTCAGTATTCTTTGACCTACAGCACCTGAATGTCCAACGAGACACCCATTTTAGTTTGTTAATACTATAATTAGGCTTCTCCTATAAGGATAGGAGATTCGGGGTCCTGTGACTAACCCAATAAGGGTGTACATTAGGCTATAAAATTATTTCCAAGAGTAAGAATTTCCAGCCTTTATAAACTGTTGTTCAGTATTCTTTGACCTACAGCACCTGAATGTCCAACGAGACACCCATTTTAGTTTGTTAATACTATAATTAGGCTTCTCCTATAAGGATAGGAGATTCGGGGTCCTGTGACTAACCCAATAAGGGTGTACATTAGGCTATAAAATTATTTCCAAGAGTAAGAATTTCCAGCCTTTATAAACTGTTGTTCAGTATTCTTTGACCTACAGCACCTGAATGTCCAACGAGACACCCATTTTAGTTTGTTAATACTATAATTAGGCTTCTCCTATAAGGATAGGAGATTCGGGGTCCTGTGACTAACCCAATAAGGGTGTACATTAGGCTATAAAATTATTTCCAAGAGTAAGAATTTCCAGCCTTTATAAACTGTTGTTCAGTATTCTTTGACCTACAGCACCTGAATGTCCAACGAGACACCCATTTTAGTTTGTTAATACTATAATTAGGCTTCTCCTATAAGGATAGGAGATTCGGGGTCCTGTGACTAACCCAATAAGGGTGTACATTAGGCTATAAAATTATTTCCAAGAGTAAGAATTTCCAGCCTTTATAAACTGTTGTTCAGTATTCTTTGACCTACAGCACCTGAATGTCCAACGAGACACCCATTTTAGTTTGTTAATACTATAATTAGGCTTCTCCTATAAGGATAGGAGATTCGGGGTCCTGTGACTAACCCAATAAGGGTGTACATTAGGCTATAAAATTATTTCCAAGAGTAAGAATTTCCAGCCTTTATAAACTGTTGTTCAGTATTCTTTGACCTACAGCACCTGAATGTCCAACGAGACACCCATTTTAGTTTGTTAATACTATAATTAGGCTTCTCCTATAAGGATAGGAGATTCGGGGTCCTGTGACTAACCCAATAAGGGTGTACATTAGGCTATAAAATTATTTCCAAGAGTAAGAATTTCCAGCCTTTATAAACTGTTGTTCAGTATTCTTTGACCTACAGCACCTGAATGTCCAACGAGACACCCATTTTAGTTTGTTAATACTATAATTAGGCTTCTCCTATAAGGATAGGAGATTCGGGGTCCTGTGACTAACCCAATAAGGGTGTACATTAGGCTATAAAATTATTTCCAAGAGTAAGAATTTCCAGCCTTTATAAACTGTTGTTCAGTATTCTTTGACCTACAGCACCTGAATGTCCAACGAGACACCCATTTTAGTTTGTTAATACTATAATTAGGCTTCTCCTATAAGGATAGGAGATTCGGGGTCCTGTGACTAACCCAATAAGGGTGTACATTAGGCTATAAAATTATTTCCAAGAGTAAGAATTTCCAGCCTTTATAAACTGTTGTTCAGTATTCTTTGACCTACAGCACCTGAATGTCCAACGAGACACCCATTTTAGTTTGTTAATACTATAATTAGGCTTCTCCTATAAGGATAGGAGATTCGGGGTCCTGTGACTAACCCAATAAGGGTGTACATTAGGCTATAAAATTATTTCCAAGAGTAAGAATTTCCAGCCTTTATAAACTGTTGTTCAGTATTCTTTGACCTACAGCACCTGAATGTCCAACGAGACACCCATTTTAGTTTGTTAATACTATAATTAGGCTTCTCCTATAAGGATAGGAGATTCGGGGTCCTGTGACTAACCCAATAAGGGTGTACATTAGGCTATAAAATTATTTCCAAGAGTAAGAATTTCCAGCCTTTATAAACTGTTGTTCAGTATTCTTTGACCTACAGCACCTGAATGTCCAACGAGACACCCATTTTAGTTTGTTAATACTATAATTAGGCTTCTCCTATAAGGATAGGAGATTCGGGGTCCTGTGACTAACCCAATAAGGGTGTACATTAGGCTATAAAATTATTTCCAAGAGTAAGAATTTCCAGCCTTTATAAACTGTTGTTCAGTATTCTTTGACCTACAGCACCTGAATGTCCAACGAGACACCCATTTTAGTTTGTTAATACTATAATTAGGCTTCTCCTATAAGGATAGGAGATTCGGGGTCCTGTGACTAACCCAATAAGGGTGTACATTAGGCTATAAAATTATTTCCAAGAGTAAGAATTTCCAGCCTTTATAAACTGTTGTTCAGTATTCTTTGACCTACAGCACCTGAATGTCCAACGAGACACCCATTTTAGTTTGTTAATACTATAATTAGGCTTCTCCTATAAGGATAGGAGATTCGGGGTCCTGTGACTAACCCAATAAGGGTGTACATTAGGCTATAAAATTATTTCCAAGAGTAAGAATTTCCAGCCTTTATAAACTGTTGTTCAGTATTCTTTGACCTACAGCACCTGAATGTCCAACGAGACACCCATTTTAGTTTGTTAATACTATAATTAGGCTTCTCCTATAAGGATAGGAGATTCGGGGTCCTGTGACTAACCCAATAAGGGTGTACATTAGGCTATAAAATTATTTCCAAGAGTAAGAATTTCCAGCCTTTATAAACTGTTGTTCAGTATTCTTTGACCTACAGCACCTGAATGTCCAACGAGACACCCATTTTAGTTTGTTAATACTATAATTAGGCTTCTCCTATAAGGATAGGAGATTCGGGGTCCTGTGACTAACCCAATAAGGGTGTACATTAGGCTATAAAATTATTTCCAAGAGTAAGAATTTCCAGCCTTTATAAACTGTTGTTCAGTATTCTTTGACCTACAGCACCTGAATGTCCAACGAGACACCCATTTTAGTTTGTTAATACTATAATTAGGCTTCTCCTATAAGGATAGGAGATTCGGGGTCCTGTGACTAACCCAATAAGGGTGTACATTAGGCTATAAAATTATTTCCAAGAGTAAGAATTTCCAGCCTTTATAAACTGTTGTTCAGTATTCTTTGACCTACAGCACCTGAATGTCCAACGAGACACCCATTTTAGTTTGTTAATACTATAATTAGGCTTCTCCTATAAGGATAGGAGATTCGGGGTCCTGTGACTAACCCAATAAGGGTGTACATTAGGCTATAAAATTATTTCCAAGAGTAAGAATTTCCAGCCTTTATAAACTGTTGTTCAGTATTCTTTGACCTACAGCACCTGAATGTCCAACGAGACACCCATTTTAGTTTGTTAATACTATAATTAGGCTTCTCCTATAAGGATAGGAGATTCGGGGTCCTGTGACTAACCCAATAAGGGTGTACATTAGGCTATAAAATTATTTCCAAGAGTAAGAATTTCCAGCCTTTATAAACTGTTGTTCAGTATTCTTTGACCTACAGCACCTGAATGTCCAACGAGACACCCATTTTAGTTTGTTAATACTATAATTAGGCTTCTCCTATAAGGATAGGAGATTCGGGGTCCTGTGACTAACCCAATAAGGGTGTACATTAGGCTATAAAATTATTTCCAAGAGTAAGAATTTCCAGCCTTTATAAACTGTTGTTCAGTATTCTTTGACCTACAGCACCTGAATGTCCAACGAGACACCCATTTTAGTTTGTTAATACTATAATTAGGCTTCTCCTATAAGGATAGGAGATTCGGGGTCCTGTGACTAACCCAATAAGGGTGTACATTAGGCTATAAAATTATTTCCAAGAGTAAGAATTTCCAGCCTTTATAAACTGTTGTTCAGTATTCTTTGACCTACAGCACCTGAATGTCCAACGAGACACCCATTTTAGTTTGTTAATACTATAATTAGGCTTCTCCTATAAGGATAGGAGATTCGGGGTCCTGTGACTAACCCAATAAGGGTGTACATTAGGCTATAAAATTATTTCCAAGAGTAAGAATTTCCAGCCTTTATAAACTGTTGTTCAGTATTCTTTGACCTACAGCACCTGAATGTCCAACGAGACACCCATTTTAGTTTGTTAATACTATAATTAGGCTTCTCCTATAAGGATAGGAGATTCGGGGTCCTGTGACTAACCCAATAAGGGTGTACATTAGGCTATAAAATTATTTCCAAGAGTAAGAATTTCCAGCCTTTATAAACTGTTGTTCAGTATTCTTTGACCTACAGCACCTGAATGTCCAACGAGACACCCATTTTAGTTTGTTAATACTATAATTAGGCTTCTCCTATAAGGATAGGAGATTCGGGGTCCTGTGACTAACCCAATAAGGGTGTACATTAGGCTATAAAATTATTTCCAAGAGTAAGAATTTCCAGCCTTTATAAACTGTTGTTCAGTATTCTTTGACCTACAGCACCTGAATGTCCAACGAGACACCCATTTTAGTTTGTTAATACTATAATTAGGCTTCTCCTATAAGGATAGGAGATTCGGGGTCCTGTGACTAACCCAATAAGGGTGTACATTAGGCTATAAAATTATTTCCAAGAGTAAGAATTTCCAGCCTTTATAAACTGTTGTTCAGTATTCTTTGACCTACAGCACCTGAATGTCCAACGAGACACCCATTTTAGTTTGTTAATACTATAATTAGGCTTCTCCTATAAGGATAGGAGATTCGGGGTCCTGTGACTAACCCAATAAGGGTGTACATTAGGCTATAAAATTATTTCCAAGAGTAAGAATTTCCAGCCTTTATAAACTGTTGTTCAGTATTCTTTGACCTACAGCACCTGAATGTCCAACGAGACACCCATTTTAGTTTGTTAATACTATAATTAGGCTTCTCCTATAAGGATAGGAGATTCGGGGTCCTGTGACTAACCCAATAAGGGTGTACATTAGGCTATAAAATTATTTCCAAGAGTAAGAATTTCCAGCCTTTATAAACTGTTGTTCAGTATTCTTTGACCTACAGCACCTGAATGTCCAACGAGACACCCATTTTAGTTTGTTAATACTATAATTAGGCTTCTCCTATAAGGATAGGAGATTCGGGGTCCTGTGACTAACCCAATAAGGGTGTACATTAGGCTATAAAATTATTTCCAAGAGTAAGAATTTCCAGCCTTTATAAACTGTTGTTCAGTATTCTTTGACCTACAGCACCTGAATGTCCAACGAGACACCCATTTTAGTTTGTTAATACTATAATTAGGCTTCTCCTATAAGGATAGGAGATTCGGGGTCCTGTGACTAACCCAATAAGGGTGTACATTAGGCTATAAAATTATTTCCAAGAGTAAGAATTTCCAGCCTTTATAAACTGTTGTTCAGTATTCTTTGACCTACAGCACCTGAATGTCCAACGAGACACCCATTTTAGTTTGTTAATACTATAATTAGGCTTCTCCTATAAGGATAGGAGATTCGGGGTCCTGTGACTAACCCAATAAGGGTGTACATTAGGCTATAAAATTATTTCCAAGAGTAAGAATTTCCAGCCTTTATAAACTGTTGTTCAGTATTCTTTGACCTACAGCACCTGAATGTCCAACGAGACACCCATTTTAGTTTGTTAATACTATAATTAGGCTTCTCCTATAAGGATAGGAGATTCGGGGTCCTGTGACTAACCCAATAAGGGTGTACATTAGGCTATAAAATTATTTCCAAGAGTAAGAATTTCCAGCCTTTATAAACTGTTGTTCAGTATTCTTTGACCTACAGCACCTGAATGTCCAACGAGACACCCATTTTAGTTTGTTAATACTATAATTAGGCTTCTCCTATAAGGATAGGAGATTCGGGGTCCTGTGACTAACCCAATAAGGGTGTACATTAGGCTATAAAATTATTTCCAAGAGTAAGAATTTCCAGCCTTTATAAACTGTTGTTCAGTATTCTTTGACCTACAGCACCTGAATGTCCAACGAGACACCCATTTTAGTTTGTTAATACTATAATTAGGCTTCTCCTATAAGGATAGGAGATTCGGGGTCCTGTGACTAACCCAATAAGGGTGTACATTAGGCTATAAAATTATTTCCAAGAGTAAGAATTTCCAGCCTTTATAAACTGTTGTTCAGTATTCTTTGACCTACAGCACCTGAATGTCCAACGAGACACCCATTTTAGTTTGTTAATACTATAATTAGGCTTCTCCTATAAGGATAGGAGATTCGGGGTCCTGTGACTAACCCAATAAGGGTGTACATTAGGCTATAAAATTATTTCCAAGAGTAAGAATTTCCAGCCTTTATAAACTGTTGTTCAGTATTCTTTGACCTACAGCACCTGAATGTCCAACGAGACACCCATTTTAGTTTGTTAATACTATAATTAGGCTTCTCCTATAAGGATAGGAGATTCGGGGTCCTGTGACTAACCCAATAAGGGTGTACATTAGGCTATAAAATTATTTCCAAGAGTAAGAATTTCCAGCCTTTATAAACTGTTGTTCAGTATTCTTTGACCTACAGCACCTGAATGTCCAACGAGACACCCATTTTAGTTTGTTAATACTATAATTAGGCTTCTCCTATAAGGATAGGAGATTCGGGGTCCTGTGACTAACCCAATAAGGGTGTACATTAGGCTATAAAATTATTTCCAAGAGTAAGAATTTCCAGCCTTTATAAACTGTTGTTCAGTATTCTTTGACCTACAGCACCTGAATGTCCAACGAGACACCCATTTTAGTTTGTTAATACTATAATTAGGCTTCTCCTATAAGGATAGGAGATTCGGGGTCCTGTGACTAACCCAATAAGGGTGTACATTAGGCTATAAAATTATTTCCAAGAGTAAGAATTTCCAGCCTTTATAAACTGTTGTTCAGTATTCTTTGACCTACAGCACCTGAATGTCCAACGAGACACCCATTTTAGTTTGTTAATACTATAATTAGGCTTCTCCTATAAGGATAGGAGATTCGGGGTCCTGTGACTAACCCAATAAGGGTGTACATTAGGCTATAAAATTATTTCCAAGAGTAAGAATTTCCAGCCTTTATAAACTGTTGTTCAGTATTCTTTGACCTACAGCACCTGAATGTCCAACGAGACACCCATTTTAGTTTGTTAATACTATAATTAGGCTTCTCCTATAAGGATAGGAGATTCGGGGTCCTGTGACTAACCCAATAAGGGTGTACATTAGGCTATAAAATTATTTCCAAGAGTAAGAATTTCCAGCCTTTATAAACTGTTGTTCAGTATTCTTTGACCTACAGCACCTGAATGTCCAACGAGACACCCATTTTAGTTTGTTAATACTATAATTAGGCTTCTCCTATAAGGATAGGAGATTCGGGGTCCTGTGACTAACCCAATAAGGGTGTACATTAGGCTATAAAATTATTTCCAAGAGTAAGAATTTCCAGCCTTTATAAACTGTTGTTCAGTATTCTTTGACCTACAGCACCTGAATGTCCAACGAGACACCCATTTTAGTTTGTTAATACTATAATTAGGCTTCTCCTATAAGGATAGGAGATTCGGGGTCCTGTGACTAACCCAATAAGGGTGTACATTAGGCTATAAAATTATTTCCAAGAGTAAGAATTTCCAGCCTTTATAAACTGTTGTTCAGTATTCTTTGACCTACAGCACCTGAATGTCCAACGAGACACCCATTTTAGTTTGTTAATACTATAATTAGGCTTCTCCTATAAGGATAGGAGATTCGGGGTCCTGTGACTAACCCAATAAGGGTGTACATTAGGCTATAAAATTATTTCCAAGAGTAAGAATTTCCAGCCTTTATAAACTGTTGTTCAGTATTCTTTGACCTACAGCACCTGAATGTCCAACGAGACACCCATTTTAGTTTGTTAATACTATAATTAGGCTTCTCCTATAAGGATAGGAGATTCGGGGTCCTGTGACTAACCCAATAAGGGTGTACATTAGGCTATAAAATTATTTCCAAGAGTAAGAATTTCCAGCCTTTATAAACTGTTGTTCAGTATTCTTTGACCTACAGCACCTGAATGTCCAACGAGACACCCATTTTAGTTTGTTAATACTATAATTAGGCTTCTCCTATAAGGATAGGAGATTCGGGGTCCTGTGACTAACCCAATAAGGGTGTACATTAGGCTATAAAATTATTTCCAAGAGTAAGAATTTCCAGCCTTTATAAACTGTTGTTCAGTATTCTTTGACCTACAGCACCTGAATGTCCAACGAGACACCCATTTTAGTTTGTTAATACTATAATTAGGCTTCTCCTATAAGGATAGGAGATTCGGGGTCCTGTGACTAACCCAATAAGGGTGTACATTAGGCTATAAAATTATTTCCAAGAGTAAGAATTTCCAGCCTTTATAAACTGTTGTTCAGTATTCTTTGACCTACAGCACCTGAATGTCCAACGAGACACCCATTTTAGTTTGTTAATACTATAATTAGGCTTCTCCTATAAGGATAGGAGATTCGGGGTCCTGTGACTAACCCAATAAGGGTGTACATTAGGCTATAAAATTATTTCCAAGAGTAAGAATTTCCAGCCTTTATAAACTGTTGTTCAGTATTCTTTGACCTACAGCACCTGAATGTCCAACGAGACACCCATTTTAGTTTGTTAATACTATAATTAGGCTTCTCCTATAAGGATAGGAGATTCGGGGTCCTGTGACTAACCCAATAAGGGTGTACATTAGGCTATAAAATTATTTCCAAGAGTAAGAATTTCCAGCCTTTATAAACTGTTGTTCAGTATTCTTTGACCTACAGCACCTGAATGTCCAACGAGACACCCATTTTAGTTTGTTAATACTATAATTAGGCTTCTCCTATAAGGATAGGAGATTCGGGGTCCTGTGACTAACCCAATAAGGGTGTACATTAGGCTATAAAATTATTTCCAAGAGTAAGAATTTCCAGCCTTTATAAACTGTTGTTCAGTATTCTTTGACCTACAGCACCTGAATGTCCAACGAGACACCCATTTTAGTTTGTTAATACTATAATTAGGCTTCTCCTATAAGGATAGGAGATTCGGGGTCCTGTGACTAACCCAATAAGGGTGTACATTAGGCTATAAAATTATTTCCAAGAGTAAGAATTTCCAGCCTTTATAAACTGTTGTTCAGTATTCTTTGACCTACAGCACCTGAATGTCCAACGAGACACCCATTTTAGTTTGTTAATACTATAATTAGGCTTCTCCTATAAGGATAGGAGATTCGGGGTCCTGTGACTAACCCAATAAGGGTGTACATTAGGCTATAAAATTATTTCCAAGAGTAAGAATTTCCAGCCTTTATAAACTGTTGTTCAGTATTCTTTGACCTACAGCACCTGAATGTCCAACGAGACACCCATTTTAGTTTGTTAATACTATAATTAGGCTTCTCCTATAAGGATAGGAGATTCGGGGTCCTGTGACTAACCCAATAAGGGTGTACATTAGGCTATAAAATTATTTCCAAGAGTAAGAATTTCCAGCCTTTATAAACTGTTGTTCAGTATTCTTTGACCTACAGCACCTGAATGTCCAACGAGACACCCATTTTAGTTTGTTAATACTATAATTAGGCTTCTCCTATAAGGATAGGAGATTCGGGGTCCTGTGACTAACCCAATAAGGGTGTACATTAGGCTATAAAATTATTTCCAAGAGTAAGAATTTCCAGCCTTTATAAACTGTTGTTCAGTATTCTTTGACCTACAGCACCTGAATGTCCAACGAGACACCCATTTTAGTTTGTTAATACTATAATTAGGCTTCTCCTATAAGGATAGGAGATTCGGGGTCCTGTGACTAACCCAATAAGGGTGTACATTAGGCTATAAAATTATTTCCAAGAGTAAGAATTTCCAGCCTTTATAAACTGTTGTTCAGTATTCTTTGACCTACAGCACCTGAATGTCCAACGAGACACCCATTTTAGTTTGTTAATACTATAATTAGGCTTCTCCTATAAGGATAGGAGATTCGGGGTCCTGTGACTAACCCAATAAGGGTGTACATTAGGCTATAAAATTATTTCCAAGAGTAAGAATTTCCAGCCTTTATAAACTGTTGTTCAGTATTCTTTGACCTACAGCACCTGAATGTCCAACGAGACACCCATTTTAGTTTGTTAATACTATAATTAGGCTTCTCCTATAAGGATAGGAGATTCGGGGTCCTGTGACTAACCCAATAAGGGTGTACATTAGGCTATAAAATTATTTCCAAGAGTAAGAATTTCCAGCCTTTATAAACTGTTGTTCAGTATTCTTTGACCTACAGCACCTGAATGTCCAACGAGACACCCATTTTAGTTTGTTAATACTATAATTAGGCTTCTCCTATAAGGATAGGAGATTCGGGGTCCTGTGACTAACCCAATAAGGGTGTACATTAGGCTATAAAATTATTTCCAAGAGTAAGAATTTCCAGCCTTTATAAACTGTTGTTCAGTATTCTTTGACCTACAGCACCTGAATGTCCAACGAGACACCCATTTTAGTTTGTTAATACTATAATTAGGCTTCTCCTATAAGGATAGGAGATTCGGGGTCCTGTGACTAACCCAATAAGGGTGTACATTAGGCTATAAAATTATTTCCAAGAGTAAGAATTTCCAGCCTTTATAAACTGTTGTTCAGTATTCTTTGACCTACAGCACCTGAATGTCCAACGAGACACCCATTTTAGTTTGTTAATACTATAATTAGGCTTCTCCTATAAGGATAGGAGATTCGGGGTCCTGTGACTAACCCAATAAGGGTGTACATTAGGCTATAAAATTATTTCCAAGAGTAAGAATTTCCAGCCTTTATAAACTGTTGTTCAGTATTCTTTGACCTACAGCACCTGAATGTCCAACGAGACACCCATTTTAGTTTGTTAATACTATAATTAGGCTTCTCCTATAAGGATAGGAGATTCGGGGTCCTGTGACTAACCCAATAAGGGTGTACATTAGGCTATAAAATTATTTCCAAGAGTAAGAATTTCCAGCCTTTATAAACTGTTGTTCAGTATTCTTTGACCTACAGCACCTGAATGTCCAACGAGACACCCATTTTAGTTTGTTAATACTATAATTAGGCTTCTCCTATAAGGATAGGAGATTCGGGGTCCTGTGACTAACCCAATAAGGGTGTACATTAGGCTATAAAATTATTTCCAAGAGTAAGAATTTCCAGCCTTTATAAACTGTTGTTCAGTATTCTTTGACCTACAGCACCTGAATGTCCAACGAGACACCCATTTTAGTTTGTTAATACTATAATTAGGCTTCTCTATAAGGATAGGAGATTCGGGGTCCACAGGCCTATCCTTATAGGAGAAGCCTAATTATAGTATTAACAAACTAAAATGGGTGTCTCGTTGGACATTCAGGTGCTGTAGGTCAAAGAATACTGAACAACAGTTTATAAAGGCTGGAAATTCTTACTCTTGGAAATAATTTTATAGCCTAATGTACACCCTTATTGGGTTAGTCACAGGACCCCGAATCTCCTATCCTTATAGGAGAAGCCTAATTATAGTATTAACAAACTAAAATGGGTGTCTCGTTGGACATTCAGGTGTGTAGGTCAAAGAATACTGAACAACAGTTTATAAAGGCTGGAAATTCTTACTCTTGGAAATAATTTTATAGCCTAATGTACACCCTTATTGGGTTAGTCACAGGACCCCGAATCTCCTATCCTTATAGGAGAAGCCTAATTATAGTATTAACAAACTAAAATGGGTGTCTCGTTGGACATTCAGGTGCTGTAGGTCAAAGAATACTGAACAACAGTTTATAAAGGCTGGAAATTCTTACTCTTGGAAATAATTTTATAGCCTAATGTACACCCTTATTGGGTTAGTCACAGGACCCCGAATCTCCTATCCTTATAGGAGAAGCCTAATTATAGTATTAACAAACTAAAATGGGTGTCTCGTTGGACATTCAGGTGCTGTAGGTCAAAGAATACTGAACAACAGTTTATAAAGGCTGGAAATTCTTACTCTTGGAAATAATTTTATAGCCTAATGTACACCCTTATTGGGTTAGTCACAGGACCCCGAATCTCCTATCCTTATAGGAGAAGCCTAATTATAGTATTAACAAACTAAAATGGGTGTCTCGTTGGACATTCAGGTGCTGTAGGTCAAAGAATACTGAACAACAGTTTATAAAGGCTGGAAATTCTTACTCTTGGAAATAATTTTATAGCCTAATGTACACCCTTATTGGGTTAGTCACAGGACCCCGAATCTCCTATCCTTATAGGAGAAGCCTAATTATAGTATTAACAAACTAAAATGGGTGTCTCGTTGGACATTCAGGTGCTGTAGGTCAAAGAATACTGAACAACAGTTTATAAAGGCTGGAAATTCTTACTCTTGGAAATAATTTTATAGCCTAATGTACACCCTTATTGGGTTAGTCACAGGACCCGAATCTCCTATCCTTATAGGAGAAGCCTAATTATAGTATTAACAAACTAAAATGGGTGTCTCGTTGGACATTCAGGTGCTGTAGGTCAAAGAATACTGAACAACAGTTTATAAAGGCTGGAAATTCTTACTCTTGGAAATAATTTTATAGCCTAATGTACACCCTTATTGGGTTAGTCACAGGACCCCGAATCTCCTATCCTTATAGGAGAAGCCTAATTATAGTATTAACAAACTAAAATGGGTGTCTCGTTGGACATTCAGGTGCTGTAGGTCAAAGAATACTGAACAACAGTTTATAAAGGCTGGAAATTCTTACTCTTGGAAATAATTTTATAGCCTAATGTACACCCTTATTGGGTTAGTCACAGGACCCCGAATCTCCTATCCTTATAGGAGAAGCCTAATTATAGTATTAACAAACTAAAATGGGTGTCTCGTTGGACATTCAGGTGCTGTAGGTCAAAGAATACTGAACAACAGTTTATAAAGGCTGGAAATTCTTACTCTTGGAAATAATTTTATAGCCTAATGTACACCCTTATTGGGTTAGTCACAGGACCCCGAATCTCCTATCCTTATAGGAGAAGCCTAATTATAGTATTAACAAACTAAAATGGGTGTCTCGTTGGACATTCAGGTGCTGTAGGTCAAAGAATACTGAACAACAGTTTATAAAGGCTGGAAATTCTTACTCTTGGAAATAATTTTATAGCCTAATGTACACCCTTATTGGGTTAGTCACAGGACCCCGAATCTCCTATCCTTATAGGAGAAGCCTAATTATAGTATTAACAAACTAAAATGGGTGTCTCGTTGGACATTCAGGTGCTGTAGGTCAAAGAATACTGAACAACAGTTTATAAAGGCTGGAAATTCTTACTCTTGGAAATAATTTTATAGCCTAATGTACACCCTTATTGGGTTAGTCACAGGACCCCGAATCTCCTATCCTTATAGGAGAAGCCTAATTATAGTATTAACAAACTAAAATGGGTGTCTCGTTGGACATTCAGGTGCTGTAGGTCAAAGAATACTGAACAACAGTTTATAAAGGCTGGAAATTCTTACTCTTGGAAATAATTTTATAGCCTAATGTACACCCTTATTGGGTTAGTCACAGGACCCCGAATCTCCTATCCTTATAGGAGAAGCCTAATTATAGTATTAACAAACTAAAATGGGTGTCTCGTTGGACATTCAGGTGCTGTAGGTCAAAGAATACTGAACAACAGTTTATAAAGGCTGGAAATTCTTACTCTTGGAAATAATTTTATAGCCTAATGTACACCCTTATTGGGTTAGTCACAGGACCCCGAATCTCCTATCCTTATAGGAGAAGCCTAATTATAGTATTAACAAACTAAAATGGGTGTCTCGTTGGACATTCAGGTGCTGTAGGTCAAAGAATACTGAACAACAGTTTATAAAGGCTGGAAATTCTTACTCTTGGAAATAATTTTATAGCCTAATGTACACCCTTATTGGGTTAGTCACAGGACCCCGAATCTCCTATCCTTATAGGAGAAGCCTAATTATAGTATTAACAAACTAAAATGGGTGTCTCGTTGGACATTCAGGTGCTGTAGGTCAAAGAATACTGAACAACAGTTTATAAAGGCTGGAAATTCTTACTCTTGGAAATAATTTTATAGCCTAATGTACACCCTTATTGGGTTAGTCACAGGACCCCGAATCTCCTATCCTTATAGGAGAAGCCTAATTATAGTATTAACAAACTAAAATGGGTGTCTCGTTGGACATTCAGGTGCTGTAGGTCAAAGAATACTGAACAACAGTTTATAAAGGCTGGAAATTCTTACTCTTGGAAATAATTTTATAGCCTAATGTACACCCTTATTGGGTTAGTCACAGGACCCCGAATCTCCTATCCTTATAGGAGAAGCCTAATTATAGTATTAACAAACTAAAATGGGTGTCTCGTTGGACATTCAGGTGCTGTAGGTCAAAGAATACTGAACAACAGTTTATAAAGGCTGGAAATTCTTACTCTTGGAAATAATTTTATAGCCTAATGTACACCCTTATTGGGTTAGTCACAGGACCCCGAATCTCCTATCCTTATAGGAGAAGCCTAATTATAGTATTAACAAACTAAAATGGGTGTCTCGTTGGACATTCAGGTGCTGTAGGTCAAAGAATACTGAACAACAGTTTATAAAGGCTGGAAATTCTTACTCTTGGAAATAATTTTATAGCCTAATGTACACCCTTATTGGGTTAGTCACAGGACCCCGAATCTCCTATCCTTATAGGAGAAGCCTAATTATAGTATTAACAAACTAAAATGGGTGTCTCGTTGGACATTCAGGTGCTGTAGGTCAAAGAATACTGAACAACAGTTTATAAAGGCTGGAAATTCTTACTCTTGGAAATAATTTTATAGCCTAATGTACACCCTTATTGGGTTAGTCACAGGACCCCGAATCTCCTATCCTTATAGGAGAAGCCTAATTATAGTATTAACAAACTAAAATGGGTGTCTCGTTGGACATTCAGGTGCTGTAGGTCAAAGAATACTGAACAACAGTTTATAAAGGCTGGAAATTCTTACTCTTGGAAATAATTTTATAGCCTAATGTACACCCTTATTGGGTTAGTCACAGGACCCCGAATCTCCTATCCTTATAGGAGAAGCCTAATTATAGTATTAACAAACTAAAATGGGTGTCTCGTTGGACATTCAGGTGCTGTAGGTCAAAGAATACTGAACAACAGTTTATAAAGGCTGGAAATTCTTACTCTTGGAAATAATTTTATAGCCTAATGTACACCCTTATTGGGTTAGTCACAGGACCCCGAATCTCCTATCCTTATAGGAGAAGCCTAATTATAGTATTAACAAACTAAAATGGGTGTCTCGTTGGACATTCAGGTGCTGTAGGTCAAAGAATACTGAACAACAGTTTATAAAGGCTGGAAATTCTTACTCTTGGAAATAATTTTATAGCCTAATGTACACCCTTATTGGGTTAGTCACAGGACCCCGAATCTCCTATCCTTATAGGAGAAGCCTAATTATAGTATTAACAAACTAAAATGGGTGTCTCGTTGGACATTCAGGTGCTGTAGGTCAAAGAATACTGAACAACAGTTTATAAAGGCTGGAAATTCTTACTCTTGGAAATAATTTTATAGCCTAATGTACACCCTTATTGGGTTAGTCACAGGACCCCGAATCTCCTATCCTTATAGGAGAAGCCTAATTATAGTATTAACAAACTAAAATGGGTGTCTCGTTGGACATTCAGGTGCTGTAGGTCAAAGAATACTGAACAACAGTTTATAAAGGCTGGAAATTCTTACTCTTGGAAATAATTTTATAGCCTAATGTACACCCTTATTGGGTTAGTCACAGGACCCCGAATCTCCTATCCTTATAGGAGAAGCCTAATTATAGTATTAACAAACTAAAATGGGTGTCTCGTTGGACATTCAGGTGCTGTAGGTCAAAGAATACTGAACAACAGTTTATAAAGGCTGGAAATTCTTACTCTTGGAAATAATTTTATAGCCTAATGTACACCCTTATTGGGTTAGTCACAGGACCCCGAATCTCCTATCCTTATAGGAGAAGCCTAATTATAGTATTAACAAACTAAAATGGGTGTCTCGTTGGACATTCAGGTGCTGTAGGTCAAAGAATACTGAACAACAGTTTATAAAGGCTGGAAATTCTTACTCTTGGAAATAATTTTATAGCCTAATGTACACCCTTATTGGGTTAGTCACAGGACCCCGAATCTCCTATCCTTATAGGAGAAGCCTAATTATAGTATTAACAAACTAAAATGGGTGTCTCGTTGGACATTCAGGTGCTGTAGGTCAAAGAATACTGAACAACAGTTTATAAAGGCTGGAAATTCTTACTCTTGGAAATAATTTTATAGCCTAATGTACACCCTTATTGGGTTAGTCACAGGACCCCGAATCTCCTATCCTTATAGGAGAAGCCTAATTATAGTATTAACAAACTAAAATGGGTGTCTCGTTGGACATTCAGGTGCTGTAGGTCAAAGAATACTGAACAACAGTTTATAAAGGCTGGAAATTCTTACTCTTGGAAATAATTTTATAGCCTAATGTACACCCTTATTGGGTTAGTCACAGGACCCCGAATCTCCTATCCTTATAGGAGAAGCCTAATTATAGTATTAACAAACTAAAATGGGTGTCTCGTTGGACATTCAGGTGCTGTAGGTCAAAGAATACTGAACAACAGTTTATAAAGGCTGGAAATTCTTACTCTTGGAAATAATTTTATAGCCTAATGTACACCCTTATTGGGTTAGTCACAGGACCCCGAATCTCCTATCCTTATAGGAGAAGCCTAATTATAGTATTAACAAACTAAAATGGGTGTCTCGTTGGACATTCAGGTGCTGTAGGTCAAAGAATACTGAACAACAGTTTATAAAGGCTGGAAATTCTTACTCTTGGAAATAATTTTATAGCCTAATGTACACCCTTATTGGGTTAGTCACAGGACCCCGAATCTCCTATCCTTATAGGAGAAGCCTAATTATAGTATTAACAAACTAAAATGGGTGTCTCGTTGGACATTCAGGTGCTGTAGGTCAAAGAATACTGAACAACAGTTTATAAAGGCTGGAAATTCTTACTCTTGGAAATAATTTTATAGCCTAATGTACACCCTTATTGGGTTAGTCACAGGACCCCGAATCTCCTATCCTTATAGGAGAAGCCTAATTATAGTATTAACAAACTAAAATGGGTGTCTCGTTGGACATTCAGGTGCTGTAGGTCAAAGAATACTGAACAACAGTTTATAAAGGCTGGAAATTCTTACTCTTGGAAATAATTTTATAGCCTAATGTACACCCTTATTGGGTTAGTCACAGGACCCCGAATCTCCTATCCTTATAGGAGAAGCCTAATTATAGTATTAACAAACTAAAATGGGTGTCTCGTTGGACATTCAGGTGCTGTAGGTCAAAGAATACTGAACAACAGTTTATAAAGGCTGGAAATTCTTACTCTTGGAAATAATTTTATAGCCTAATGTACACCCTTATTGGGTTAGTCACAGGACCCCGAATCTCCTATCCTTATAGGAGAAGCCTAATTATAGTATTAACAAACTAAAATGGGTGTCTCGTTGGACATTCAGGTGCTGTAGGTCAAAGAATACTGAACAACAGTTTATAAAGGCTGGAAATTCTTACTCTTGGAAATAATTTTATAGCCTAATGTACACCCTTATTGGGTTAGTCACAGGACCCCGAATCTCCTATCCTTATAGGAGAAGCCTAATTATAGTATTAACAAACTAAAATGGGTGTCTCGTTGGACATTCAGGTGCTGTAGGTCAAAGAATACTGAACAACAGTTTATAAAGGCTGGAAATTCTTACTCTTGGAAATAATTTTATAGCCTAATGTACACCCTTATTGGGTTAGTCACAGGACCCCGAATCTCCTATCCTTATAGGAGAAGCCTAATTATAGTATTAACAAACTAAAATGGGTGTCTCGTTGGACATTCAGGTGCTGTAGGTCAAAGAATACTGAACAACAGTTTATAAAGGCTGGAAATTCTTACTCTTGGAAATAATTTTATAGCCTAATGTACACCCTTATTGGGTTAGTCACAGGACCCCGAATCTCCTATCCTTATAGGAGAAGCCTAATTATAGTATTAACAAACTAAAATGGGTGTCTCGTTGGACATTCAGGTGCTGTAGGTCAAAGAATACTGAACAACAGTTTATAAAGGCTGGAAATTCTTACTCTTGGAAATAATTTTATAGCCTAATGTACACCCTTATTGGGTTAGTCACAGGACCCCGAATCTCCTATCCTTATAGGAGAAGCCTAATTATAGTATTAACAAACTAAAATGGGTGTCTCGTTGGACATTCAGGTGCTGTAGGTCAAAGAATACTGAACAACAGTTTATAAAGGCTGGAAATTCTTACTCTTGGAAATAATTTTATAGCCTAATGTACACCCTTATTGGGTTAGTCACAGGACCCCGAATCTCCTATCCTTATAGGAGAAGCCTAATTATAGTATTAACAAACTAAAATGGGTGTCTCGTTGGACATTCAGGTGCTGTAGGTCAAAGAATACTGAACAACAGTTTATAAAGGCTGGAAATTCTTACTCTTGGAAATAATTTTATAGCCTAATGTACACCCTTATTGGGTTAGTCACAGGACCCCGAATCTCCTATCCTTATAGGAGAAGCCTAATTATAGTATTAACAAACTAAAATGGGTGTCTCGTTGGACATTCAGGTGCTGTAGGTCAAAGAATACTGAACAACAGTTTATAAAGGCTGGAAATTCTTACTCTTGGAAATAATTTTATAGCCTAATGTACACCCTTATTGGGTTAGTCACAGGACCCCGAATCTCCTATCCTTATAGGAGAAGCCTAATTATAGTATTAACAAACTAAAATGGGTGTCTCGTTGGACATTCAGGTGCTGTAGGTCAAAGAATACTGAACAACAGTTTATAAAGGCTGGAAATTCTTACTCTTGGAAATAATTTTATAGCCTAATGTACACCCTTATTGGGTTAGTCACAGGACCCCGAATCTCCTATCCTTATAGGAGAAGCCTAATTATAGTATTAACAAACTAAAATGGGTGTCTCGTTGGACATTCAGGTGCTGTAGGTCAAAGAATACTGAACAACAGTTTATAAAGGCTGGAAATTCTTACTCTTGGAAATAATTTTATAGCCTAATGTACACCCTTATTGGGTTAGTCACAGGACCCCGAATCTCCTATCCTTATAGGAGAAGCCTAATTATAGTATTAACAAACTAAAATGGGTGTCTCGTTGGACATTCAGGTGCTGTAGGTCAAAGAATACTGAACAACAGTTTATAAAGGCTGGAAATTCTTACTCTTGGAAATAATTTTATAGCCTAATGTACACCCTTATTGGGTTAGTCACAGGACCCCGAATCTCCTATCCTTATAGGAGAAGCCTAATTATAGTATTAACAAACTAAAATGGGTGTCTCGTTGGACATTCAGGTGCTGTAGGTCAAAGAATACTGAACAACAGTTTATAAAGGCTGGAAATTCTTACTCTTGGAAATAATTTTATAGCCTAATGTACACCCTTATTGGGTTAGTCACAGGACCCCGAATCTCCTATCCTTATAGGAGAAGCCTAATTATAGTATTAACAAACTAAAATGGGTGTCTCGTTGGACATTCAGGTGCTGTAGGTCAAAGAATACTGAACAACAGTTTATAAAGGCTGGAAATTCTTACTCTTGGAAATAATTTTATAGCCTAATGTACACCCTTATTGGGTTAGTCACAGGACCCCGAATCTCCTATCCTTATAGGAGAAGCCTAATTATAGTATTAACAAACTAAAATGGGTGTCTCGTTGGACATTCAGGTGCTGTAGGTCAAAGAATACTGAACAACAGTTTATAAAGGCTGGAAATTCTTACTCTTGGAAATAATTTTATAGCCTAATGTACACCCTTATTGGGTTAGTCACAGGACCCCGAATCTCCTATCCTTATAGGAGAAGCCTAATTATAGTATTAACAAACTAAAATGGGTGTCTCGTTGGACATTCAGGTGCTGTAGGTCAAAGAATACTGAACAACAGTTTATAAAGGCTGGAAATTCTTACTCTTGGAAATAATTTTATAGCCTAATGTACACCCTTATTGGGTTAGTCACAGGACCCCGAATCTCCTATCCTTATAGGAGAAGCCTAATTATAGTATTAACAAACTAAAATGGGTGTCTCGTTGGACATTCAGGTGCTGTAGGTCAAAGAATACTGAACAACAGTTTATAAAGGCTGGAAATTCTTACTCTTGGAAATAATTTTATAGCCTAATGTACACCCTTATTGGGTTAGTCACAGGACCCCGAATCTCCTATCCTTATAGGAGAAGCCTAATTATAGTATTAACAAACTAAAATGGGTGTCTCGTTGGACATTCAGGTGCTGTAGGTCAAAGAATACTGAACAACAGTTTATAAAGGCTGGAAATTCTTACTCTTGGAAATAATTTTATAGCCTAATGTACACCCTTATTGGGTTAGTCACAGGACCCCGAATCTCCTATCCTTATAGGAGAAGCCTAATTATAGTATTAACAAACTAAAATGGGTGTCTCGTTGGACATTCAGGTGCTGTAGGTCAAAGAATACTGAACAACAGTTTATAAAGGCTGGAAATTCTTACTCTTGGAAATAATTTTATAGCCTAATGTACACCCTTATTGGGTTAGTCACAGGACCCCGAATCTCCTATCCTTATAGGAGAAGCCTAATTATAGTATTAACAAACTAAAATGGGTGTCTCGTTGGACATTCAGGTGCTGTAGGTCAAAGAATACTGAACAACAGTTTATAAAGGCTGGAAATTCTTACTCTTGGAAATAATTTTATAGCCTAATGTACACCCTTATTGGGTTAGTCACAGGACCCCGAATCTCCTATCCTTATAGGAGAAGCCTAATTATAGTATTAACAAACTAAAATGGGTGTCTCGTTGGACATTCAGGTGCTGTAGGTCAAAGAATACTGAACAACAGTTTATAAAGGCTGGAAATTCTTACTCTTGGAAATAATTTTATAGCCTAATGTACACCCTTATTGGGTTAGTCACAGGACCCCGAATCTCCTATCCTTATAGGAGAAGCCTAATTATAGTATTAACAAACTAAAATGGGTGTCTCGTTGGACATTCAGGTGCTGTAGGTCAAAGAATACTGAACAACAGTTTATAAAGGCTGGAAATTCTTACTCTTGGAAATAATTTTATAGCCTAATGTACACCCTTATTGGGTTAGTCACAGGACCCCGAATCTCCTATCCTTATAGGAGAAGCCTAATTATAGTATTAACAAACTAAAATGGGTGTCTCGTTGGACATTCAGGTGCTGTAGGTCAAAGAATACTGAACAACAGTTTATAAAGGCTGGAAATTCTTACTCTTGGAAATAATTTTATAGCCTAATGTACACCCTTATTGGGTTAGTCACAGGACCCCGAATCTCCTATCCTTATAGGAGAAGCCTAATTATAGTATTAACAAACTAAAATGGGTGTCTCGTTGGACATTCAGGTGCTGTAGGTCAAAGAATACTGAACAACAGTTTATAAAGGCTGGAAATTCTTACTCTTGGAAATAATTTTATAGCCTAATGTACACCCTTATTGGGTTAGTCACAGGACCCCGAATCTCCTATCCTTATAGGAGAAGCCTAATTATAGTATTAACAAACTAAAATGGGTGTCTCGTTGGACATTCAGGTGCTGTAGGTCAAAGAATACTGAACAACAGTTTATAAAGGCTGGAAATTCTTACTCTTGGAAATAATTTTATAGCCTAATGTACACCCTTATTGGGTTAGTCACAGGACCCCGAATCTCCTATCCTTATAGGAGAAGCCTAATTATAGTATTAACAAACTAAAATGGGTGTCTCGTTGGACATTCAGGTGCTGTAGGTCAAAGAATACTGAACAACAGTTTATAAAGGCTGGAAATTCTTACTCTTGGAAATAATTTTATAGCCTAATGTACACCCTTATTGGGTTAGTCACAGGACCCCGAATCTCCTATCCTTATAGGAGAAGCCTAATTATAGTATTAACAAACTAAAATGGGTGTCTCGTTGGACATTCAGGTGCTGTAGGTCAAAGAATACTGAACAACAGTTTATAAAGGCTGGAAATTCTTACTCTTGGAAATAATTTTATAGCCTAATGTACACCCTTATTGGGTTAGTCACAGGACCCCGAATCTCCTATCCTTATAGGAGAAGCCTAATTATAGTATTAACAAACTAAAATGGGTGTCTCGTTGGACATTCAGGTGCTGTAGGTCAAAGAATACTGAACAACAGTTTATAAAGGCTGGAAATTCTTACTCTTGGAAATAATTTTATAGCCTAATGTACACCCTTATTGGGTTAGTCACAGGACCCCGAATCTCCTATCCTTATAGGAGAAGCCTAATTATAGTATTAACAAACTAAAATGGGTGTCTCGTTGGACATTCAGGTGCTGTAGGTCAAAGAATACTGAACAACAGTTTATAAAGGCTGGAAATTCTTACTCTTGGAAATAATTTTATAGCCTAATGTACACCCTTATTGGGTTAGTCACAGGACCCCGAATCTCCTATCCTTATAGGAGAAGCCTAATTATAGTATTAACAAACTAAAATGGGTGTCTCGTTGGACATTCAGGTGCTGTAGGTCAAAGAATACTGAACAACAGTTTATAAAGGCTGGAAATTCTTACTCTTGGAAATAATTTTATAGCCTAATGTACACCCTTATTGGGTTAGTCACAGGACCCCGAATCTCCTATCCTTATAGGAGAAGCCTAATTATAGTATTAACAAACTAAAATGGGTGTCTCGTTGGACATTCAGGTGCTGTAGGTCAAAGAATACTGAACAACAGTTTATAAAGGCTGGAAATTCTTACTCTTGGAAATAATTTTATAGCCTAATGTACACCCTTATTGGGTTAGTCACAGGACCCCGAATCTCCTATCCTTATAGGAGAAGCCTAATTATAGTATTAACAAACTAAAATGGGTGTCTCGTTGGACATTCAGGTGCTGTAGGTCAAAGAATACTGAACAACAGTTTATAAAGGCTGGAAATTCTTACTCTTGGAAATAATTTTATAGCCTAATGTACACCCTTATTGGGTTAGTCACAGGACCCCGAATCTCCTATCCTTATAGGAGAAGCCTAATTATAGTATTAACAAACTAAAATGGGTGTCTCGTTGGACATTCAGGTGCTGTAGGTCAAAGAATACTGAACAACAGTTTATAAAGGCTGGAAATTCTTACTCTTGGAAATAATTTTATAGCCTAATGTACACCCTTATTGGGTTAGTCACAGGACCCCGAATCTCCTATCCTTATAGGAGAAGCCTAATTATAGTATTAACAAACTAAAATGGGTGTCTCGTTGGACATTCAGGTGCTGTAGGTCAAAGAATACTGAACAACAGTTTATAAAGGCTGGAAATTCTTACTCTTGGAAATAATTTTATAGCCTAATGTACACCCTTATTGGGTTAGTCACAGGACCCCGAATCTCCTATCCTTATAGGAGAAGCCTAATTATAGTATTAACAAACTAAAATGGGTGTCTCGTTGGACATTCAGGTGCTGTAGGTCAAAGAATACTGAACAACAGTTTATAAAGGCTGGAAATTCTTACTCTTGGAAATAATTTTATAGCCTAATGTACACCCTTATTGGGTTAGTCACAGGACCCCGAATCTCCTATCCTTATAGGAGAAGCCTAATTATAGTATTAACAAACTAAAATGGGTGTCTCGTTGGACATTCAGGTGCTGTAGGTCAAAGAATACTGAACAACAGTTTATAAAGGCTGGAAATTCTTACTCTTGGAAATAATTTTATAGCCTAATGTACACCCTTATTGGGTTAGTCACAGGACCCCGAATCTCCTATCCTTATAGGAGAAGCCTAATTATAGTATTAACAAACTAAAATGGGTGTCTCGTTGGACATTCAGGTGCTGTAGGTCAAAGAATACTGAACAACAGTTTATAAAGGCTGGAAATTCTTACTCTTGGAAATAATTTTATAGCCTAATGTACACCCTTATTGGGTTAGTCACAGGACCCCGAATCTCCTATCCTTATAGGAGAAGCCTAATTATAGTATTAACAAACTAAAATGGGTGTCTCGTTGGACATTCAGGTGCTGTAGGTCAAAGAATACTGAACAACAGTTTATAAAGGCTGGAAATTCTTACTCTTGGAAATAATTTTATAGCCTAATGTACACCCTTATTGGGTTAGTCACAGGACCCCGAATCTCCTATCCTTATAGGAGAAGCCTAATTATAGTATTAACAAACTAAAATGGGTGTCTCGTTGGACATTCAGGTGCTGTAGGTCAAAGAATACTGAACAACAGTTTATAAAGGCTGGAAATTCTTACTCTTGGAAATAATTTTATAGCCTAATGTACACCCTTATTGGGTTAGTCACAGGACCCCGAATCTCCTATCCTTATAGGAGAAGCCTAATTATAGTATTAACAAACTAAAATGGGTGTCTCGTTGGACATTCAGGTGCTGTAGGTCAAAGAATACTGAACAACAGTTTATAAAGGCTGGAAATTCTTACTCTTGGAAATAATTTTATAGCCTAATGTACACCCTTATTGGGTTAGTCACAGGACCCCGAATCTCCTATCCTTATAGGAGAAGCCTAATTATAGTATTAACAAACTAAAATGGGTGTCTCGTTGGACATTCAGGTGCTGTAGGTCAAAGAATACTGAACAACAGTTTATAAAGGCTGGAAATTCTTACTCTTGGAAATAATTTTATAGCCTAATGTACACCCTTATTGGGTTAGTCACAGGACCCCGAATCTCCTATCCTTATAGGAGAAGCCTAATTATAGTATTAACAAACTAAAATGGGTGTCTCGTTGGACATTCAGGTGCTGTAGGTCAAAGAATACTGAACAACAGTTTATAAAGGCTGGAAATTCTTACTCTTGGAAATAATTTTATAGCCTAATGTACACCCTTATTGGGTTAGTCACAGGACCCCGAATCTCCTATCCTTATAGGAGAAGCCTAATTATAGTATTAACAAACTAAAATGGGTGTCTCGTTGGACATTCAGGTGCTGTAGGTCAAAGAATACTGAACAACAGTTTATAAAGGCTGGAAATTCTTACTCTTGGAAATAATTTTATAGCCTAATGTACACCCTTATTGGGTTAGTCACAGGACCCCGAATCTCCTATCCTTATAGGAGAAGCCTAATTATAGTATTAACAAACTAAAATGGGTGTCTCGTTGGACATTCAGGTGCTGTAGGTCAAAGAATACTGAACAACAGTTTATAAAGGCTGGAAATTCTTACTCTTGGAAATAATTTTATAGCCTAATGTACACCCTTATTGGGTTAGTCACAGGACCCCGAATCTCCTATCCTTATAGGAGAAGCCTAATTATAGTATTAACAAACTAAAATGGGTGTCTCGTTGGACATTCAGGTGCTGTAGGTCAAAGAATACTGAACAACAGTTTATAAAGGCTGGAAATTCTTACTCTTGGAAATAATTTTATAGCCTAATGTACACCCTTATTGGGTTAGTCACAGGACCCCGAATCTCCTATCCTTATAGGAGAAGCCTAATTATAGTATTAACAAACTAAAATGGGTGTCTCGTTGGACATTCAGGTGCTGTAGGTCAAAGAATACTGAACAACAGTTTATAAAGGCTGGAAATTCTTACTCTTGGAAATAATTTTATAGCCTAATGTACACCCTTATTGGGTTAGTCACAGGACCCCGAATCTCCTATCCTTATAGGAGAAGCCTAATTATAGTATTAACAAACTAAAATGGGTGTCTCGTTGGACATTCAGGTGCTGTAGGTCAAAGAATACTGAACAACAGTTTATAAAGGCTGGAAATTCTTACTCTTGGAAATAATTTTATAGCCTAATGTACACCCTTATTGGGTTAGTCACAGGACCCCGAATCTCCTATCCTTATAGGAGAAGCCTAATTATAGTATTAACAAACTAAAATGGGTGTCTCGTTGGACATTCAGGTGCTGTAGGTCAAAGAATACTGAACAACAGTTTATAAAGGCTGGAAATTCTTACTCTTGGAAATAATTTTATAGCCTAATGTACACCCTTATTGGGTTAGTCACAGGACCCCGAATCTCCTATCCTTATAGGAGAAGCCTAATTATAGTATTAACAAACTAAAATGGGTGTCTCGTTGGACATTCAGGTGCTGTAGGTCAAAGAATACTGAACAACAGTTTATAAAGGCTGGAAATTCTTACTCTTGGAAATAATTTTATAGCCTAATGTACACCCTTATTGGGTTAGTCACAGGACCCCGAATCTCCTATCCTTATAGGAGAAGCCTAATTATAGTATTAACAAACTAAAATGGGTGTCTCGTTGGACATTCAGGTGCTGTAGGTCAAAGAATACTGAACAACAGTTTATAAAGGCTGGAAATTCTTACTCTTGGAAATAATTTTATAGCCTAATGTACACCCTTATTGGGTTAGTCACAGGACCCCGAATCTCCTATCCTTATAGGAGAAGCCTAATTATAGTATTAACAAACTAAAATGGGTGTCTCGTTGGACATTCAGGTGCTGTAGGTCAAAGAATACTGAACAACAGTTTATAAAGGCTGGAAATTCTTACTCTTGGAAATAATTTTATAGCCTAATGTACACCCTTATTGGGTTAGTCACAGGACCCCGAATCTCCTATCCTTATAGGAGAAGCCTAATTATAGTATTAACAAACTAAAATGGGTGTCTCGTTGGACATTCAGGTGCTGTAGGTCAAAGAATACTGAACAACAGTTTATAAAGGCTGGAAATTCTTACTCTTGGAAATAATTTTATAGCCTAATGTACACCCTTATTGGGTTAGTCACAGGACCCCGAATCTCCTATCCTTATAGGAGAAGCCTAATTATAGTATTAACAAACTAAAATGGGTGTCTCGTTGGACATTCAGGTGCTGTAGGTCAAAGAATACTGAACAACAGTTTATAAAGGCTGGAAATTCTTACTCTTGGAAATAATTTTATAGCCTAATGTACACCCTTATTGGGTTAGTCACAGGACCCCGAATCTCCTATCCTTATAGGAGAAGCCTAATTATAGTATTAACAAACTAAAATGGGTGTCTCGTTGGACATTCAGGTGCTGTAGGTCAAAGAATACTGAACAACAGTTTATAAAGGCTGGAAATTCTTACTCTTGGAAATAATTTTATAGCCTAATGTACACCCTTATTGGGTTAGTCACAGGACCCCGAATCTCCTATCCTTATAGGAGAAGCCTAATTATAGTATTAACAAACTAAAATGGGTGTCTCGTTGGACATTCAGGTGCTGTAGGTCAAAGAATACTGAACAACAGTTTATAAAGGCTGGAAATTCTTACTCTTGGAAATAATTTTATAGCCTAATGTACACCCTTATTGGGTTAGTCACAGGACCCCGAATCTCCTATCCTTATAGGAGAAGCCTAATTATAGTATTAACAAACTAAAATGGGTGTCTCGTTGGACATTCAGGTGCTGTAGGTCAAAGAATACTGAACAACAGTTTATAAAGGCTGGAAATTCTTACTCTTGGAAATAATTTTATAGCCTAATGTACACCCTTATTGGGTTAGTCACAGGACCCCGAATCTCCTATCCTTATAGGAGAAGCCTAATTATAGTATTAACAAACTAAAATGGGTGTCTCGTTGGACATTCAGGTGCTGTAGGTCAAAGAATACTGAACAACAGTTTATAAAGGCTGGAAATTCTTACTCTTGGAAATAATTTTATAGCCTAATGTACACCCTTATTGGGTTAGTCACAGGACCCCGAATCTCCTATCCTTATAGGAGAAGCCTAATTATAGTATTAACAAACTAAAATGGGTGTCTCGTTGGACATTCAGGTGCTGTAGGTCAAAGAATACTGAACAACAGTTTATAAAGGCTGGAAATTCTTACTCTTGGAAATAATTTTATAGCCTAATGTACACCCTTATTGGGTTAGTCACAGGACCCCGAATCTCCTATCCTTATAGGAGAAGCCTAATTATAGTATTAACAAACTAAAATGGGTGTCTCGTTGGACATTCAGGTGCTGTAGGTCAAAGAATACTGAACAACAGTTTATAAAGGCTGGAAATTCTTACTCTTGGAAATAATTTTATAGCCTAATGTACACCCTTATTGGGTTAGTCACAGGACCCCGAATCTCCTATCCTTATAGGAGAAGCCTAATTATAGTATTAACAAACTAAAATGGGTGTCTCGTTGGACATTCAGGTGCTGTAGGTCAAAGAATACTGAACAACAGTTTATAAAGGCTGGAAATTCTTACTCTTGGAAATAATTTTATAGCCTAATGTACACCCTTATTGGGTTAGTCACAGGACCCCGAATCTCCTATCCTTATAGGAGAAGCCTAATTATAGTATTAACAAACTAAAATGGGTGTCTCGTTGGACATTCAGGTGCTGTAGGTCAAAGAATACTGAACAACAGTTTATAAAGGCTGGAAATTCTTACTCTTGGAAATAATTTTATAGCCTAATGTACACCCTTATTGGGTTAGTCACAGGACCCCGAATCTCCTATCCTTATAGGAGAAGCCTAATTATAGTATTAACAAACTAAAATGGGTGTCTCGTTGGACATTCAGGTGCTGTAGGTCAAAGAATACTGAACAACAGTTTATAAAGGCTGGAAATTCTTACTCTTGGAAATAATTTTATAGCCTAATGTACACCCTTATTGGGTTAGTCACAGGACCCCGAATCTCCTATCCTTATAGGAGAAGCCTAATTATAGTATTAACAAACTAAAATGGGTGTCTCGTTGGACATTCAGGTGCTGTAGGTCAAAGAATACTGAACAACAGTTTATAAAGGCTGGAAATTCTTACTCTTGGAAATAATTTTATAGCCTAATGTACACCCTTATTGGGTTAGTCACAGGACCCCGAATCTCCTATCCTTATAGGAGAAGCCTAATTATAGTATTAACAAACTAAAATGGGTGTCTCGTTGGACATTCAGGTGCTGTAGGTCAAAGAATACTGAACAACAGTTTATAAAGGCTGGAAATTCTTACTCTTGGAAATAATTTTATAGCCTAATGTACACCCTTATTGGGTTAGTCACAGGACCCCGAATCTCCTATCCTTATAGGAGAAGCCTAATTATAGTATTAACAAACTAAAATGGGTGTCTCGTTGGACATTCAGGTGCTGTAGGTCAAAGAATACTGAACAACAGTTTATAAAGGCTGGAAATTCTTACTCTTGGAAATAATTTTATAGCCTAATGTACACCCTTATTGGGTTAGTCACAGGACCCCGAATCTCCTATCCTTATAGGAGAAGCCTAATTATAGTATTAACAAACTAAAATGGGTGTCTCGTTGGACATTCAGGTGCTGTAGGTCAAAGAATACTGAACAACAGTTTATAAAGGCTGGAAATTCTTACTCTTGGAAATAATTTTATAGCCTAATGTACACCCTTATTGGGTTAGTCACAGGACCCCGAATCTCCTATCCTTATAGGAGAAGCCTAATTATAGTATTAACAAACTAAAATGGGTGTCTCGTTGGACATTCAGGTGCTGTAGGTCAAAGAATACTGAACAACAGTTTATAAAGGCTGGAAATTCTTACTCTTGGAAATAATTTTATAGCCTAATGTACACCCTTATTGGGTTAGTCACAGGACCCCGAATCTCCTATCCTTATAGGAGAAGCCTAATTATAGTATTAACAAACTAAAATGGGTGTCTCGTTGGACATTCAGGTGCTGTAGGTCAAAGAATACTGAACAACAGTTTATAAAGGCTGGAAATTCTTACTCTTGGAAATAATTTTATAGCCTAATGTACACCCTTATTGGGTTAGTCACAGGACCCCGAATCTCCTATCCTTATAGGAGAAGCCTAATTATAGTATTAACAAACTAAAATGGGTGTCTCGTTGGACATTCAGGTGCTGTAGGTCAAAGAATACTGAACAACAGTTTATAAAGGCTGGAAATTCTTACTCTTGGAAATAATTTTATAGCCTAATGTACACCCTTATTGGGTTAGTCACAGGACCCCGAATCTCCTATCCTTATAGGAGAAGCCTAATTATAGTATTAACAAACTAAAATGGGTGTCTCGTTGGACATTCAGGTGCTGTAGGTCAAAGAATACTGAACAACAGTTTATAAAGGCTGGAAATTCTTACTCTTGGAAATAATTTTATAGCCTAATGTACACCCTTATTGGGTTAGTCACAGGACCCCGAATCTCCTATCCTTATAGGAGAAGCCTAATTATAGTATTAACAAACTAAAATGGGTGTCTCGTTGGACATTCAGGTGCTGTAGGTCAAAGAATACTGAACAACAGTTTATAAAGGCTGGAAATTCTTACTCTTGGAAATAATTTTATAGCCTAATGTACACCCTTATTGGGTTAGTCACAGGACCCCGAATCTCCTATCCTTATAGGAGAAGCCTAATTATAGTATTAACAAACTAAAATGGGTGTCTCGTTGGACATTCAGGTGCTGTAGGTCAAAGAATACTGAACAACAGTTTATAAAGGCTGGAAATTCTTACTCTTGGAAATAATTTTATAGCCTAATGTACACCCTTATTGGGTTAGTCACAGGACCCCGAATCTCCTATCCTTATAGGAGAAGCCTAATTATAGTATTAACAAACTAAAATGGGTGTCTCGTTGGACATTCAGGTGCTGTAGGTCAAAGAATACTGAACAACAGTTTATAAAGGCTGGAAATTCTTACTCTTGGAAATAATTTTATAGCCTAATGTACACCCTTATTGGGTTAGTCACAGGACCCCGAATCTCCTATCCTTATAGGAGAAGCCTAATTATAGTATTAACAAACTAAAATGGGTGTCTCGTTGGACATTCAGGTGCTGTAGGTCAAAGAATACTGAACAACAGTTTATAAAGGCTGGAAATTCTTACTCTTGGAAATAATTTTATAGCCTAATGTACACCCTTATTGGGTTAGTCACAGGACCCCGAATCTCCTATCCTTATAGGAGAAGCCTAATTATAGTATTAACAAACTAAAATGGGTGTCTCGTTGGACATTCAGGTGCTGTAGGTCAAAGAATACTGAACAACAGTTTATAAAGGCTGGAAATTCTTACTCTTGGAAATAATTTTATAGCCTAATGTACACCCTTATTGGGTTAGTCACAGGACCCCGAATCTCCTATCCTTATAGGAGAAGCCTAATTATAGTATTAACAAACTAAAATGGGTGTCTCGTTGGACATTCAGGTGCTGTAGGTCAAAGAATACTGAACAACAGTTTATAAAGGCTGGAAATTCTTACTCTTGGAAATAATTTTATAGCCTAATGTACACCCTTATTGGGTTAGTCACAGGACCCCGAATCTCCTATCCTTATAGGAGAAGCCTAATTATAGTATTAACAAACTAAAATGGGTGTCTCGTTGGACATTCAGGTGCTGTAGGTCAAAGAATACTGAACAACAGTTTATAAAGGCTGGAAATTCTTACTCTTGGAAATAATTTTATAGCCTAATGTACACCCTTATTGGGTTAGTCACAGGACCCCGAATCTCCTATCCTTATAGGAGAAGCCTAATTATAGTATTAACAAACTAAAATGGGTGTCTCGTTGGACATTCAGGTGCTGTAGGTCAAAGAATACTGAACAACAGTTTATAAAGGCTGGAAATTCTTACTCTTGGAAATAATTTTATAGCCTAATGTACACCCTTATTGGGTTAGTCACAGGACCCCGAATCTCCTATCCTTATAGGAGAAGCCTAATTATAGTATTAACAAACTAAAATGGGTGTCTCGTTGGACATTCAGGTGCTGTAGGTCAAAGAATACTGAACAACAGTTTATAAAGGCTGGAAATTCTTACTCTTGGAAATAATTTTATAGCCTAATGTACACCCTTATTGGGTTAGTCACAGGACCCCGAATCTCCTATCCTTATAGGAGAAGCCTAATTATAGTATTAACAAACTAAAATGGGTGTCTCGTTGGACATTCAGGTGGTGTAGGTCAAAGAATACTGAACAACAGTTTATAAAGGCTGGAAATTCTTACTCTTGGAAATAATTTTATAGCCTAATGTACACCCTTATTGGGTTAGTCACAGGACCCCGAATCTCCTATCCTTATAGGAGAAGCCTAATTATAGTATTAACAAACTAAAATGGGTGTCTCGTTGGACATTCAGGTGCTGTAGGTCAAAGAATACTGAACAACAGTTTATAAAGGCTGGAAATTCTTACTCTTGGAAATAATTTTATAGCCTAATGTACACCCTTATTGGGTTAGTCACAGGACCCCGAATCTCCTATCCTTATAGGAGAAGCCTAATTATAGTATTAACAAACTAAAATGGGTGTCTCGTTGGACATTCAGGTGCTGTAGGTCAAAGAATACTGAACAACAGTTTATAAAGGCTGGAAATTCTTACTCTTGGAAATAATTTTATAGCCTAATGTACACCCTTATTGGGTTAGTCACAGGACCCCGAATCTCCTATCCTTATAGGAGAAGCCTAATTATAGTATTAACAAACTAAAATGGGTGTCTCGTTGGACATTCAGGTGCTGTAGGTCAAAGAATACTGAACAACAGTTTATAAAGGCTGGAAATTCTTACTCTTGGAAATAATTTTATAGCCTAATGTACACCCTTATTGGGTTAGTCACAGGACCCCGAATCTCCTATCCTTATAGGAGAAGCCTAATTATAGTATTAACAAACTAAAATGGGTGTCTCGTTGGACATTCAGGTGCTGTAGGTCAAAGAATACTGAACAACAGTTTATAAAGGCTGGAAATTCTTACTCTTGGAAATAATTTTATAGCCTAATGTACACCCTTATTGGGTTAGTCACAGGACCCCGAATCTCCTATCCTTATAGGAGAAGCCTAATTATAGTATTAACAAACTAAAATGGGTGTCTCGTTGGACATTCAGGTGCTGTAGGTCAAAGAATACTGAACAACAGTTTATAAAGGCTGGAAATTCTTACTCTTGGAAATAATTTTATAGCCTAATGTACACCCTTATTGGGTTAGTCACAGGACCCCGAATCTCCTATCCTTATAGGAGAAGCCTAATTATAGTATTAACAAACTAAAATGGGTGTCTCGTTGGACATTCAGGTGCTGTAGGTCAAAGAATACTGAACAACAGTTTATAAAGGCTGGAAATTCTTACTCTTGGAAATAATTTTATAGCCTAATGTACACCCTTATTGGGTTAGTCACAGGACCCCGAATCTCCTATCCTTATAGGAGAAGCCTAATTATAGTATTAACAAACTAAAATGGGTGTCTCGTTGGACATTCAGGTGCTGTAGGTCAAAGAATACTGAACAACAGTTTATAAAGGCTGGAAATTCTTACTCTTGGAAATAATTTTATAGCCTAATGTACACCCTTATTGGGTTAGTCACAGGACCCCGAATCTCCTATCCTTATAGGAGAAGCCTAATTATAGTATTAACAAACTAAAATGGGTGTCTCGTTGGACATTCAGGTGCTGTAGGTCAAAGAATACTGAACAACAGTTTATAAAGGCTGGAAATTCTTACTCTTGGAAATAATTTTATAGCCTAATGTACACCCTTATTGGGTTAGTCACAGGACCCCGAATCTCCTATCCTTATAGGAGAAGCCTAATTATAGTATTAACAAACTAAAATGGGTGTCTCGTTGGACATTCAGGTGCTGTAGGTCAAAGAATACTGAACAACAGTTTATAAAGGCTGGAAATTCTTACTCTTGGAAATAATTTTATAGCCTAATGTACACCCTTATTGGGTTAGTCACAGGACCCCGAATCTCCTATCCTTATAGGAGAAGCCTAATTATAGTATTAACAAACTAAAATGGGTGTCTCGTTGGACATTCAGGTGCTGTAGGTCAAAGAATACTGAACAACAGTTTATAAAGGCTGGAAATTCTTACTCTTGGAAATAATTTTATAGCCTAATGTACACCCTTATTGGGTTAGTCACAGGACCCCGAATCTCCTATCCTTATAGGAGAAGCCTAATTATAGTATTAACAAACTAAAATGGGTGTCTCGTTGGACATTCAGGTGCTGTAGGTCAAAGAATACTGAACAACAGTTTATAAAGGCTGGAAATTCTTACTCTTGGAAATAATTTTATAGCCTAATGTACACCCTTATTGGGTTAGTCACAGGACCCCGAATCTCCTATCCTTATAGGAGAAGCCTAATTATAGTATTAACAAACTAAAATGGGTGTCTCGTTGGACATTCAGGTGCTGTAGGTCAAAGAATACTGAACAACAGTTTATAAAGGCTGGAAATTCTTACTCTTGGAAATAATTTTATAGCCTAATGTACACCCTTATTGGGTTAGTCACAGGACCCCGAATCTCCTATCCTTATAGGAGAAGCCTAATTATAGTATTAACAAACTAAAATGGGTGTCTCGTTGGACATTCAGGTGCTGTAGGTCAAAGAATACTGAACAACAGTTTATAAAGGCTGGAAATTCTTACTCTTGGAAATAATTTTATAGCCTAATGTACACCCTTATTGGGTTAGTCACAGGACCCCGAATCTCCTATCCTTATAGGAGAAGCCTAATTATAGTATTAACAAACTAAAATGGGTGTCTCGTTGGACATTCAGGTGCTGTAGGTCAAAGAATACTGAACAACAGTTTATAAAGGCTGGAAATTCTTACTCTTGGAAATAATTTTATAGCCTAATGTACACCCTTATTGGGTTAGTCACAGGACCCCGAATCTCCTATCCTTATAGGAGAAGCCTAATTATAGTATTAACAAACTAAAATGGGTGTCTCGTTGGACATTCAGGTGCTGTAGGTCAAAGAATACTGAACAACAGTTTATAAAGGCTGGAAATTCTTACTCTTGGAAATAATTTTATAGCCTAATGTACACCCTTATTGGGTTAGTCACAGGACCCCGAATCTCCTATCCTTATAGGAGAAGCCTAATTATAGTATTAACAAACTAAAATGGGTGTCTCGTTGGACATTCAGGTGGTGTAGGTCAAAGAATACTGAACAACAGTTTATAAAGGCTGGAAATTCTTACTCTTGGAAATAATTTTATAGCCTAATGTACACCCTTATTGGGTTAGTCACAGGACCCCGAATCTCCTATCCTTATAGGAGAAGCCTAATTATAGTATTAACAAACTAAAATGGGTGTCTCGTTGGACATTCAGGTGCTGTAGGTCAAAGAATACTGAACAACAGTTTATAAAGGCTGGAAATTCTTACTCTTGGAAATAATTTTATAGCCTAATGTACACCCTTATTGGGTTAGTCACAGGACCCCGAATCTCCTATCCTTATAGGAGAAGCCTAATTATAGTATTAACAAACTAAAATGGGTGTCTCGTTGGACATTCAGGTGCTGTAGGTCAAAGAATACTGAACAACAGTTTATAAAGGCTGGAAATTCTTACTCTTGGAAATAATTTTATAGCCTAATGTACACCCTTATTGGGTTAGTCACAGGACCCCGAATCTCCTATCCTTATAGGAGAAGCCTAATTATAGTATTAACAAACTAAAATGGGTGTCTCGTTGGACATTCAGGTGCTGTAGGTCAAAGAATACTGAACAACAGTTTATAAAGGCTGGAAATTCTTACTCTTGGAAATAATTTTATAGCCTAATGTACACCCTTATTGGGTTAGTCACAGGACCCCGAATCTCCTATCCTTATAGGAGAAGCCTAATTATAGTATTAACAAACTAAAATGGGTGTCTCGTTGGACATTCAGGTGCTGTAGGTCAAAGAATACTGAACAACAGTTTATAAAGGCTGGAAATTCTTACTCTTGGAAATAATTTTATAGCCTAATGTACACCCTTATTGGGTTAGTCACAGGACCCCGAATCTCCTATCCTTATAGGAGAAGCCTAATTATAGTATTAACAAACTAAAATGGGTGTCTCGTTGGACATTCAGGTGCTGTAGGTCAAAGAATACTGAACAACAGTTTATAAAGGCTGGAAATTCTTACTCTTGGAAATAATTTTATAGCCTAATGTACACCCTTATTGGGTTAGTCACAGGACCCCGAATCTCCTATCCTTATAGGAGAAGCCTAATTATAGTATTAACAAACTAAAATGGGTGTCTCGTTGGACATTCAGGTGCTGTAGGTCAAAGAATACTGAACAACAGTTTATAAAGGCTGGAAATTCTTACTCTTGGAAATAATTTTATAGCCTAATGTACACCCTTATTGGGTTAGTCACAGGACCCCGAATCTCCTATCCTTATAGGAGAAGCCTAATTATAGTATTAACAAACTAAAATGGGTGTCTCGTTGGACATTCAGGTGCTGTAGGTCAAAGAATACTGAACAACAGTTTATAAAGGCTGGAAATTCTTACTCTTGGAAATAATTTTATAGCCTAATGTACACCCTTATTGGGTTAGTCACAGGACCCCGAATCTCCTATCCTTATAGGAGAAGCCTAATTATAGTATTAACAAACTAAAATGGGTGTCTCGTTGGACATTCAGGTGCTGTAGGTCAAAGAATACTGAACAACAGTTTATAAAGGCTGGAAATTCTTACTCTTGGAAATAATTTTATAGCCTAATGTACACCCTTATTGGGTTAGTCACAGGACCCCGAATCTCCTATCCTTATAGGAGAAGCCTAATTATAGTATTAACAAACTAAAATGGGTGTCTCGTTGGACATTCAGGTGGTGTAGGTCAAAGAATACTGAACAACAGTTTATAAAGGCTGGAAATTCTTACTCTTGGAAATAATTTTATAGCCTAATGTACACCCTTATTGGGTTAGTCACAGGACCCCGAATCTCCTATCCTTATAGGAGAAGCCTAATTATAGTATTAACAAACTAAAATGGGTGTCTCGTTGGACATTCAGGTGCTGTAGGTCAAAGAATACTGAACAACAGTTTATAAAGGCTGGAAATTCTTACTCTTGGAAATAATTTTATAGCCTAATGTACACCCTTATTGGGTTAGTCACAGGACCCCGAATCTCCTATCCTTATAGGAGAAGCCTAATTATAGTATTAACAAACTAAAATGGGTGTCTCGTTGGACATTCAGGTGCTGTAGGTCAAAGAATACTGAACAACAGTTTATAAAGGCTGGAAATTCTTACTCTTGGAAATAATTTTATAGCCTAATGTACACCCTTATTGGGTTAGTCACAGGACCCCGAATCTCCTATCCTTATAGGAGAAGCCTAATTATAGTATTAACAAACTAAAATGGGTGTCTCGTTGGACATTCAGGTGCTGTAGGTCAAAGAATACTGAACAACAGTTTATAAAGGCTGGAAATTCTTACTCTTGGAAATAATTTTATAGCCTAATGTACACCCTTATTGGGTTAGTCACAGGACCCCGAATCTCCTATCCTTATAGGAGAAGCCTAATTATAGTATTAACAAACTAAAATGGGTGTCTCGTTGGACATTCAGGTGCTGTAGGTCAAAGAATACTGAACAACAGTTTATAAAGGCTGGAAATTCTTACTCTTGGAAATAATTTTATAGCCTAATGTACACCCTTATTGGGTTAGTCACAGGACCCCGAATCTCCTATCCTTATAGGAGAAGCCTAATTATAGTATTAACAAACTAAAATGGGTGTCTCGTTGGACATTCAGGTGCTGTAGGTCAAAGAATACTGAACAACAGTTTATAAAGGCTGGAAATTCTTACTCTTGGAAATAATTTTATAGCCTAATGTACACCCTTATTGGGTTAGTCACAGGACCCCGAATCTCCTATCCTTATAGGAGAAGCCTAATTATAGTATTAACAAACTAAAATGGGTGTCTCGTTGGACATTCAGGTGCTGTAGGTCAAAGAATACTGAACAACAGTTTATAAAGGCTGGAAATTCTTACTCTTGGAAATAATTTTATAGCCTAATGTACACCCTTATTGGGTTAGTCACAGGACCCCGAATCTCCTATCCTTATAGGAGAAGCCTAATTATAGTATTAACAAACTAAAATGGGTGTCTCGTTGGACATTCAGGTGCTGTAGGTCAAAGAATACTGAACAACAGTTTATAAAGGCTGGAAATTCTTACTCTTGGAAATAATTTTATAGCCTAATGTACACCCTTATTGGGTTAGTCACAGGACCCCGAATCTCCTATCCTTATAGGAGAAGCCTAATTATAGTATTAACAAACTAAAATGGGTGTCTCGTTGGACATTCAGGTGCTGTAGGTCAAAGAATACTGAACAACAGTTTATAAAGGCTGGAAATTCTTACTCTTGGAAATAATTTTATAGCCTAATGTACACCCTTATTGGGTTAGTCACAGGACCCCGAATCTCCTATCCTTATAGGAGAAGCCTAATTATAGTATTAACAAACTAAAATGGGTGTCTCGTTGGACATTCAGGTGGTGTAGGTCAAAGAATACTGAACAACAGTTTATAAAGGCTGGAAATTCTTACTCTTGGAAATAATTTTATAGCCTAATGTACACCCTTATTGGGTTAGTCACAGGACCCCGAATCTCCTATCCTTATAGGAGAAGCCTAATTATAGTATTAACAAACTAAAATGGGTGTCTCGTTGGACATTCAGGTGTGTAGGTCAAAGAATACTGAACAACAGTTTATAAAGGCTGGAAATTCTTACTCTTGGAAATAATTTTATAGCCTAATGTACACCCTTATTGGGTTAGTCACAGGACCCCGAATCTCCTATCCTTATAGGAGAAGCCTAATTATAGTATTAACAAACTAAAATGGGTGTCTCGTTGGACATTCAGGTGCTGTAGGTCAAAGAATACTGAACAACAGTTTATAAAGGCTGGAAATTCTTACTCTTGGAAATAATTTTATAGCCTAATGTACACCCTTATTGGGTTAGTCACAGGACCCCGAATCTCCTATCCTTATAGGAGAAGCCTAATTATAGTATTAACAAACTAAAATGGGTGTCTCGTTGGACATTCAGGTGCTGTAGGTCAAAGAATACTGAACAACAGTTTATAAAGGCTGGAAATTCTTACTCTTGGAAATAATTTTATAGCCTAATGTACACCCTTATTGGGTTAGTCACAGGACCCCGAATCTCCTATCCTTATAGGAGAAGCCTAATTATAGTATTAACAAACTAAAATGGGTGTCTCGTTGGACATTCAGGTGCTGTAGGTCAAAGAATACTGAACAACAGTTTATAAAGGCTGGAAATTCTTACTCTTGGAAATAATTTTATAGCCTAATGTACACCCTTATTGGGTTAGTCACAGGACCCCGAATCTCCTATCCTTATAGGAGAAGCCTAATTATAGTATTAACAAACTAAAATGGGTGTCTCGTTGGACATTCAGGTGGTGTAGGTCAAAGAATACTGAACAACAGTTTATAAAGGCTGGAAATTCTTACTCTTGGAAATAATTTTATAGCCTAATGTACACCCTTATTGGGTTAGTCACAGGACCCCGAATCTCCTATCCTTATAGGAGAAGCCTAATTATAGTATTAACAAACTAAAATGGGTGTCTCGTTGGACATTCAGGTGCTGTAGGTCAAAGAATACTGAACAACAGTTTATAAAGGCTGGAAATTCTTACTCTTGGAAATAATTTTATAGCCTAATGTACACCCTTATTGGGTTAGTCACAGGACCCCGAATCTCCTATCCTTATAGGAGAAGCCTAATTATAGTATTAACAAACTAAAATGGGTGTCTCGTTGGACATTCAGGTGCTGTAGGTCAAAGAATACTGAACAACAGTTTATAAAGGCTGGAAATTCTTACTCTTGGAAATAATTTTATAGCCTAATGTACACCCTTATTGGGTTAGTCACAGGACCCCGAATCTCCTATCCTTATAGGAGAAGCCTAATTATAGTATTAACAAACTAAAATGGGTGTCTCGTTGGACATTCAGGTGCTGTAGGTCAAAGAATACTGAACAACAGTTTATAAAGGCTGGAAATTCTTACTCTTGGAAATAATTTTATAGCCTAATGTACACCCTTATTGGGTTAGTCACAGGACCCCGAATCTCCTATCCTTATAGGAGAAGCCTAATTATAGTATTAACAAACTAAAATGGGTGTCTCGTTGGACATTCAGGTGGTGTAGGTCAAAGAATACTGAACAACAGTTTATAAAGGCTGGAAATTCTTACTCTTGGAAATAATTTTATAGCCTAATGTACACCCTTATTGGGTTAGTCACAGGACCCCGAATCTCCTATCCTTATAGGAGAAGCCTAATTATAGTATTAACAAACTAAAATGGGTGTCTCGTTGGACATTCAGGTGCTGTAGGTCAAAGAATACTGAACAACAGTTTATAAAGGCTGGAAATTCTTACTCTTGGAAATAATTTTATAGCCTAATGTACACCCTTATTGGGTTAGTCACAGGACCCCGAATCTCCTATCCTTATAGGAGAAGCCTAATTATAGTATTAACAAACTAAAATGGGTGTCTCGTTGGACATTCAGGTGCTGTAGGTCAAAGAATACTGAACAACAGTTTATAAAGGCTGGAAATTCTTACTCTTGGAAATAATTTTATAGCCTAATGTACACCCTTATTGGGTTAGTCACAGGACCCCGAATCTCCTATCCTTATAGGAGAAGCCTAATTATAGTATTAACAAACTAAAATGGGTGTCTCGTTGGACATTCAGGTGTGTAGGTCAAAGAATACTGAACAACAGTTTATAAAGGCTGGAAATTCTTACTCTTGGAAATAATTTTATAGCCTAATGTACACCCTTATTGGGTTAGTCACAGGACCCCGAATCTCCTATCCTTATAGGAGAAGCCTAATTATAGTATTAACAAACTAAAATGGGTGTCTCGTTGGACATTCAGGTGGTGTAGGTCAAAGAATACTGAACAACAGTTTATAAAGGCTGGAAATTCTTACTCTTGGAAATAATTTTATAGCCTAATGTACACCCTTATTGGGTTAGTCACAGGACCCCGAATCTCCTATCCTTATAGGAGAAGCCTAATTATAGTATTAACAAACTAAAATGGGTGTCTCGTTGGACATTCAGGTGGTGTAGGTCAAAGAATACTGAACAACAGTTTATAAAGGCTGGAAATTCTTACTCTTGGAAATAATTTTATAGCCTAATGTACACCCTTATTGGGTTAGTCACAGGACCCCGAATCTCCTATCCTTATAGGAGAAGCCTAATTATAGTATTAACAAACTAAAATGGGTGTCTCGTTGGACATTCAGGTGCTGTAGGTCAAAGAATACTGAACAACAGTTTATAAAGGCTGGAAATTCTTACTCTTGGAAATAATTTTATAGCCTAATGTACACCCTTATTGGGTTAGTCACAGGACCCCGAATCTCCTATCCTTATAGGAGAAGCCTAATTATAGTATTAACAAACTAAAATGGGTGTCTCGTTGGACATTCAGGTGCTGTAGGTCAAAGAATACTGAACAACAGTTTATAAAGGCTGGAAATTCTTACTCTTGGAAATAATTTTATAGCCTAATGTACACCCTTATTGGGTTAGTCACAGGACCCCGAATCTCCTATCCTTATAGGAGAAGCCTAATTATAGTATTAACAAACTAAAATGGGTGTCTCGTTGGACATTCAGGTGCTGTAGGTCAAAGAATACTGAACAACAGTTTATAAAGGCTGGAAATTCTTACTCTTGGAAATAATTTTATAGCCTAATGTACACCCTTATTGGGTTAGTCACAGGACCCCGAATCTCCTATCCTTATAGGAGAAGCCTAATTATAGTATTAACAAACTAAAATGGGTGTCTCGTTGGACATTCAGGTGCTGTAGGTCAAAGAATACTGAACAACAGTTTATAAAGGCTGGAAATTCTTACTCTTGGAAATAATTTTATAGCCTAATGTACACCCTTATTGGGTTAGTCACAGGACCCCGAATCTCCTATCCTTATAGGAGAAGCCTAATTATAGTATTAACAAACTAAAATGGGTGTCTCGTTGGACATTCAGGTGCTGTAGGTCAAAGAATACTGAACAACAGTTTATAAAGGCTGGAAATTCTTACTCTTGGAAATAATTTTATAGCCTAATGTACACCCTTATTGGGTTAGTCACAGGACCCCGAATCTCCTATCCTTATAGGAGAAGCCTAATTATAGTATTAACAAACTAAAATGGGTGTCTCGTTGGACATTCAGGTGCTGTAGGTCAAAGAATACTGAACAACAGTTTATAAAGGCTGGAAATTCTTACTCTTGGAAATAATTTTATAGCCTAATGTACACCCTTATTGGGTTAGTCACAGGACCCCGAATCTCCTATCCTTATAGGAGAAGCCTAATTATAGTATTAACAAACTAAAATGGGTGTCTCGTTGGACATTCAGGTGCTGTAGGTCAAAGAATACTGAACAACAGTTTATAAAGGCTGGAAATTCTTACTCTTGGAAATAATTTTATAGCCTAATGTACACCCTTATTGGGTTAGTCACAGGACCCCGAATCTCCTATCCTTATAGGAGAAGCCTAATTATAGTATTAACAAACTAAAATGGGTGTCTCGTTGGACATTCAGGTGGTGTAGGTCAAAGAATACTGAACAACAGTTTATAAAGGCTGGAAATTCTTACTCTTGGAAATAATTTTATAGCCTAATGTACACCCTTATTGGGTTAGTCACAGGACCCCGAATCTCCTATCCTTATAGGAGAAGCCTAATTATAGTATTAACAAACTAAAATGGGTGTCTCGTTGGACATTCAGGTGCTGTAGGTCAAAGAATACTGAACAACAGTTTATAAAGGCTGGAAATTCTTACTCTTGGAAATAATTTTATAGCCTAATGTACACCCTTATTGGGTTAGTCACAGGACCCCGAATCTCCTATCCTTATAGGAGAAGCCTAATTATAGTATTAACAAACTAAAATGGGTGTCTCGTTGGACATTCAGGTGTGTAGGTCAAAGAATACTGAACAACAGTTTATAAAGGCTGGAAATTCTTACTCTTGGAAATAATTTTATAGCCTAATGTACACCCTTATTGGGTTAGTCACAGGACCCCGAATCTCCTATCCTTATAGGAGAAGCCTAATTATAGTATTAACAAACTAAAATGGGTGTCTCGTTGGACATTCAGGTGGTGTAGGTCAAAGAATACTGAACAACAGTTTATAAAGGCTGGAAATTCTTACTCTTGGAAATAATTTTATAGCCTAATGTACACCCTTATTGGGTTAGTCACAGGACCCCGAATCTCCTATCCTTATAGGAGAAGCCTAATTATAGTATTAACAAACTAAAATGGGTGTCTCGTTGGACATTCAGGTGCTGTAGGTCAAAGAATACTGAACAACAGTTTATAAAGGCTGGAAATTCTTACTCTTGGAAATAATTTTATAGCCTAATGTACACCCTTATTGGGTTAGTCACAGGACCCCGAATCTCCTATCCTTATAGGAGAAGCCTAATTATAGTATTAACAAACTAAAATGGGTGTCTCGTTGGACATTCAGGTGCTGTAGGTCAAAGAATACTGAACAACAGTTTATAAAGGCTGGAAATTCTTACTCTTGGAAATAATTTTATAGCCTAATGTACACCCTTATTGGGTTAGTCACAGGACCCCGAATCTCCTATCCTTATAGGAGAAGCCTAATTATAGTATTAACAAACTAAAATGGGTGTCTCGTTGGACATTCAGGTGCTGTAGGTCAAAGAATACTGAACAACAGTTTATAAAGGCTGGAAATTCTTACTCTTGGAAATAATTTTATAGCCTAATGTACACCCTTATTGGGTTAGTCACAGGACCCCGAATCTCCTATCCTTATAGGAGAAGCCTAATTATAGTATTAACAAACTAAAATGGGTGTCTCGTTGGACATTCAGGTGCTGTAGGTCAAAGAATACTGAACAACAGTTTATAAAGGCTGGAAATTCTTACTCTTGGAAATAATTTTATAGCCTAATGTACACCCTTATTGGGTTAGTCACAGGACCCCGAATCTCCTATCCTTATAGGAGAAGCCTAATTATAGTATTAACAAACTAAAATGGGTGTCTCGTTGGACATTCAGGTGCTGTAGGTCAAAGAATACTGAACAACAGTTTATAAAGGCTGGAAATTCTTACTCTTGGAAATAATTTTATAGCCTAATGTACACCCTTATTGGGTTAGTCACAGGACCCCGAATCTCCTATCCTTATAGGAGAAGCCTAATTATAGTATTAACAAACTAAAATGGGTGTCTCGTTGGACATTCAGGTGCTGTAGGTCAAAGAATACTGAACAACAGTTTATAAAGGCTGGAAATTCTTACTCTTGGAAATAATTTTATAGCCTAATGTACACCCTTATTGGGTTAGTCACAGGACCCCGAATCTCCTATCCTTATAGGAGAAGCCTAATTATAGTATTAACAAACTAAAATGGGTGTCTCGTTGGACATTCAGGTGCTGTAGGTCAAAGAATACTGAACAACAGTTTATAAAGGCTGGAAATTCTTACTCTTGGAAATAATTTTATAGCCTAATGTACACCCTTATTGGGTTAGTCACAGGACCCCGAATCTCCTATCCTTATAGGAGAAGCCTAATTATAGTATTAACAAACTAAAATGGGTGTCTCGTTGGACATTCAGGTGCTGTAGGTCAAAGAATACTGAACAACAGTTTATAAAGGCTGGAAATTCTTACTCTTGGAAATAATTTTATAGCCTAATGTACACCCTTATTGGGTTAGTCACAGGACCCCGAATCTCCTATCCTTATAGGAGAAGCCTAATTATAGTATTAACAAACTAAAATGGGTGTCTCGTTGGACATTCAGGTGTGTAGGTCAAAGAATACTGAACAACAGTTTATAAAGGCTGGAAATTCTTACTCTTGGAAATAATTTTATAGCCTAATGTACACCCTTATTGGGTTAGTCACAGGACCCCGAATCTCCTATCCTTATAGGAGAAGCCTAATTATAGTATTAACAAACTAAAATGGGTGTCTCGTTGGACATTCAGGTGCTGTAGGTCAAAGAATACTGAACAACAGTTTATAAAGGCTGGAAATTCTTACTCTTGGAAATAATTTTATAGCCTAATGTACACCCTTATTGGGTTAGTCACAGGACCCCGAATCTCCTATCCTTATAGGAGAAGCCTAATTATAGTATTAACAAACTAAAATGGGTGTCTCGTTGGACATTCAGGTGCTGTAGGTCAAAGAATACTGAACAACAGTTTATAAAGGCTGGAAATTCTTACTCTTGGAAATAATTTTATAGCCTAATGTACACCCTTATTGGGTTAGTCACAGGACCCCGAATCTCCTATCCTTATAGGAGAAGCCTAATTATAGTATTAACAAACTAAAATGGGTGTCTCGTTGGACATTCAGGTGCTGTAGGTCAAAGAATACTGAACAACAGTTTATAAAGGCTGGAAATTCTTACTCTTGGAAATAATTTTATAGCCTAATGTACACCCTTATTGGGTTAGTCACAGGACCCCGAATCTCCTATCCTTATAGGAGAAGCCTAATTATAGTATTAACAAACTAAAATGGGTGTCTCGTTGGACATTCAGGTGCTGTAGGTCAAAGAATACTGAACAACAGTTTATAAAGGCTGGAAATTCTTACTCTTGGAAATAATTTTATAGCCTAATGTACACCCTTATTGGGTTAGTCACAGGACCCCGAATCTCCTATCCTTATAGGAGAAGCCTAATTATAGTATTAACAAACTAAAATGGGTGTCTCGTTGGACATTCAGGTGCTGTAGGTCAAAGAATACTGAACAACAGTTTATAAAGGCTGGAAATTCTTACTCTTGGAAATAATTTTATAGCCTAATGTACACCCTTATTGGGTTAGTCACAGGACCCCGAATCTCCTATCCTTATAGGAGAAGCCTAATTATAGTATTAACAAACTAAAATGGGTGTCTCGTTGGACATTCAGGTGCTGTAGGTCAAAGAATACTGAACAACAGTTTATAAAGGCTGGAAATTCTTACTCTTGGAAATAATTTTATAGCCTAATGTACACCCTTATTGGGTTAGTCACAGGACCCCGAATCTCCTATCCTTATAGGAGAAGCCTAATTATAGTATTAACAAACTAAAATGGGTGTCTCGTTGGACATTCAGGTGCTGTAGGTCAAAGAATACTGAACAACAGTTTATAAAGGCTGGAAATTCTTACTCTTGGAAATAATTTTATAGCCTAATGTACACCCTTATTGGGTTAGTCACAGGACCCCGAATCTCCTATCCTTATAGGAGAAGCCTAATTATAGTATTAACAAACTAAAATGGGTGTCTCGTTGGACATTCAGGTGCTGTAGGTCAAAGAATACTGAACAACAGTTTATAAAGGCTGGAAATTCTTACTCTTGGAAATAATTTTATAGCCTAATGTACACCCTTATTGGGTTAGTCACAGGACCCCGAATCTCCTATCCTTATAGGAGAAGCCTAATTATAGTATTAACAAACTAAAATGGGTGTCTCGTTGGACATTCAGGTGCTGTAGGTCAAAGAATACTGAACAACAGTTTATAAAGGCTGGAAATTCTTACTCTTGGAAATAATTTTATAGCCTAATGTACACCCTTATTGGGTTAGTCACAGGACCCCGAATCTCCTATCCTTATAGGAGAAGCCTAATTATAGTATTAACAAACTAAAATGGGTGTCTCGTTGGACATTCAGGTGTGTAGGTCAAAGAATACTGAACAACAGTTTATAAAGGCTGGAAATTCTTACTCTTGGAAATAATTTTATAGCCTAATGTACACCCTTATTGGGTTAGTCACAGGACCCCGAATCTCCTATCCTTATAGGAGAAGCCTAATTATAGTATTAACAAACTAAAATGGGTGTCTCGTTGGACATTCAGGTGGTGTAGGTCAAAGAATACTGAACAACAGTTTATAAAGGCTGGAAATTCTTACTCTTGGAAATAATTTTATAGCCTAATGTACACCCTTATTGGGTTAGTCACAGGACCCCGAATCTCCTATCCTTATAGGAGAAGCCTAATTATAGTATTAACAAACTAAAATGGGTGTCTCGTTGGACATTCAGGTGCTGTAGGTCAAAGAATACTGAACAACAGTTTATAAAGGCTGGAAATTCTTACTCTTGGAAATAATTTTATAGCCTAATGTACACCCTTATTGGGTTAGTCACAGGACCCCGAATCTCCTATCCTTATAGGAGAAGCCTAATTATAGTATTAACAAACTAAAATGGGTGTCTCGTTGGACATTCAGGTGCTGTAGGTCAAAGAATACTGAACAACAGTTTATAAAGGCTGGAAATTCTTACTCTTGGAAATAATTTTATAGCCTAATGTACACCCTTATTGGGTTAGTCACAGGACCCCGAATCTCCTATCCTTATAGGAGAAGCCTAATTATAGTATTAACAAACTAAAATGGGTGTCTCGTTGGACATTCAGGTGCTGTAGGTCAAAGAATACTGAACAACAGTTTATAAAGGCTGGAAATTCTTACTCTTGGAAATAATTTTATAGCCTAATGTACACCCTTATTGGGTTAGTCACAGGACCCCGAATCTCCTATCCTTATAGGAGAAGCCTAATTATAGTATTAACAAACTAAAATGGGTGTCTCGTTGGACATTCAGGTGCTGTAGGTCAAAGAATACTGAACAACAGTTTATAAAGGCTGGAAATTCTTACTCTTGGAAATAATTTTATAGCCTAATGTACACCCTTATTGGGTTAGTCACAGGACCCCGAATCTCCTATCCTTATAGGAGAAGCCTAATTATAGTATTAACAAACTAAAATGGGTGTCTCGTTGGACATTCAGGTGCTGTAGGTCAAAGAATACTGAACAACAGTTTATAAAGGCTGGAAATTCTTACTCTTGGAAATAATTTTATAGCCTAATGTACACCCTTATTGGGTTAGTCACAGGACCCCGAATCTCCTATCCTTATAGGAGAAGCCTAATTATAGTATTAACAAACTAAAATGGGTGTCTCGTTGGACATTCAGGTGCTGTAGGTCAAAGAATACTGAACAACAGTTTATAAAGGCTGGAAATTCTTACTCTTGGAAATAATTTTATAGCCTAATGTACACCCTTATTGGGTTAGTCACAGGACCCCGAATCTCCTATCCTTATAGGAGAAGCCTAATTATAGTATTAACAAACTAAAATGGGTGTCTCGTTGGACATTCAGGTGCTGTAGGTCAAAGAATACTGAACAACAGTTTATAAAGGCTGGAAATTCTTACTCTTGGAAATAATTTTATAGCCTAATGTACACCCTTATTGGGTTAGTCACAGGACCCCGAATCTCCTATCCTTATAGGAGAAGCCTAATTATAGTATTAACAAACTAAAATGGGTGTCTCGTTGGACATTCAGGTGCTGTAGGTCAAAGAATACTGAACAACAGTTTATAAAGGCTGGAAATTCTTACTCTTGGAAATAATTTTATAGCCTAATGTACACCCTTATTGGGTTAGTCACAGGACCCCGAATCTCCTATCCTTATAGGAGAAGCCTAATTATAGTATTAACAAACTAAAATGGGTGTCTCGTTGGACATTCAGGTGCTGTAGGTCAAAGAATACTGAACAACAGTTTATAAAGGCTGGAAATTCTTACTCTTGGAAATAATTTTATAGCCTAATGTACACCCTTATTGGGTTAGTCACAGGACCCCGAATCTCCTATCCTTATAGGAGAAGCCTAATTATAGTATTAACAAACTAAAATGGGTGTCTCGTTGGACATTCAGGTGCTGTAGGTCAAAGAATACTGAACAACAGTTTATAAAGGCTGGAAATTCTTACTCTTGGAAATAATTTTATAGCCTAATGTACACCCTTATTGGGTTAGTCACAGGACCCCGAATCTCCTATCCTTATAGGAGAAGCCTAATTATAGTATTAACAAACTAAAATGGGTGTCTCGTTGGACATTCAGGTGCTGTAGGTCAAAGAATACTGAACAACAGTTTATAAAGGCTGGAAATTCTTACTCTTGGAAATAATTTTATAGCCTAATGTACACCCTTATTGGGTTAGTCACAGGACCCCGAATCTCCTATCCTTATAGGAGAAGCCTAATTATAGTATTAACAAACTAAAATGGGTGTCTCGTTGGACATTCAGGTGCTGTAGGTCAAAGAATACTGAACAACAGTTTATAAAGGCTGGAAATTCTTACTCTTGGAAATAATTTTATAGCCTAATGTACACCCTTATTGGGTTAGTCACAGGACCCCGAATCTCCTATCCTTATAGGAGAAGCCTAATTATAGTATTAACAAACTAAAATGGGTGTCTCGTTGGACATTCAGGTGCTGTAGGTCAAAGAATACTGAACAACAGTTTATAAAGGCTGGAAATTCTTACTCTTGGAAATAATTTTATAGCCTAATGTACACCCTTATTGGGTTAGTCACAGGACCCCGAATCTCCTATCCTTATAGGAGAAGCCTAATTATAGTATTAACAAACTAAAATGGGTGTCTCGTTGGACATTCAGGTGCTGTAGGTCAAAGAATACTGAACAACAGTTTATAAAGGCTGGAAATTCTTACTCTTGGAAATAATTTTATAGCCTAATGTACACCCTTATTGGGTTAGTCACAGGACCCCGAATCTCCTATCCTTATAGGAGAAGCCTAATTATAGTATTAACAAACTAAAATGGGTGTCTCGTTGGACATTCAGGTGCTGTAGGTCAAAGAATACTGAACAACAGTTTATAAAGGCTGGAAATTCTTACTCTTGGAAATAATTTTATAGCCTAATGTACACCCTTATTGGGTTAGTCACAGGACCCCGAATCTCCTATCCTTATAGGAGAAGCCTAATTATAGTATTAACAAACTAAAATGGGTGTCTCGTTGGACATTCAGGTGCTGTAGGTCAAAGAATACTGAACAACAGTTTATAAAGGCTGGAAATTCTTACTCTTGGAAATAATTTTATAGCCTAATGTACACCCTTATTGGGTTAGTCACAGGACCCCGAATCTCCTATCCTTATAGGAGAAGCCTAATTATAGTATTAACAAACTAAAATGGGTGTCTCGTTGGACATTCAGGTGCTGTAGGTCAAAGAATACTGAACAACAGTTTATAAAGGCTGGAAATTCTTACTCTTGGAAATAATTTTATAGCCTAATGTACACCCTTATTGGGTTAGTCACAGGACCCCGAATCTCCTATCCTTATAGGAGAAGCCTAATTATAGTATTAACAAACTAAAATGGGTGTCTCGTTGGACATTCAGGTGCTGTAGGTCAAAGAATACTGAACAACAGTTTATAAAGGCTGGAAATTCTTACTCTTGGAAATAATTTTATAGCCTAATGTACACCCTTATTGGGTTAGTCACAGGACCCCGAATCTCCTATCCTTATAGGAGAAGCCTAATTATAGTATTAACAAACTAAAATGGGTGTCTCGTTGGACATTCAGGTGCTGTAGGTCAAAGAATACTGAACAACAGTTTATAAAGGCTGGAAATTCTTACTCTTGGAAATAATTTTATAGCCTAATGTACACCCTTATTGGGTTAGTCACAGGACCCCGAATCTCCTATCCTTATAGGAGAAGCCTAATTATAGTATTAACAAACTAAAATGGGTGTCTCGTTGGACATTCAGGTGCTGTAGGTCAAAGAATACTGAACAACAGTTTATAAAGGCTGGAAATTCTTACTCTTGGAAATAATTTTATAGCCTAATGTACACCCTTATTGGGTTAGTCACAGGACCCCGAATCTCCTATCCTTATAGGAGAAGCCTAATTATAGTATTAACAAACTAAAATGGGTGTCTCGTTGGACATTCAGGTGCTGTAGGTCAAAGAATACTGAACAACAGTTTATAAAGGCTGGAAATTCTTACTCTTGGAAATAATTTTATAGCCTAATGTACACCCTTATTGGGTTAGTCACAGGACCCCGAATCTCCTATCCTTATAGGAGAAGCCTAATTATAGTATTAACAAACTAAAATGGGTGTCTCGTTGGACATTCAGGTGCTGTAGGTCAAAGAATACTGAACAACAGTTTATAAAGGCTGGAAATTCTTACTCTTGGAAATAATTTTATAGCCTAATGTACACCCTTATTGGGTTAGTCACAGGACCCCGAATCTCCTATCCTTATAGGAGAAGCCTAATTATAGTATTAACAAACTAAAATGGGTGTCTCGTTGGACATTCAGGTGCTGTAGGTCAAAGAATACTGAACAACAGTTTATAAAGGCTGGAAATTCTTACTCTTGGAAATAATTTTATAGCCTAATGTACACCCTTATTGGGTTAGTCACAGGACCCCGAATCTCCTATCCTTATAGGAGAAGCCTAATTATAGTATTAACAAACTAAAATGGGTGTCTCGTTGGACATTCAGGTGTGTAGGTCAAAGAATACTGAACAACAGTTTATAAAGGCTGGAAATTCTTACTCTTGGAAATAATTTTATAGCCTAATGTACACCCTTATTGGGTTAGTCACAGGACCCCGAATCTCCTATCCTTATAGGAGAAGCCTAATTATAGTATTAACAAACTAAAATGGGTGTCTCGTTGGACATTCAGGTGCTGTAGGTCAAAGAATACTGAACAACAGTTTATAAAGGCTGGAAATTCTTACTCTTGGAAATAATTTTATAGCCTAATGTACACCCTTATTGGGTTAGTCACAGGACCCCGAATCTCCTATCCTTATAGGAGAAGCCTAATTATAGTATTAACAAACTAAAATGGGTGTCTCGTTGGACATTCAGGTGCTGTAGGTCAAAGAATACTGAACAACAGTTTATAAAGGCTGGAAATTCTTACTCTTGGAAATAATTTTATAGCCTAATGTACACCCTTATTGGGTTAGTCACAGGACCCCGAATCTCCTATCCTTATAGGAGAAGCCTAATTATAGTATTAACAAACTAAAATGGGTGTCTCGTTGGACATTCAGGTGCTGTAGGTCAAAGAATACTGAACAACAGTTTATAAAGGCTGGAAATTCTTACTCTTGGAAATAATTTTATAGCCTAATGTACACCCTTATTGGGTTAGTCACAGGACCCCGAATCTCCTATCCTTATAGGAGAAGCCTAATTATAGTATTAACAAACTAAAATGGGTGTCTCGTTGGACATTCAGGTGCTGTAGGTCAAAGAATACTGAACAACAGTTTATAAAGGCTGGAAATTCTTACTCTTGGAAATAATTTTATAGCCTAATGTACACCCTTATTGGGTTAGTCACAGGACCCCGAATCTCCTATCCTTATAGGAGAAGCCTAATTATAGTATTAACAAACTAAAATGGGTGTCTCGTTGGACATTCAGGTGCTGTAGGTCAAAGAATACTGAACAACAGTTTATAAAGGCTGGAAATTCTTACTCTTGGAAATAATTTTATAGCCTAATGTACACCCTTATTGGGTTAGTCACAGGACCCCGAATCTCCTATCCTTATAGGAGAAGCCTAATTATAGTATTAACAAACTAAAATGGGTGTCTCGTTGGACATTCAGGTGCTGTAGGTCAAAGAATACTGAACAACAGTTTATAAAGGCTGGAAATTCTTACTCTTGGAAATAATTTTATAGCCTAATGTACACCCTTATTGGGTTAGTCACAGGACCCCGAATCTCCTATCCTTATAGGAGAAGCCTAATTATAGTATTAACAAACTAAAATGGGTGTCTCGTTGGACATTCAGGTGCTGTAGGTCAAAGAATACTGAACAACAGTTTATAAAGGCTGGAAATTCTTACTCTTGGAAATAATTTTATAGCCTAATGTACACCCTTATTGGGTTAGTCACAGGACCCCGAATCTCCTATCCTTATAGGAGAAGCCTAATTATAGTATTAACAAACTAAAATGGGTGTCTCGTTGGACATTCAGGTGCTGTAGGTCAAAGAATACTGAACAACAGTTTATAAAGGCTGGAAATTCTTACTCTTGGAAATAATTTTATAGCCTAATGTACACCCTTATTGGGTTAGTCACAGGACCCCGAATCTCCTATCCTTATAGGAGAAGCCTAATTATAGTATTAACAAACTAAAATGGGTGTCTCGTTGGACATTCAGGTGCTGTAGGTCAAAGAATACTGAACAACAGTTTATAAAGGCTGGAAATTCTTACTCTTGGAAATAATTTTATAGCCTAATGTACACCCTTATTGGGTTAGTCACAGGACCCGAATCTCCTATCCTTATAGGAGAAGCCTAATTATAGTATTAACAAACTAAAATGGGTGTCTCGTTGGACATTCAGGTGCTGTAGGTCAAAGAATACTGAACAACAGTTTATAAAGGCTGGAAATTCTTACTCTTGGAAATAATTTTATAGCCTAATGTACACCCTTATTGGGTTAGTCACAGGACCCCGAATCTCCTATCCTTATAGGAGAAGCCTAATTATAGTATTAACAAACTAAAATGGGTGTCTCGTTGGACATTCAGGTGCTGTAGGTCAAAGAATACTGAACAACAGTTTATAAAGGCTGGAAATTCTTACTCTTGGAAATAATTTTATAGCCTAATGTACACCCTTATTGGGTTAGTCACAGGACCCCGAATCTCCTATCCTTATAGGAGAAGCCTAATTATAGTATTAACAAACTAAAATGGGTGTCTCGTTGGACATTCAGGTGCTGTAGGTCAAAGAATACTGAACAACAGTTTATAAAGGCTGGAAATTCTTACTCTTGGAAATAATTTTATAGCCTAATGTACACCCTTATTGGGTTAGTCACAGGACCCCGAATCTCCTATCCTTATAGGAGAAGCCTAATTATAGTATTAACAAACTAAAATGGGTGTCTCGTTGGACATTCAGGTGCTGTAGGTCAAAGAATACTGAACAACAGTTTATAAAGGCTGGAAATTCTTACTCTTGGAAATAATTTTATAGCCTAATGTACACCCTTATTGGGTTAGTCACAGGACCCCGAATCTCCTATCCTTATAGGAGAAGCCTAATTATAGTATTAACAAACTAAAATGGGTGTCTCGTTGGACATTCAGGTGCTGTAGGTCAAAGAATACTGAACAACAGTTTATAAAGGCTGGAAATTCTTACTCTTGGAAATAATTTTATAGCCTAATGTACACCCTTATTGGGTTAGTCACAGGACCCCGAATCTCCTATCCTTATAGGAGAAGCCTAATTATAGTATTAACAAACTAAAATGGGTGTCTCGTTGGACATTCAGGTGCTGTAGGTCAAAGAATACTGAACAACAGTTTATAAAGGCTGGAAATTCTTACTCTTGGAAATAATTTTATAGCCTAATGTACACCCTTATTGGGTTAGTCACAGGACCCCGAATCTCCTATCCTTATAGGAGAAGCCTAATTATAGTATTAACAAACTAAAATGGGTGTCTCGTTGGACATTCAGGTGCTGTAGGTCAAAGAATACTGAACAACAGTTTATAAAGGCTGGAAATTCTTACTCTTGGAAATAATTTTATAGCCTAATGTACACCCTTATTGGGTTAGTCACAGGACCCCGAATCTCCTATCCTTATAGGAGAAGCCTAATTATAGTATTAACAAACTAAAATGGGTGTCTCGTTGGACATTCAGGTGCTGTAGGTCAAAGAATACTGAACAACAGTTTATAAAGGCTGGAAATTCTTACTCTTGGAAATAATTTTATAGCCTAATGTACACCCTTATTGGGTTAGTCACAGGACCCCGAATCTCCTATCCTTATAGGAGAAGCCTAATTATAGTATTAACAAACTAAAATGGGTGTCTCGTTGGACATTCAGGTGGTGTAGGTCAAAGAATACTGAACAACAGTTTATAAAGGCTGGAAATTCTTACTCTTGGAAATAATTTTATAGCCTAATGTACACCCTTATTGGGTTAGTCACAGGACCCCGAATCTCCTATCCTTATAGGAGAAGCCTAATTATAGTATTAACAAACTAAAATGGGTGTCTCGTTGGACATTCAGGTGTGTAGGTCAAAGAATACTGAACAACAGTTTATAAAGGCTGGAAATTCTTACTCTTGGAAATAATTTTATAGCCTAATGTACACCCTTATTGGGTTAGTCACAGGACCCCGAATCTCCTATCCTTATAGGAGAAGCCTAATTATAGTATTAACAAACTAAAATGGGTGTCTCGTTGGACATTCAGGTGCTGTAGGTCAAAGAATACTGAACAACAGTTTATAAAGGCTGGAAATTCTTACTCTTGGAAATAATTTTATAGCCTAATGTACACCCTTATTGGGTTAGTCACAGGACCCCGAATCTCCTATCCTTATAGGAGAAGCCTAATTATAGTATTAACAAACTAAAATGGGTGTCTCGTTGGACATTCAGGTGCTGTAGGTCAAAGAATACTGAACAACAGTTTATAAAGGCTGGAAATTCTTACTCTTGGAAATAATTTTATAGCCTAATGTACACCCTTATTGGGTTAGTCACAGGACCCCGAATCTCCTATCCTTATAGGAGAAGCCTAATTATAGTATTAACAAACTAAAATGGGTGTCTCGTTGGACATTCAGGTGCTGTAGGTCAAAGAATACTGAACAACAGTTTATAAAGGCTGGAAATTCTTACTCTTGGAAATAATTTTATAGCCTAATGTACACCCTTATTGGGTTAGTCACAGGACCCGAATCTCCTATCCTTATAGGAGAAGCCTAATTATAGTATTAACAAACTAAAATGGGTGTCTCGTTGGACATTCAGGTGCTGTAGGTCAAAGAATACTGAACAACAGTTTATAAAGGCTGGAAATTCTTACTCTTGGAAATAATTTTATAGCCTAATGTACACCCTTATTGGGTTAGTCACAGGACCCCGAATCTCCTATCCTTATAGGAGAAGCCTAATTATAGTATTAACAAACTAAAATGGGTGTCTCGTTGGACATTCAGGTGCTGTAGGTCAAAGAATACTGAACAACAGTTTATAAAGGCTGGAAATTCTTACTCTTGGAAATAATTTTATAGCCTAATGTACACCCTTATGGGTTAGTCACAGGACCCCGAATCTCCTATCCTTATAGGAGAAGCCTAATTATAGTATTAACAAACTAAAATGGGTGTCTCGTTGGACATTCAGGTGCTGTAGGTCAAAGAATACTGAACAACAGTTTATAAAGGCTGGAAATTCTTACTCTTGGAAATAATTTTATAGCCTAATGTACACCCTTATTGGGTTAGTCACAGGACCCCGAATCTCCTATCCTTATAGGAGAAGCCTAATTATAGTATTAACAAACTAAAATGGGTGTCTCGTTGGACATTCAGGTGCTGTAGGTCAAAGAATACTGAACAACAGTTTATAAAGGCTGGAAATTCTTACTCTTGGAAATAATTTTATAGCCTAATGTACACCTTATTGGGTTAGTCACAGGACCCGAATCTCCTATCCTTATAGGAGAAGCCTAATTATAGTATTAACAAACTAAAATGGGTGTCTCGTTGGACATTCAGGTGCTGTAGGTCAAAGAATACTGAACAACAGTTTATAAAGGCTGGAAATTCTTACTCTTGGAAATAATTTTATAGCCTAATGTACACCCTTATTGGGTTAGTCACAGGACCCGAATCTCCTATCCTTATAGGAGAAGCCTAATTATAGTATTAACAAACTAAAATGGGTGTCTCGTTGGACATTCAGGTGTGTAGGTCAAAGAATACTGAACAACAGTTTATAAAGGCTGGAAATTCTTACTCTTGGAAATAATTTTATAGCCTAATGTACACCCTTATTGGGTTAGTCACAGGACCCGAATCTCCTATCCTTATAGGAGAAGCCTAATTATAGTATTAACAAACTAAAATGGGTGTCTCGTTGGACATTCAGGTGCTGTAGGTCAAAGAATACTGAACAACAGTTTATAAAGGCTGGAAATTCTTACTCTTGGAAATAATTTTATAGCCTAATGTACACCTTATTGGGTTAGTCACAGGACCCCGAATCTCCTATCCTTATAGGAGAAGCCTAATTATAGTATTAACAAACTTATTGGGTTTGT
>JAUTDX010007220.1:0-173790 GCA_030844895.1 Ambrosia x helenae | reverse complement strand
TAAAGGCTGGAAATTCTTACTCTTGAAATAATTTTTATAGCCTAATGTACACCCTTATTGGGGTCAAGGACCCCGAATCTCCTATCCTTATAGGAGAAGCCTAATTATAGTATTACAAACTAAAATGGGTGTCTCGTTGGACATTCAGGTGGTGTAGGTCAAAGAATACTGAACAACAGTTTATAAAGGCTGGAAATTCTTACTCTTGGAAATAATTTTATAGCCTAATGTACACCCTTATTGGGTTAGTCACAGGGACCCCGAATCTCCTATCCTTATAGGAGAAGCCTAATTATAGTATTAACAAACTAAAATGGGTGTCTGTTGGACATTCAGGTGGCTGTAGGTCAAAGAATACTGAACAACAGTTTATAAAGGCTGGAATTCTTACTCTTGGAAAAAATTTTATAGCCTAATGTACACCCTTATTGGGTTAGTCACAGGACCCCGAATCTCCTATCCTTATAGGAGAAGCCTAATTATAGTATTAACAAACTAAAATGGGTGTCTCGTTGGACATTCAGGTGCTGTAGGTCAAGAATACTGAACAACAGTTTATAAAGGCTGGAAATTCTTACTCTTGGAAATAATTTTATAGCCTAATGTACACCCTTATTGGGTTAGTCACAGGACCCGAATCTCCTATCCTTATAGGAGAAGCCTAATTATAGTATTAACAAACTAAAATGGGTGTCTCGTTGGACATTCAGGTGGTGTAGGTCAAAGAATACTGAACAACAGTTTATAAAGGCTGGAAATTCTTACTCTTGGAAATAATTTTATAGCCTAATGTACACCTTATTGGGTTAGTCACAGGACCCCGAATCTCCTATCCTTATAGGAGAAGCTAATTATAGTATTAACAAACTAAAATGGGTGTCTCGTTGGACATTCAGGTGCTTTAGGTCAAAGAATACTGAAACAACAGTTTATAAAGGCTGGAAATTCTTACTCTTGGAAATAATTTTATAGCCTAATGTACACCCTTATTGGGTTAGTCACAGGACCCGAATCTCCTATCCTTATAGGAGAAGCCTAATTTATAGTATTAACAAACTAAAATGGGTGTCTCGTTGGACATTCAGGTGGTGTAGGTCAAAGAATACTGAACAACAGTTTATAAAGGCTGGAAATTCTTACTCTTGGAATAATTTTATAGCCTAATGTACACCTTATTGGGTTAGTCACAGGACCCGAATCTCCTATCCTTATAGGAGAAGCCTAATTATAGTATTAACAAACTAAAAATGGGTGTCTCGTTGGACATTCAGGTGCTATAGGTCAAAGAATACTGAACAACAGTTTATAAAGGCTGGGAATTCTTACTCTTGGAAATAATTTTATAGCCTAATGTACACCCTTATTGGGTTAGTCACAGGACCCCGAATCTCTCTATCCTTATAGGAGAACACTAATTATTGTATTAACAAACTAAAATGGGTGTCTCGTTGGACATTCAGGTGGTGTAGGTCAAAGAATACTGAACAACAGTTTTAAAGGCTGGAAATTCTTACTCTTGGAAATAATTTTATAGCTAATGTACACCCTTATTGGGTTAGTCACAGGACCCCGAATCTCCTATCCTTATAGGAGAAGCCTAATTATAGTATTAACAAACTAAAATGGGTGTCTCGTTGGACATTCAGGTGCTGTAGGTCAAAGAATACTGAACAACAGTTTATAAAGGCTGGAAATTCTTACTCTTGGAAATAATTTTATAGCCTAATGTACACCTTATTGGGTTAGTCACAGGACCCGAATCTCCTATCCTTATAGGAGAAGCCTAATTATAGTATTAACAAACTAAAATGGGTGTCTCGTTGGACATTCAGGTGCTGTAGGTCAAAGAATACTGAACAACAGTTTATAAAGGCTGGAAATTCTTACTCTTGGAAATAATTTTATAGCCTAATGTACACCTTATTGGGTTAGTCACAGAACCCGAATCTCCTATCCTTATAGGAGAAGCCTAATTATAGTATTAACAAACTAAAATGGGTGTCTCGTTGGACATTCAGGTGCTGTAGGTCAAAGAATACTGAACAACAGTTTATAAAGGCTGGAAATTCTTACTCTTGGAAATAATTTTATAGCCTAATGTACACCTTATTGGGTTAGTCACAGGAACCCCGAATCCCTATCCTTATAGGAGAAAGCCTAATTATAGTTTAACAAAACTAAAATGGGTGTCTCGTTGGACATTCAGGTGGTGTAGGTCAAAGAATACTGAACAACAGTTTATAAAGGCTGGAAATTCTTACTCTTGGAAATAATTTTATAGCCTAATGTACACCCTTATGGGGGTTAGTCACAGGACCCCGAATCTCCTATCCTTATAGGAGAGAACCTAATTATAGTATTAACAAACTAAAATGGGTGTCTTCGTTGGATTCAGGTGGTGTAGGTCAAAGAATACTGAACAACAGTTTATAAAGGCTGGAAATTCTTACTCTTGGAATAATTTTATAGCCTAATGTACACCCTTATTTGGGTTAGTCACAGGACCCCGAATCTCCTATCCTTATAGGAGAAGCCTAATTATAGTATTAACAAACTAAAATGGGTGTCTAGTTGGACATTCAGGTGCTGTAGGTCAAAGAATACTGAACAACAGTTTATAAAGGCTGGAAATTCTTACTCTTGGAAATAATTTTATAGCCTAATGTACACCCTTATTGGGTTAGTCACAGGACCCGAATTCCTATCCTTATAGGAGAAGCCTAATTTAGTATTAACAAATAAAATGGGTGTTCGTTGGACATTCAGGTGCTGTAGGTCAAAGAATACTGAACAACAGTTTATAAAGGCTGGAAATTCTTACTCTTGGAAATAATTTTATAGCTAATGTACACCCTTATTGGGTTAGTCACAGGACCCCGAATCTCCTATCCTATAGGAGAAGCCTAATTATAGTATTAACAACTAAAATGGGTGTCTCGTTGGACATTCAGGTGTTGTAGGTCAAAGGAATACTGAACAACAGTTTATAAAGGCTGGAAATTCTTACTCTTGGAAATAATTTTATAGCCTAATGTACACCCTTATTGGGTTAGTCACAGACCCCGAATCTCCTATCCTTTATAGGAGAAGCCTAATTATAGTATTAACAAACTAAAATGGGTGTCTCGTTGGACATTCAGGTGGTGTAGGTCAAAGAATACTGAACAACAGTTTATAAAGGCTGGAAATTTTTACTCTTGGAAATAATTTTATAGCCTAATGTACACCCTTATTGGGTTAGTCACAGGACCCCGAATCTCCTATCCTTATAGGAGAAGCCTAATTATAGTATTAACAAACTAAAATGGGTGTCTCGTTGGACATTCAGGTGGTGTAGGTCAAAGAATATGAACAACAGTTTATAAAGGCTGGAAATTCTTACTCTTGGAAATAATTTTATAGCCTAATGTACACCCTTATTGGGTTAGTCACAGGACCCGAATCTCCTATCCTTATAGGAGAAGCCTAATTATAGTATTAACAAACTAAAATGGGTGTCTCGTGGGACATTCAGGTGCTGTAGGTCAAAGAATACTGAACAACAGTTTATAAAGGCTGGAAATTCTTACTCTTGGAAATAATTTTATAGCCTAATGTACACCTTATTGGGTTAGTCACAGGACCCCGAATTCCTATCCTTATAGGAGAAGCCTAATTATAGTATTAACAAACTAAAATGGGTGTCTCGTTGGACATTCAGGTGCTGTAGGTCAAAGAATACTGAACAACAGTTTATAAAGGCTGGAAATTCTTACTCTTGGAAATAATTTTATAGCCTAATGTACACTTATTGGGTTAGTCACAGGACCCCGAATCTCCTATCCTTATAGGAGAAGCCTAATTATAGTATTAACAAACTAAAATGGGTGTCTCGTTGGACATTCAGGTGCTGTAGGTCAAAGAATACTGAACAACAGTTTATAAAGGCTGGAAATTTACTCTTGGAAATAATTTTATAGCCTAATGTACACCCTTATTGGGTTAGTCACAGGACCCGAATCTCCTATCCTTATAGGAGAAGCCTAATTATAGTATTAACAAACTAAAATGGGTGTCTCGTTGGACATTCAGGTGTGTAGGTCAAAAGAATACTGAACAACAGTTTATTAAGGCTGGAAATTCTTACTCTTGGAAATAATTTTATAGCCTAATGTACACCCTTATTGGGTTAGTCACAGGACCCCGAATCTCCTATCCTTATAGGAGAAGCCTAATTATAGTATTAACAAACTAAAATGGGTGTCTCGTTGGACATTCAGGTGCTGTAGGTCAAAGATACTGAACAACAGTTTATAAAGGCTGGAAATTCTTACTCTTGGAAATAATTTTATAGCCTAATGTACACCTTATTGGGTTAGTCACAGGACCCGAATCTCCTATCCTTATAGGAGAAGCCTAATTATAGTATTAACAAACTAAAATGGGTGTCTCGTTGGACATTCAGGTGGTTGTAGGTCAAAGAATACTGAACAACAGTTTATAAAGGCTGGAAATTCTTACTCTTGGAAATAATTTTATAGCCTAATGTACACCTTATTGGGTTAGTCACAGGACCCGAATCTCTATCCTTATAGGAGAAGCCTAATTATAGTATTAACAAACTAAAATGGGTGTCTCGTTGGACATTCAGGTGGTGTAGGTCAAAGAATACTGAACAACAGTTTATAAAGGCTGGAAATTCTTACTCTTGGAAATAATTTTATAGCCTAATGTACACCTTATGGGTTAGTCACAGGACCCCGAATCTCCTATCCTTATAGGAGAAGCCTAATTATAGTATTAACAAACTAAAATGGGTGTCTCGTTGGACATTCAGGTGCTGTAGGTCAAAGATACTGAACAACAGTTTATAAAGGCTGGAAATTCTTACTCTTGGAAATAATTTTATAGCCTAATGTACACCCTTATTGGGTTAGTCACAGGACCCGAATCTCCTATCCTTATAGGAGAAGCCTAATTATAGTATTAACAAACTAAAATGGGTGTCTCGTTGGACATTCAGGTGTGTAGGTCAAAGAATACTGAACAACAGTTTATAAAGGCTGGAAATTCTTACTCTTGGAAATAATTTTATAGCCTAATGTACACCCTTATTGGGTTAGTCACAGGACCCGAATCTCTATCCTTATAGGAGAAGCCTAATTATAGTATTAACAAACTAAAATGGGTGTCTCGTTGGACATTCAGGTGCTGTAGGTCAAAGAATACTGAACAACAGTTTATAAAGGCTGGAAATTCTTACTCTTGGAAATAATTTTATAGCCTAATGTACACCCTTATTGGGTTAGTCACAGGACCCCGAATCTCCTATCCTTATAGGAGAAGCCTAATTATAGTATTAACAAACTAAAATGGGTGTCTCGTTGGACATTCAGGTGCTGTAGGTCAAAGAATACTGAACACAGTTTATAAAGGCTGGAAATTCTTACTCTTGGAATAATTTTATAGCCTAATGTACACCCTTATTGGGTTAGTCACAGGACCCCGAATCTCCTATCCTTATAGGAGAAGCCTAATTATAGTATTAACAACTAAAATGGGTGTCTCGTTGGACATTCAGGTGCTTTAGGTCAAAGAATACTGAACAACAGTTTATAAAGGCTGGAAATTCTTACTCTTGGAAATAATTTTATAGCCTAATGTACACCCTTATTGGGTTAGTCACAGGACCCGAATCTCCTATCCTTATAGGAGAAGCCTAATTATAGTATTAACAAACTAAATGGGTGTCTCGTTGGACATTCAGGTGCTGTAGGTCAAAGAATACTGAACAACAGTTTATAAAGGCTGGAAATTCTTACTCTTGGAAATAATTTTATAGCCTAATGTACACCTTATTGGGTTAGTCACAGGACCCCGAATCTCCTATCCTTATAGGAGAAGCCTAATTATAGTATTAACAAACTAAAATGGGTGTCTCGTTGGACATTCAGGTGCTGTAGGTCAAAGAATACTGAACAACAGTTTATAAAGGCTGGAAATTCTTACTCTTGGAAATAATTTTATAGCCTAATGTACACCCTTATTGGGTTAGTCACAGGACCCGAATCTCCTATCCTTATAGGAGAAGCTTAATTATAGTATTAACAAACTAAAATGGGGTGTCTCGTTGGACATTCAGGTGCTGTAGGTCAAAGAATACTGAACAACAGTTTATAAAGGCTGGAAATTCTTACTCTTGGAAATAATTTTATAGCCTAATGTACACCCTTATTGGGTTAGTCACAGGACCCCGAATCTCCTATCCTTATAGGAGAAGCCTAATTATAGTATTAACAAACTAAAATGGGTGTCTCGTTGGACATTCAGGTGCTGTAGGTCAAAGAATACTGAACAACAGTTTATAAAGGCTGGAAATTCTTACTCTTGGAAATAATTTTATAGCCTAATGTACACCTTATTGGGTTAGTCACAGGACCCCGAATCTCCTATCCTTATAGGAGAAGCCTAATTATAGTATTAACAAACTAAAATGGGTGTCTCGTTGGACATTCAGGTGCTTTAGGTCAAAGAATACTGAACAACAGTTTATAAAGGCTGGAAATTCTTACTCTTGGAAATAATTTTATAGCCTAATGTACACCCTTATTGGGTTAGTCACAGGACCGAATCTCCTATCCTTATAGGAGAAGCCTAATTATAGTATTAACAAACTAAAATGGGTGTCTCGTTGGACATTCAGGTGCTGTAGGTCAAAGAATACTGAACAACAGTTTATAAAGGCTGGAAATTCTTACTCTTGGAAATAATTTTATAGCCTAATGTACACCCTTATTGGGTTAGTCACAGACCCCGAATCTCTATCCTTATAGGAGAAGCCTAATTATAGTATTAACAAACTAAAATGGGTGTCTCGTTGGACATTCAGGTGCTGTAGGTCAAAGAATACTGAACAACAGTTTATAAAGGCTGGAAATTCTTACTCTTGGAAATAATTTTATAGCCTAATGTACACCCTTATTGGGTTAGTCACAGGACCCGAATCTCCTATCCTTATAGGAGAAGCCTATTATAGTATTAACAAACTAAAATGGGTGTCTCGTTGGACATTCAGGTGGTGTAGGTCAAAGAATACTGAACAACAGTTTATAAAGGCTGGAAATTCTTACTCTTGGAAATAATTTTATAGCCTAATGTACACCCTTATTGGGTTAGTCACAGGACCCCGAATCTCCTATCCTTATAGGAGAAGCCTAATTATAGTATTAACAAACTAAAATGGGTGTCTCGTTGGACATTCAGGTGGTGTAGGTCAAAGAATATGAACAACAGTTTATAAAGGCTGGAAATTCTTACTCTTGGAAATAATTTTATAGCCTAATGTACACCCTTATTGGGTTAGTCACAGGACCCCGAATCTCCTATCCTTATAGGAGAAGCCTAATTATAGTATTAACAAACTAAAATGGGTGTCTCGTTGGACATTCAGGTGCTGTAGGTCAAAGAATACTGAACAACAGTTTATAAAGGCTGGAAATTCTTACTCTTGGAAATAATTTTATAGCCTAATGTACACCCTTATTGGGTTAGTCACAGGACCCGAATCCTATCCTTATAGGAGAAGCCTAATTATAGTATTAACAAACTAAAATGGGTGTCTCGTTGGACATTCAGGTGCTGTAGGTCAAAGAATACTGAACAACAGTTTATAAAGGCTGAAATTCTTACTCTTGGAAATAATTTTATAGCTAATGTACACCCTTATTGGTTAGTCACAGGACCCCGAATCTCCTATCCTTATAGGAGAAGCCTAATTATAGTATTAACAAACTAAAATGGGTGTCTCGTTGGACATTCAGGTGGTGTAGGTCAAAGAATACTGAACAACAGTTTATAAAGGCTGGAAATTCTTACTCTTGGAAATAATTTTATAGCCTAATGTACACCCTTATTGGGTTAGTCACAGGACCCGAATCTCCTATCCTTATAGGAGAAGCCTAATTATAGTATTAACAAACTAAAATGGGTGTCTCGTTGGACATTCAGGTGCTGTAGGTCAAAGAATACTGAACAACAGTTTATAAAGGCTGGAAATTCTTACTCTTGGAAATAATTTTATAGCCTAATGTACACCCTTATTGGGTTAGTCACAGGACCCGAATCTCCTATCCTTATAGGAGAAGCCTAATTATAGTATTAACAAACTAAAATGGGTGTCTCGTTGGACATTCAGGTGCTGTAGGTCAAAGAATATGAACAACAGTTTATAAAGGCTGGAAATTCTTACTCTTGGAAATAATTTTATAGCCTAATGTACACCCTTATTGGGTTAGTCACAGGACCCCGAATCTCCTATCCTTATAGGAGAAGCCTAATTATAGTATTAACAAACTAAAATGGGTGTCTCGTTGGACATTCAGGTGCTGTAGGTCAAAGAATACTGAACAACAGTTTATAAAGGCTGGAAATTCTTACTCTTGGAAATAATTTTATAGCCTAATGTACACCCTTATTGGGTTAGTCACAGGACCCCGATCTCCTATCCTTATAGGAGAAGCCTAATTATAGTATTAACAAACTAAAATGGGTGTCTCGTTGGACATTCATGGTGGTGTAGGTCAAAGAATACTGAACAACAGTTTATAAAGGCTGGAAATTCTTACTCTTGGAAATAATTTTATAGCCTAATGTACACCCTTATTGGGTTAGTCACAGGACCCCGAATCTCCTATCCTTATAGGAGAAGCCTAATTATAGTATTAACAAACTAAAATGGGTGTCTCGTTGGACATTAGGTGGTGTAGGTCAAAGAATACTGAACAACAGTTTATAAAGGCTGGAAATTCTTACTCTTGGAAATAATTTTATAGCCTAATGTACACCCTTATTGGTTAGTCACAGGACCCGAATCTCCTATCCTTATAGGAGAAGCCTAATTATAGTATTAACAAACTAAAATGGGTGTCTCGTTGGACATTCAGGTGCTGTAGGTCAAAGAATACTGAACAACAGTTTATAAAGGCTGGAAATTCTTACTCTTGGAAATAATTTTATAGCCTAATGTACACCCTTATTGGGTTAGTCACAGGACCCGAATCTCCTATCCTTATAGGAGAAGCCTAATTATAGTATTAACAAACTAAAATGGGTGTCTCGTTGGACATTCAGGTGCTGTAGGTCAAAGAATACTGAACAACAGTTTATAAAGGCTGGAAATTCTTACTCTTGGAAATAATTTTATAGCCTAATGTACACCCTTATTGGGTTAGTCACAGGACCCCGAATCTCCTATCCTTATAGGAGAAGCCTAATTATATTATTAACAAACTAAAATGGGTGTCTCGTTGGACATTCAGGTGCTGTAGGTCAAAGAATACTGAACAACAGTTTATAAAGGCTGGAAATTCTTACTCTTGGAAATAATTTTATAGCCTAATGTACACCCTTATTGGGTTAGTCACAGGACCCCGACGAATCTCCTATCCTTATAGGAGAAGCCTAATTATAGTATTAACAAACTAAAATGGGTGTCTCGTTGGACATTCAGGTGCTGTAGGTCAAAGAATACTGAACAACAGTTTATAAAGGCTGGAAATTCTTACTCTTGGAAATAATTTTATAGCCTAATGTACACCCTTATTGGGTTAGTCACAGGACCCCGAATCTCCTATCCTTATAGGAGAAGCCTAATTATAGTATTAACAAACTAAAATGGGTGTCTCGTTGGACATTCAGGTGGTGTAGGTCAAAGAATACTGAACAACAGTTTATAAAGGCTGGAAATTCTTACTCTTGGAAATAATTTTATAGCCTAATGTACACCTTATTGGGTTAGTCACAGGACCCGAATCTCCTATCTTATAGGAGAAGCCTAATTATAGTATTAACAAACTAAAATGGGTGTCTCGTTGGACATTCAGGTGTGTGTAGGTCAAAGAATACTGAACAACAGTTTATAAAGGCTGGAAATTCTTACTCTTGGAAATAATTTTATAGCCTAATGTACACCCTTATTGGGTTAGTCACAGGACCCCGAATCTCTATCCTTATAGGAGAAGCCTAATTATAGTATTAACAAACTAAAATGGGTGTCTCGTTGGACATTCAGGTGCTGTAGGTCAAAGAATACTGAACAACAGTTTATAAAGGCTGGAAATTCTTACTCTTGGAAATAATTTTATAGCCTAATGTACACCCTTATTGGGTTAGTCACAGGACCCGAATCTCCTATCTTATAGGAGAAGCCTAATTATAGTATTAACAAACTAAAATGGGTGTCTCGTTGGACATTCAGGTGCTGTAGGTCAAAGAATACTGAACAACAGTTTATAAAGGCTGGAAATTCTTACTCTTGGAAATAATTTTATAGCCTAATGTACACCTTATTGGGTTAGTCACAGGACCCCGAATCTCCTATCCTTATAGGAGAAGCCTAATTATAGTATTAACAAACTAAAATGGGTGTCTCGTTGGACATTCAGGTGGGTAGGTCAAAGAATACTGAACAACAGTTTATAAAGGCTGGAAATTCTTACTCTTGGAAATAATTTTATAGCCTAATGTACACCTTATTGGGTTAGTCACAGGACCCCGAATCTCCTATCCTTATAGGAGAAGCCTAATTATAGTATTAACAAACTAAAATGGGTGTCTCGTTGGACATTCAGGTGGTGTAGGTCAAAGAATACTGAACAACAGTTTATAAAGGCTGGAAATTCTTACTCTTGGAAATAATTTTATAGCCTAATGTACCCTTATTGGGTTAGTCACAGGACCCGAATCTCCTATCCTTATAGGAGAAGCCTAATTATAGTATTAACAAACTAAAATGGGTGTCTCGTTGGACATTCAGGTGTGTAGGTCAAAGAATACTGAACAACAGTTTATAAAGGCTGGAAATTCTTACTCTTGGAAATAATTTTATAGCCTAATGTACACCCTTATTGGGTTAGTCACAGGACCCGAATTCCTATCCTTATAGGAGAAGCCTAATTATAGTATTAACAAACTAAAATGGGTGTCTCGTTGGACATTCAGGTGCTGTAGGTCAAAGAATACTGAACAACAGTTTATAAAGGCTGGAAATTCTTACTCTTGGAAATAATTTTATAGCCTAATGTACACCCTTATTGGGTTAGTCACAGGACCCCGAATCTCCTATCCTTTAGGAGAAGCCTAATTATAGTATTAACAAACTAAAATGGGTGTCTCGTTGGACATTCAGGTGCTGTAGGTCAAAGAATACTGAACAACAGTTTATAAAGGCTGGAAATTCTTACTCTTGGAAATAATTTTATAGCCTAATGTACACCCTTATTGGGTTAGTCACAGGACCCGAATCTCCTATCCTTATAGGAGAAGCCTAATTATAGTATTAACAAACTAAAATGGGTGTCTCGTTGGACATTCAGGTGGTGTAGGTCAAAGAATACTGAACAACAGTTTATAAAGGCTGGAAATTCTTACTCTTGGAAATAATTTTATAGCCTAATGTACACCTTATTGGGTTAGTCACAGGACCCCGAATCTCCTATCCTTATAGGAGAAGCCTAATTATAGTATTAACAAACTAAAATGGGTGTCTCGTTGGACATTCAGGTGCTGTAGGTCAAAGAATACTGAACAACAGTTTATAAAGGCTGGAAATTCTTACTCTTGGAAATAATTTTATAGCCTAATGTACACCCTTATTGGGTTAGTCACAGGACCCCGAATCTCCTATCCTTATAGGAGAAGCCTAATTATAGTATTAACAAACTAAAATGGGGTGTCTCGTTGGACATTCAGGTGGTTGTAGGTCAAAGAATACTGAACAACAGTTTATAAAGGCTGGAAATTCTTACTCTTGGAAATAATTTTATAGCCTAATGTACACCCTTATTGGGTTAGTCACAGGACCCGAATCTCCTATCCTTATAGGAGAAGCCTAATTATAGTTTAACAAACTAAAATGGGTGTCTCGTTGGACATTCAGGTGGTGTAGGTCAAAGAATACTGAACAACAGTTTATAAAGGCTGGAAATTCTTACTCTTGGAAATAATTTTATAGCCTAATGTACACCCTTATTGGGTTAGTCACAGGACCCCGAATCTCTATCCTTATAGGAGAAGCCTAATTATAGTATTAACAAACTAAAATGGGTGTCTCGTTGGACATTCAGGTGGTGTAGGTCAAAGAATACTGAACAACAGTTTATAAAGGCTGGAAATTCTTACTCTTGGAAATAATTTTATAGCCTAATGTACACCTTATTGGGTTAGTCACAGGACCCGAATCTCCTATCCTTATAGGAGAAGCCTAATTATAGTATTAACAACTAAAATGGGTGTCTCGTTGGACATTCAGGTGCTGTAGGTCAAAGAATACTGAACAACAGTTTATAAAGGCTGGAAATTCTTACTCTTGGAAATAATTTTATAGCCTAATGTACACCCTTATTGGGTTAGTCACAGGACCCGAATCTCCTATCCTTATAGGAGAAGCCTAATTATAGTATTAACAAACTAAAATGGGTGTCTCGTTGGACATTCAGGTGGTGTAGGTCAAAGAATACTGAACAACAGTTTATAAAGGCTGGAAATTCTTACTCTTGGAAATAATTTTATAGCCTAATGTACACCTTATTGGGTTAGTCACAGGACCCGAATCTCCTATCCTTATAGGAGAAGCCTAATTATAGTATTAACAAACTAAAATGGGTGTCTCGTTGGACATTCAGGTGGCTGTAGGTCAAAAAGAATACTGAACAACAGTTTATAAAGGCTGGAAATTCTTACTCTTGGAAATAATTTTATAGCCTAATGTACACCCTTATTGGGTTAGTCACAGGACCCGAATCTCCTATCCTTATAGGAGAAGCCTAATTATAGTATTAACAAACTAAAATGGGTGTCTCGTTGGACATTCAGGTGCTGTAGGTCAAAGAATACTGAACAACAGTTTATAAGGCTGGAAATTCTTACTCTTGGAAATAATTTTATAGCCTAATGTACACTTATTGGGTTAGTCACAGGACCCCGAATCTCCTATCCTTATAGGAGAAGCCTAATTATAGTATTAACAAACTAAAATGGGTGTCTCGTTGGACATTCAGGTGCTGTAGGTCAAAGAATACTGAACAACAGTTTATAAAGGCTGGAAATTCTTACTCTTGGAAATAATTTTATAGCCTAATGTACACCCTTATTGGGTTAGTCACAGGACCCCGAATCTCCTATCCTTATAGGAGAAGCCTAATTATAGTATTAACAAACTAAAATGGGTGTCTCGTTGGACATTCAGGTGGTGTAGGTCAAAGAATACTGAACAACAGTTTATAAAGGCTGGAAATTCTTACTCTTGGAAATAATTTTATAGCCTAATGTACACCTTATTGGGTTAGTCACAGGACCCGAATCTCCTATCTTATAGGAGAAGCCTAATTATAGTATTAACAAACTAAAATGGGTGTCTCGTTGGACATTCAGGTGTGTAGGTCAAAGAATACTGAACAACAGTTATAAAGGCTGGAAATTCTTACTCTTGGAAATAATTTTATAGCTAATGTACACCCTTATTGGGTTAGTCACAGGACCCGAATCTCCTATCCTTATAGGAGAAGCCTAATTATAGTATTAACAAACTAAAATGGGTGTCTCGTTGGACATTCAGGTGCTGTAGGTCAAAGAATACTGAACAACAGTTTATAAAGGCTGGAAATTCTTACTCTTGGAAATAATTTTATAGCCTAATGTACACCCTTATGGGTTAGTCACAGGACCCCGAATCTCCTATCCTTATAGGAGAAGCCTAATTATAGTATTAACAAACTAAAATGGGTGTCTCGTTGGACATTCAGGTGGTGTAGGTCAAAGAATACTGAACAACAGTTTATAAAGGCTGGAAATTCTTACTCTTGGAAATAATTTTATAGCCTAATGTACACCCTTATTGGGTTAGTCACAGGACCCGAATCTCCTATCCTTATAGGAGAAGCCTAATTATAGTATTAACAAACTAAAATGGTGTCTCGTTGGACATTCAGGTGGTGTAGGTCAAAGAATACTGAACAACAGTTTATAAGGCTGGAAATTCTTACTCTTGGAAATAATTTTTATAGCCTAATGTACACCTTATTGGGTTAGTCACAGGACCCGAATCTCCTATCTTATAGGAGAAGCCTAATTATAGTATTAACAAACTAAAATGGGGTGTCTCGTTGGACATTCAGGTGTGTAGGTCAAAGAATATGAACAACAGTTTATAAAGGCTGGAAATTCTTACTCTTGGAATAATTTTTTAGCCTAATGTACACCCTTATTGGGTTAGTCACAGGACCCGAATCTCCTATCCTTATAGGAGAAGCCTAATTATAGTATTAACAAACTAAAATGGGTGTCTCGTTGGACATTCAGGTGCTGTAGGTCAAAGAATACTGAACAACAGTTTATAAAGGCTGGAAATTCTTACTCTTGGAAATAATTTTATAGCCTAATGTACACCCTTATTGGGTTAGTCACAGGACCCCGAATTCCTATCCTTATAGGAGAAGCCTAATTATAGTATTAACAAACTAAAATGGGTGTCTCGTTGGACATTCAGGTGGTGTAGGTCAAAGAATACTGAACAACAGTTTATAAAGGCTGGAAATTCTTACTCTTGGAAATATTTTTATAGCCTAATGTACACCCTTATTGGTTAGTCACAGGACCCGAATCTCCTATCCTTATAGGAGAAGCCTAATTATAGTATTAACAAACTAAAATGGGTGTCTCGTTGGACATTCAGGTGTGTAGGTCAAAGAATACTGAACAACAGTTTATAAAGGCTGGAAATTCTTACTCTTGGAAATAATTTTATAGCCTAATGTACACCCTTATTGGGTTAGTCACAGGACCCCGAATCTCCTATCCTTATAGGAGAAGCCTATTTATAGTATTAACAAACTAAAATGGGTGTCTCGTTGGACATTCAGGTGCTGTAGGTCAAAGAATATGAACAACAGTTTATAAAGGCTGGAAATTCTTACTCTTGGAAATAATTTTATAGCCTAATGTACACCTTATTGGGTTAGTCACAGGACCCGAATCTCCTATCCTTATAGGAGAAGCCTAATTATAGTATTAACAAACTAAAATGGGTGTCTCGTTGGACATTCAGGTGCTGTAGGTCAAAGAATACTGAACAACAGTTTATAAAGGCTGGAAATTCTTACTCTTGGAAATAATTTTATAGCCTAATGTACACCCTTATTGGGTTAGTCACAGGACCCGAATCTCCTATCCTTATAGGAGAAGCCTAATTATAGTATTAACAAACTAAAATGGGTGTCTCGTTGGACATTCAGGTGCTGTAGGTCAAAGAATACTGAACAACAGTTTATAAAGGCTGGAAATTCTTACTCTTGGAAATAATTTTATAGCCTAATGTACACCTTATTGGGTTAGTCACAGGACCCCGAATCTCCTATCCTTATAGGAGAAGCCTAATTATAGTATTAACAAACTAAAATGGGTGTCTCGTTGGACATTCAGGTGCTGTAGGTCAAAGAATACTGAACAACAGTTTATAAAGGCTGGAAATTCTTACTCTTGGAAATAATTTTTATAGCCTAATGTACACCCTTATTGGGTTAGTCACAGGACCCCGAATCTCCTATCCTTATAGGAGAAGCCTAATTATAGTATTAACAAACTAAAATGGGTGTCTCGTTGGACATTCAGGTGGTGTAGGTCAAAGAATACTGAACAACAGTTTATAAAGGCTGGAAATTCTTACTCTTGGAAATAATTTTATAGCCTAATGTACACCTTATTGGGTTAGTCACAGGACCCGAATCTCCTATCCTTATAGGAGAAGCCTAATTTAGTATTAACAAACTAAAATGGGTGTCTCGTTGGACATTCAGGTGCTGTAGGTCAAAGAATACTGAACAACAGTTTATAAAGGCTGGAAATTCTTACTCTTGGAAATAATTTTATAGCCTAATGTACACCCTTATTGGGTTAGTCACAGGACCCGAATCTCCTATCCTTATAGGAGAAGCCTAATTATAGTATTAACAAACTAAAATGGGTGTCTCGTTGGACATTCAGGTGGTGTAGGTCAAAGAATACTGAACAACAGTTTATAAAGGCTGGAAATTCTTACTCTTGGAAATAATTTTATAGCCTAATGTACACCCTTATTGGGTTAGTCACAGGACCCCGAATCTCCTATCCTTATAGGAGAAGCCTAATTATAGTATTAACAAACTAAAATGGGTGTCTCGTTGGACATTCAGGTGGTGTAGGTCAAAGAATACTGAACAACAGTTTATAAAGGCTGGAAATTCTTACTCTTGGAAATAATTTTATAGCCTAATGTACACCCTTATTGGGTTAGTCACAGGACCCGAATCTCCTATCCTTATAGGAGAAGCCTAATTATAGTATTAACAAACTAAAATGGGTGTCTCGTTGGACATTCAGGTGCTGTAGGTCAAAGAATACTGAACAACAGTTTATAAAGGCTGGAAATTCTTACTCTTGGAAATAATTTTATAGCCTAATGTACACCCTTATTGGGTTAGTCACAGGACCCCGAATCTCCTATCCTTATAGGAGAAGCCTAATTATAGTATTAACAAACTAAAATGGGTGTCTCGTTGGACATTCAGGTGCTGTAGGTCAAAGAATACTGAACAACAGTTTATAAAGGCTGGAAATTCTTACTCTTGGAAATAATTTATAGCCTAATGTACACCTTATTGGGTTAGTCACAGGACCCGAATCTCCTATCCTTATAGGAGAAGCCTAATTATAGTATTAACAAACTAAAATGGGTGTCTCGTTGGACATTCAGGTGCTGTAGGTCAAAGAATACTGAACAACAGTTTATAAAGGCTGGAATTCTTACTCTTGGAAATAATTTTATAGCCTAATGTACACCTTATTGGGTTAGTCACAGGACCCCGAATCTCCTATCCTTATAGGAGAAGCCTAATTATAGTATTAACAAACTAAAATGGGTGTCTCGTTGGACATTCAGGTGGTGTAGGTCAAAGAATACTGAACAACAGTTTATAAAGGCTGGAAATTCTTACTCTTGGAAATAATTTTATAGCCTAATGTACACCTTATTGGGTTAGTCACAGGACCCCGAATCTCCTATCCTTATAGGAGAAGCCTAATTATAGTATTAACAAACTAAAATGGGTGTCTCGTTGGACATTCAGGTGGTGTAGGTCAAAGAATACTGAACAACAGTTTATAAAGGCTGGAAATTCTTACTCTTGGAAATAATTTTATAGCCTAATGTACACCTTATTGGGTTAGTCACAGGACCCGAATCTCCTATCCTTATAGGAGAAGCCTAATTATAGTATTAACAAACTAAAATGGGTGTCTCGTTGGACATTCAGGTGCTGTAGGTCAAAGAATACTGAACAACAGTTTATAAAGGTGGAAATTCTTACTCTTGGAAATAATTTTATAGCCTAATGTACACCCTTATTGGGTTAGTCACAGGACCCCGAATTCCTATCCTTATAGGAGAAGCCTAATTATAGTATTAACAAACTAAAATGGGTGTCTCGTTGGACATTCAGGTGTGTAGGTCAAAGAATACTGAACAACAGTTTATAAAGGCTGGAAATTCTTACTCTTGGAAATAATTTTATAGCCTAATGTACACCTTATTGGGTTAGTCACAGGACCCGAATCTCCTATCCTTATAGGAGAAGCCTAATTATAGTATTAACAAACTAAAATGGGTGTCTCGTTGGACATTCAGGTGCTGTAGGTCAAAGAATACTGAACAAACAGTTTATAAAGGCTGGAAATTCTTACTCTTGGAAATAATTTTATAGCCTAATGTACACCCTTATTGGGTTAGTCACAGGACCCGAATCTCCTATCCTTATAGGAGAAGCCTAATTATAGTATTAACAAACTAAAATGGGTGTCTCGTTGGACATTCAGGTGCTGTAGGTCAAAGAATACTGAACAACAGTTTATAAAGGCTGGAAATTCTTACTCTTGGAAATAATTTTATAGCCTAATGTACACCCTTATTGGGTTAGTCACAGGACCCGAATCTCCTATCCTTATAGGAGAAGCCTAATTATAGTATTAACAAACTAAAATGGGTGTCTCGTTGGACATTCAGGTGGTGTAGGTCAAAGAATATGAACAACAGTTTATAAAGGCTGGAAATTCTTACTCTTGGAAATAATTTTATAGCCTAATGTACACCCTTATTGGGTTAGTCACAGGACCCCGAATCTCCTATCCTTATAGGAGAAGCTAATATTTATAGTATTAACAAACTAAAATGGGTGTCTCGTTGGACATTCAGGTGGTGTAGGTCAAAGAATACTGAACAACAGTTTATAAAGGCTGGAAATTCTTACTCTTGGAAATAATTTTATAGCCTAATGTACACCCTTATTGGGTTAGTCACAGGACCCCGAATCTCCTATCCTTATAGGAGAAGCTAATTATAGTATTAACAAACTAAAATGGGTGTCTCGTTGGACATTCAGGTGGTGTAGGTCAAAGAATACTGAACAACAGTTTATAAAGCTGGAAATTCTTACTCTTGGAAATAATTTTATAGCCTAATGTACACCCTTATTGGGTTAGTCACAGGACCCCGAATCTCCTATCCTTATAGGAGAAGCCTAATTATAGTATTAACAAACTAAAATGGGTGTCTGTTGGACATTCAGGTGTGTAGGTCAAAGAATACTGAACAACAGTTTATAAAGGCTGGAAATTCTTACTCTTGGAAATAATTTTATAGCCTAATGTACACCCTTATTGGGTTAGTCACAGGACCCCGAATCTCCTATCCTTATAGGAGAAGCCTAATTATAGTATTAACAAACTAAAATGGGTGTCTCGTTGGACATTCAGGTGGTGTAGGTCAAAGAATACTGAACAACAGTTTATAAAGGCTGGAAATTCTTACTCTTGGAAATAATTTTATAGCCTAATGTACACCTTATTGGGTTAGTCACAGGACCGAATCTCCTATCCTTATAGGAGAAGCCTAATTATAGTATTAACAAACTAAAATGGGTGTCTCGTTGGACATTCAGGTGGTGTAGGTCAAAGAATCTGAAAACAAGTTTATAAAGGCTGGAAATTCTTACTCTCTTGGAAATAATTTTATAGCCTAATGTACACCTTATTGGGTTAGTCACAGGACCCCGAATCTCCTATCCTTATAGGAGAAGCCTAATTATAGTATTAACAAACTAAAATGGGTGTCTCGTTGGACATTCAGGTGCTGTAGGTCAAAGAATACTGAACAACAGTTTATAAAGGCTGGAAATTCTTACTCTTGGAAATAATTTTATAGCTAATGTACACCCTTATTGGGTTAGTCACAGGACCCGAATCTCCTATCCTTATAGGAGAAGCCTAATTATAGTATTAACAAACTAAAATGGGTGTCTCGTTGGACATTCAGGTGCTGTAGGTCAAAGAATACTGAACAACAGTTTATAAAGGCTGGAAATTCTTACTCTTGGAAATAATTTTATAGCCTAATGTACACCCTTATTGGGTTAGTCACAGGACCCGAATCTCCTATCCTTATAGGAGAAGCCTAATTATAGTATTAACAAACTAAAATGGGTGTCTCGTTGGACATTCAGGTGCTGTAGGTCAAAGAATACTGAACAACAGTTTATAAAGGCTGGAAATTCTTACTCTTGGAAATAATTTTATAGCCTAATGTACACCCTATTGGGTTAGTCACAGGACCCCGAATCTCTATCCTTATAGGAGAAGCCTAATTATAGTATTAACAAACTAAAATGGGTGTCTCGTTGGACATTCAGGTGTTGTAGGTCAAAGAATACTGAACAACAGTTTATAAAGGCTGGAAATTCTTACTCTTGGAAATAATTTTATAGCCTAATGTACACCTTATTGGGTTAGTCACAGGACCCGAATCTCCTATCCTTATAGGAGAAGCCTAATTATAGTATTAACAAACTAAAATGGGTGTCTCGTTGGACATTCAGGTGCTGTAGGTCAAAGAATACTGAACAACAGTTTATAAAGGCTGGAAATTCTTACTCTTGGAAATAATTTTATAGCCTAATGTACACCCTTATTGGGTTAGTCACAGGACCCGAATCTCTATCCTTATAGGAGAAGCCTAATTATAGTATTAACAAACTAAAATGGGTGTCTCGTTGGACATTCAGGTGGTGTAGGTCAAAGAATACTGAACAACAGTTTATAAAGGCTGGAAATTCTTACTCTTGGAAATAATTTTATAGCCTAATGTACACCTTATTGGGTTAGTCACAGGACCCCGAATCTCCTATCCTTATAGGAGAAGCCTAATTATAGTATTAACAAACTAAAATGGGTGTCTCGTTGGACATTCAGGTGGTGTAGGTCAAAGAATATGAACAACAGTTTATAAAGGCTGGAAATTCTTACTCTTGGAAATAATTTTATAGCCTAATGTACACCTTATTGGGTTAGTCACAGGACCCGAATCTCCTATCCTTATAGGAGAAGCCTAATTATAGTATTAACAAACTAAAATGGGTGTCTCGTTGGACATTCAGGTGCTGTAGGTCAAAGAATACTGACAACAGTTTATAAAGGCTGGAAATTCTTACTCTTGGAAATAATTTTATAGCCTAATGTACACCTTATTGGGTTAGTCACAGGACCCCGAATCTCCTATCCTTATAGGAGAAGCCTAATTATAGTATTAACAAACTAAAATGGGTGTCTCGTTGGACATTCAGGTGCTGTAGGTCAAAGAATATGAACAACAGTTTATAAAGGCTGGAAATTTCTTACTCTTGGAAATAATTTTATAGCCTAATGTACACCCTTATTGGGTTAGTCACAGGACCCGAATCTCCTATCCTTATAGGAGAAGCCTAATTATAGTATTAACAAACTAAAATGGGTGTCTCGTTGGACATTCAGGTGCTGTAGGTCAAAGAATACTGAACAACAGTTTATAAAGGCTGGAAATTCTTACTCTTGGAAATAATTTTATAGCCTAATGTACACCCTTATTGGGTTAGTCAGGACCCCGAATCTCCTATCCTTATAGGAGAAGCCTAATTATAGTATTAACAAACTAAAATGGGTGTCTCGTTGGACATTCAGGTGGTGTAGGTCAAAGAATACTGAACAACAGTTTATAAAGGCTGGAAATTCTTACTCTTGGAAATAATTTTATAGCCTAATGTACACCCTTATTGGGTTAGTCACAGGACCCGAATCTCCTATCCTTATAGGAGAAGCCTAATTATAGTATTAACAAACTAAAATGGGTGTCTCGTTGGACATTCAGGTGGTGTAGGTCAAAGAATACTGAACAACAGTTTATAAAGGCTGGAAATTCTTACTCTTGGAAATAATTTTATAGCCTAATGTACACCCTTATTGGGTTAGTCACAGGACCCGAATCTCCTATCCTTATAGGAGAAGCCTAATTATAGTATTAACAAACTAAAATGGGTGTCTCGTTGGACATTCAGGTGCTGTAGGTCAAAGAATATGAACAACAGTTTATAAAGGCTGGAAATTCTTACTCTTGGAAATAATTTTATAGCCTAATGTACACCCTTATTGGGTTAGTCACAGGACCCGAATCTCCTATCCTTATAGGAGAAGCCTAATTATAGTATTAACAAACTAAAATGGGTGTCTCGTTGGACATTCAGGTGCTGTAGGTCAAAGAATACTGAACAACAGTTTATAAAGGCTGGAAATTCTTACTCTTGGAAATAATTTTATAGCCTAATGTACACCCTTATTGGTTAGTCACAGGACCCCGAATCTCCTATCCTTATAGGAGAAGCCTAATTATAGTATTAACAAACTAAAATGGGTGTCTCGTTGGACATTCAGGTGCTGTAGGTCAAAGAATACTGAACAACAGTTTATAAAGGCTGGAATTCTTACTCTTGGAAATAATTTTATAGCCTAATGTACACCTTATTGGGTTAGTCACAGGACCCCGAATCTCCTATCCTTATAGGAGAAGCCTAATTATAGTATTAACAAACTAAAATGGGTGTCTCGTTGGACATTCAGGTGGTGTAGGTCAAAGAATACTGAACAACAGTTATAAAGGCTGGAAATTCTTACTCTTGGAAATAATTTTATAGCCTAATGTACACCCTTATTGGGTTAGTCACAGGACCCGAATCTCCTATCCTTATAGGAGAAGCCTAATTATAGTATTAACAAACTAAAATGGGTGTCTCGTTGGACATTCAGGTGGTGTAGGTCAAAGAATACTGAACAACAGTTTTAAAGGCTGGAAATTCTTACTCTTGGAAATAATTTTATAGCCTAATGTACACCTTATTGGGTTAGTCACAGGACCCCGAATCTCCTATCCTTATAGGAGAAGCCTAATTATAGTATTAACAAACTAAAATGGGTGTCTCGTTGGACATTCAGGTGCTGTAGGTCAAAGAATACTGAACAACAGTTTATAAAGGCTGGAAATTCTTACTCTTGGAAATAATTTTATAGCCTAATGTACACCCTTATTGGGTTAGTCACAGGACCCGAATCTCCTATTTATAGGAGAAGCCTAATTATAGTATTAACAAACTAAAATGGGTGTCTCGTTGGACATTCAGGTGCTGTAGGTCAAAGAATACTGAACAACAGTTTATAAAGGCTGGAAATTCTTACTCTTGGAAATAATTTTATAGCCTAATGTACACCCTTATTGGGTTAGTCACAGGACCCCGAATCTCCTATCTTATAGGAGAAGCCTAATTATAGTATTAACAAACTAAAATGGGTGTCTCGTTGGACATTCAGGTGGTGTAGGTCAAAGAATACTGAACACAGTTTATAAAGGTGGAAATTCTTACTCTTGGAAATAATTTTATAGCCTAATGTACACCCTTATTGGGTTAGTCACAGGACCCCGAATCTCCTATCCTTATAGGAGAAGCCTAATTATAGTATTAACAAACTAAAATGGGTGTCTCGTTGGACATTCAGGTGCTGTAGGTCAAAGAATACTGAACAACAGTTTATAAAGGCTGGAAATTCTTACTCTTGGAAATAATTTTATAGCCTAATGTACACCCTTATTGGGTTAGTCACAGGACCCCGAATCTCTATCCTTATAGGAGAAGCCTAATTATAGTATTAACAAACTAAAATGGGTGTCTGTTGGACATTCAGGTGTGTAGGTCAAAGAATACTGAACAACAGTTTATAAAGGCTGGAAATTCTTACTCTTGGAAATAATTTTATAGCCTAATGTACACCCTTATTGGGTTAGTCACAGGACCCCGAATCTCCTATCCTTATAGGAGAAGCCTAATTATAGTATTAACAAACTAAATGGGTGTCTCGTTGGACATTCAGGTGTGTAGGTCAAAGAATATGAACAACAGTTTATAAAGGCTGGAAATTCTTACTCTTGGAAATAATTTTATAGCCTAATGTACACCCTTATTGGGTTAGTCACAGGACCCCGAATCTCTATCCTTATAGGAGAAGCCTAATTATAGTATTAACAAACTAAAATGGGTGTCTCGTTGGACATTCAGGTGCTGTAGGTCAAAGAATACTGAACAACAGTTTATAAAGGCTGGAAATTCTTACTCTTGGAAATAATTTTATAGCCTAATGTACACCCTTATTGGGTTAGTCACAGGACCCGAATCTCCTATCCTTATAGGAGAAGCCTAATTATAGTATTAACAAACTAAAATGGGTGTCTCGTTGGACATTCAGGTGCTGTAGGTCAAAGAATACTGAACAACAGTTTATAAAGGCTGGAAATTCTTACTCTTGGAAATAATTTTATAGCCTAATGTACACCTTATTGGGTTAGTCACAGGACCCGAATTCCTATCCTTATAGGAGAAGCCTAATTATAGTATTAACAAACTAAAATGGGTGTCTCGTTGGACATTCAGGTGCTGTAGGTCAAAGAATACTGAACAACAGTTTATAAAGGCTGGAAATTCTTACTCTTGGAAATAATTTTATAGCCTAATGTACACCCTTATTGGGTTAGTCACAGGACCCGAATCTCCTATCCTTATAGGAGAAGCCTAATTATAGTATTAAAACTAAAATGGGTGTCTCGTTGGACATTCAGGTGCTGTAGGTCAAAGAATACTGAACAACAGTTTATAAAGGCTGGAATTCTTACTCTTGGAAATAATTTTATAGCCTAATGTACACCCTTATTGGGTTAGTCACAGGACCCGAATCTCCTATCCTTATAGGAGAAGCCTAATTATAGTATTAACAAACTAAAATGGGTGTCTCGTTGGACATTCAGGTGGTGTAGGTCAAAGAATATGAACAACAGTTTATAAAGGCTGGAAATTCTTACTTTGGAAATAATTTTATAGCCTAATGTACACCTTTTGGGTTAGTCACAGGACCCCGAATCTCTATCCTTATAGGAGAAGCCTAATTATAGTATTAACAAACTAAAATGGGTGTCTCGTTGGACATTCAGGTGCTGTAGGTCAAAGAATACTGAACAACAGTTTATAAAGGCTGGAAATTCTTACTCTTGGAAATAATTTTATAGCCTAATGTACACCCTTATTGGGTTAGTCACAGGACCCCGAATCTCCTATCCTTATAGGAGAAGCCTAATTATAGTATTAACAAACTAAAATGGGTGTCTCGTTGGACATTCAGGTGCTGTAGGTCAAAGAATACTGAACAACAGTTTATAAAGGCTGGAAATTCTTACTCTTGGAAATAATTTTATAGCCTAATGTACACCCTTATTGGGTTAGTCACAGGACCCGAATCTCCTATCCTTATAGGAGAAGCCTAATTATAGTATTAACAAACTAAAATGGGTGTCTCGTTGGACATTCAGGTGCTGTAGGTCAAAGAATACTGAACAACAGTTTATAAAGGCTGGAAATTCTTACTCTTGGAAATAATTTTATAGCCTAATGTACACCCTTATTGGGTTAGTCACAGGACCCGAATCTCCTATCCTTATAGGAGAAGCCTAATTATAGTATTAACAAACTAAAATGGGTGTCTCGTTGGACATTCAGGTGGTGTAGGTCAAAGAATACTGAACAACAGTTTATAAAGGCTGGAAATTCTTACTCTTGGAAATAATTTTATAGCCTAATGTACACCCTTATTGGGTTAGTCACAGGACCCGAATCTCCTATCCTTATAGGAGAAGCCTAATTATAGTATTAACAAACTAAAATGGGTGTCTCGTTGGACATTCAGGTGCTGTAGGTCAAAGAATACTGAACAACAGTTTATAAAGGCTGGAAATTCTTACTCTTGGAATAATTTTATAGCCTAATGTACACCTTATTGGGTTAGTCAGGACCCGAATCTCCTATCCTTATAGGAGAAGCTAATTATAGTATTAACAAACTAAAATGGGTGTCTCGTTGGACATTCAGGTGCTAGGTCAAAGAATACTGAACAACAGTTTATAAAGGCTGGAAATTCTTACTCTTGGAAATAATTTTATAGCCTAATGTACACCCTTATTGGGTTAGTCACAGGACCCGAATCTCCTATCCTTATAGGAGAAGCCTAATTATAGTATTAACAAACTAAAATGGGTGTCTCGTTGGACATTCAGGTGCTGTAGGTCAAAGAATACTGAACAACAGTTTATAAAGGCTGGAAATTCTTACTCTTGGAAATAATTTTATAGCCTAATGTACACCCTTATTGGGTTAGTCACAGGACCCGAATCTCCTATCCTTATAGGAGAAGCCTAATTATAGTATTAACAAACTAAAATGGGTGTCTCGTTGGACATTCAGGTGCTGTAGGTCAAAGAATACTGAACAACAGTTTATAAAGGCTGGAAATTCTTACTCTTGGAAATAATTTTATAGCCTAATGTACACCTTATTGGGTTAGTCACAGGACCCGAATCTCCTATCCTTATAGGAGAAGCCTATTTATAGTATTAACAAACTAAAATGGGTGTCTCGTTGGACATTCAGGTGTGTAGGTCAAAGAATACTGAACAACAGTTTATAAAGGCTGGAAATTCTTACTCTTGGAAATAATTTTATAGCCTAATGTACCTTATTGGGTTAGTCACAGGACCCGAATCTCCTATCCTTATAGGAGAAGCCTAATTATAGTATTAACAAACTAAAATGGGTGTCTCGTTGGACATTCAGGTGCTGTAGGTCAAAGAATACTGAACAACAGTTTATAAAGGCTGGAAATTCTTACTCTTGGAAATAATTTTATAGCCTAATGTACACCTTATTGGGTTAGTCACAGGACCCCGAATCTCCTATCCTTATAGGAGAAGCCTAATTATAGTATTAACAAACTAAAATGGGTGTCTCGTTGGACATTCAGGTGGTGTAGGTCAAAGAATACTGAACAACAGTTTATAAAGGCTGGAAATTCTTACTCTTGGAAATAATTTTATAGCCTAATGTACACCCTTATTGGGTTAGTCACAGGACCCCGAATCTCTATCCTTATAGGAGAAGCCTAATTATAGTATTAACAAACTAAAATGGGTGTCTCGTTGGACATTCAGGTGCTGTAGGTCAAAGAATACTGAACAACAGTTTATAAAGGCTGGAAATTCTTACTCTTGGAAATAATTTTATAGCCTAATGTACACCCTTATTGGGTTAGTCACAGGACCCCGAATCTCCTATCCTTATAGGAGAAGCCTAATTATAGTATTAACAAACTAAAATGGGTGTCTCGTTGGACATTCAGGTGCTGTAGGTCAAAGAATACTGAACAACAGTTTATAAAGGCTGGAAATTCTTACTCTTGGAAATAATTTTATAGCCTAATGTACACCCTTATTGGGTTAGTCACAGGACCCGAATCTCCTATCCTTATAGGAGAAGCCTAATTATAGTATTAACAAACTAAAATGGGTGTCTCGTTGGACATTCAGGTGCTGTAGGTCAAAGAATACTGAACAACAGTTTATAAAGGCTGGAAATTCTTACTCTTGGAAATAATTTTATAGCCTAATGTACACCCTTATTGGGTTAGTCACAGGACCCGAATCTCCTATCCTTATAGGAGAAGCCTAATTATAGTATTAACAAACTAAAATGGGTGTCTCGTTGGACATTCAGGTGCTGTAGGTCAAAGAATACTGAACAACAGTTTATAAAGGCTGGAAATTTTACTCTTGGAAATAATTTTATAGCCTAATGTACACCCTTATTGGGTTAGTCACAGGACCCGAATCTCCTATCCTTATAGGAGAAGCCTAATTATAGTATTAAAAAACTAAAATGGGTGTCTCGTTGGACATTCAGTGTGTGTAGGTCAAAGAATACTGAACAACAGTTTATAAAGGCTGGAAATTCTTACTCTTGGAAATAATTTTATAGCCTAATGTACACCTTTATTGGGTTAGTCACAGGACCCGAATCTCCTATCCTTTATAGGAGAAGCCTAATTATAGTATTAACAAACTAAAATGGGTGTCTCGTTGGACATTCAGGTGGTGTAGGTCAAAGAATACTGAACAACAGTTTATAAAGGCTGGAAATTCTTACTCTTGGAAATAATTTTATAGCCTAATGTACACCCTTATTGGGTTAGTCACAGGACCCGAATCTCTATCCTTATAGGAGAAGCCTAATTATAGTATTAACAAACTAAAATGGGTGTCTCGTTGGACATTCAGGTGCTGTAGGTCAAAGAATACTGAACAACAGTTTATAAAGGCTGGAAATTCTTACTCTTGGAAATAATTTTATAGCCTAATGTACACCCTTATTGGGTTAGTCACAGGACCCGAATCTCCTATCTTATAGGAGAAGCCTAATTATAGTATTAACAAACTAAAATGGGTGTCTCGTTGGACATTCAGGTGCTGTAGGTCAAAGAATACTGAACAACAGTTTATAAAGGCTGGAAATTCTTACTCTTGGAAATAATTTTATAGCCTAATGTACACCCTTATTGGGTTAGTCACAGGACCCGAATCTCCTATCCTTATAGGAGAAGCCTAATTATAGTATTAACAAACTAAAATGGGTGTCTGTTGGACATTCAGGTGGTGTAGGTCAAAGAATACTGAACAACAGTTTATAAAGGCTGGAAATTCTTACTCTTGGAAATAATTTTATAGCCTAATGTACCCCTTATTGGGTTAGTCACAGGACCCCGAATCTTATCCTTATAGGAGAAGCCTAATTATAGTATTAACAAACTAAAATGGGTGTCTCGTTGGACATTCAGGTGTGTAGGTCAAAGAATACTGAACAACAGTTTATAAAGGCTGGAAATCTTACTCTTGGAAATAATTTTATAGCCTAATGTACACCCTTATTGGGTTAGTCACAGGACCCGAATCTCCTATCCTTATAGGAGAAGCCTATTATAGTATTATTAAAAAAAAATGGGTGTCTCGTTGGACATTCAGGTGCTGTAGGTCAAAGAATACTGAACAACAGTTTATAAAGGCTGGAAATTCTTACTCTTGGAAATAATTTTATAGCCTAATGTACACCCTTATTGGGTTAGTCACAGGACCCGAATCTCTATCCTTATAGGAGAAGCCTAATTATAGTATTAACAAACTAAAATGGGTGTCTCGTTGGACATTCAGGTGCTGTAGGTCAAAGAATACTGAACAACAGTTTATAAAGGCTGGAAATTCTTACTCTTGGAAATAATTTTATAGCCTAATGTACACCCTTATTGGGTTAGTCACAGGACCCCGAATCTTCTATCCTTATAGGAGAAGCCTAATTATAGTATTAACAAACTAAAATGGGTGTCTCGTTGGACATTCAGGTGGTGTAGGTCAAAGAATACTGAACAACAGTTTATAAAGGCTGGAAATTCTTACTCTTGGAAATAATTTTATAGCCTAATGTACACCCTTATTGGGTTAGTCACAGGACCCGAATCTCCTATCCTTATAGGAGAAGCCTAATTATAGTATTAAAACTAAAATGGGTGTCTCGTTGGACATTCAGGTGGTGTAGGTCAAAGAATACTGAACAACAGTTTATAAAGGCTGGAAATTCTTACTCTTGGAAATAATTTTATAGCCTAATGTACACCCTTATTGGGTTAGTCACAGGACCCCGAATCTCCTATCCTTATAGGAGAAGCCTAATTATAGTATTAACAAACTAAAATGGGTGTCTCGTTGGACATTCAGGTGGTGTAGGTCAAAGAATACTGAACAACAGTTTATAAAGGCTGGAAATTCTTACTCTTGGAAATAATTTTATAGCCTAATGTACACCTTATTGGGTTAGTCACAGGACCCCGAATCTATCCTTATAGGAGAAGCCTAATTATAGTATTAACAAACTAAAATGGGTGTCTCGTTGGACATTCAGGTGGTGTAGGTCAAAGAATACTGAACAACAGTTTATAAAGGCTGGAAATTCTTACTCTTGGAAATAATTTTATAGCCTAATGTACACCCTTATTGGGTTAGTCACAGGACCCCGAATCTCCTATCCTTATAGGAGAAGCCTAATTATAGTATTAACAAACTAAAATGGGTGTCTCGTTGGACATTCAGGTGCTGTAGGTCAAAGAATACTGAACAACAGTTTATAAAGGTGGGAATTCTTACTCTTGGAAATAATTTTATAGCCTAATGTACACCCTTATTGGGTTAGTCACAGGACCCGAATCTCCTATCCTTATAGGAGAAGCCTAATTATAGTATTAACAAACTAAAATGGGTGTCTCGTTGGACATTCAGGTGGTGTAGGTCAAAGAATACTGAACAACAGTTTATAAAGGCTGGAAATTCTTACTCTTGGAAATAATTTTATAGCCTAATGTACACCCTTATTGGGTTAGTCACAGGACCCGAATCTCTATCCTTATAGGAGAAGCCTAATTATAGTATTAAAACTAAATGGGTGTCTCGTTGGACATTCAGGTGCTGTAGGTCAAAGAATACTGAACAACAGTTTATAAAGGCTGGAAATTCTTACTCTTGGAAATAATTTTATAGCCTAATGTACACCCTTATTGGGTTAGTCACAGGACCCGAATCTCCTATCTTATAGGAGAAGCCTAATTATAGTATTAACAAACTAAAATGGGTGTCTCGTTGGACATTCAGGTGCTTGTAGGTCAAAGAATACTGAACAACAGTTTATAAAGGCTGGAATTCTTACTCTTGGAAATAATTTTATAGCCTAATGTACACCTTATTGGGTTAGTCACAGGACCCGAATCTCCTATCCTTATAGGAGAAGCCTAATTATAGTATTAACAACTAAAATGGGTGTCTCGTTGGACATTCAGGTGCTGTAGGTCAAAGAATATGAATAAACAGTTTATAAAGGCTGGAAATTCTTACTCTTGGAAATAATTTTATAGCCTAATGTACACCTTATTGGGTTAGTCACAGGACCCGAATCTCCTATCTTATAGGAGAAGCCTAATTATAGTATTAACAAATAAAATGGGTGTCTCGTTGGACATTCAGGTGGTGTAGGTCAAAGAATACTGAACAACAGTTTATAAAGGCTGAAAATTCTTACTCTTGGAAATAATTTTATAGCCTAATGTACACCTTTTGGGTTAGTCACAGGACCGAATCTCCTATCCTTATAGGAGAAGCCTAATTATAGTATTAACAAACTAAAATGGGTGTCTCGTTGGACATTCAGGTGTGTAGGTCAAAGAATACTGAACAACAGTTTATAAAGGCTGGAAATTCTTACTCTTGGAAAATAATTTTATAGCCTAATGTACACCTTATTGGGTTAGTCACAGGACCCGAATCTCCTATCCTTATAGGAGAAGCCTAATTATAGTATTAACAAACTAAAATGGGTGTCTCGTTGGACATTCAGGTGCTGTAGGTCAAAGAATACTGAACAACAGTTTATAAAGGCTGGAAATTCTTATCTTGGAAATAATTTTATAGCCTAATGTACACCCTTATTGGGTTAGTCACAGGACCCCGAATCTCCTATCCTTATAGGAGAAGCCTAATTATAGTATTAACAAACTAAAATGGGTGTCTCGTTGGACATTCAGGTGCTGTAGGTCAAAGAATACTGAACACAGTTTATAAAGGCTGGAAATTCTTACTCTTGGAAATAATTTTATAGCTAATGTACACCTTATTGGGTTAGTCACAGGACCCCGAATCTCCTATCCTTATAGGAGAAGCCTAATTATAGTATTAAAAAAAACTAAAATGGGTGTCTGTTGGACATTCAGGTGTGTAGGTCAAAGAATACTGAACAACAGTTTATAAAGGCTGGAAATTCTTACTCTTGGAAATAATTTTATAGCCTAATGTACACCTTATTGGGTTAGTCACAGGACCCGAATCTCCTATCCTTATAGGAGAAGCCTAATTATAGTATTAACAAACTAAAATGGGTGTTGTTGGACATTCAGGTGCTGTAGGTCAAAGAATACTGAACAACAGTTTATAAAGGCTGGAAATCTTACTCTTGGAAATAATTTTATAGCCTAATGTACACCCTTATTGGGTTAGTCACGGACCCCGAATCTCCTATCCTTATAGGAGAAGCCTAATTATAGTATTAACAAACTAAAATGGGTGTCTCGTTGGACATTCAGGTGTGTAGGTCAAAGAATATGAACAACAGTTTATAAAGGCTGGAAATTCTTACTCTTGGAAATAATTTTATAGCCTAATGTACACCCTTATTGGGTTAGTCACAGGACCCCGAATCTCCTATCTTATAGGAGAAGCCTAATTATAGTATTAACAAACTAAAATGGGTGTCTGTTGGACATTCAGGTGCTGTAGGTCAAAGAATACTGAACAACAGTTTATAAAGGCTGGAAATTCTTACTCTTGGAAATAAATTTTATAGCCTAATGTACACCCTTATTGGGTTAGTCACAGGACCCGAATCTCCTATCCTTATAGGAGAAGCCTAATTATAGTATTAACAACTAAAATGGGTGTCTCGTTGGACATTCAGGTGCTTGTAGGTCAAAGAATATGAACAACAGTTTATAAAGGCTGGAAATTCTTACTCTGGAAATAATTTTATAGCCTAATGTACACCTTATTGGGTTAGTCACAGGACCCCGAATCTCCATCCTTATAGGAGAGCCATAATTTAGTATTAAAAACTAAAAAGGGTGTCTCGTTGGACATTCAGGTGCTGTAGGTCAAAGAATACTGAACAACAGTTTATAAAGGCTGGAAATTCTTACTCTTGGAAATAATTTTATAGCCTAATGTACACCTTATTGGTTAGTCACAGGACCCCGAATCTCCTATCCTTATAGGAGAAGCCTAATTATAGTATTAACAAACTAAAATGGGTGTCTCGTTGGACATTCAGGTGTTGTAGGTCAAAGAATACTGAACAACAGTTTATAAAGGCTGGAAATTCTTACTCTTGGAAATAATTTTATAGCCTAATGTACACCCTTATTGGGTTAGTCACAGGACCGAATCTCCTATCCTTATAGGAGAAGCCTAATTATAGTATTAACAAACTAAAATGGGTGTCTCGTTGGACATTCAGGTGCTGTAGGTCAAAGAATACTGAACAACAGTTTATAAAGGCTGGAAATTCTTACTCTTGGAAATAATTTTATAGCCTAATGTACACCCTTATTGGGTTAGTCACAGGACCCGAATCTCTATCCTTATAGGAGAAGCCTAATTATAGTATTAACAAACTAAAATGGGTGTCTCGTTGGACATTCAGGTGCTGTAGGTCAAAGAATACTGAACAACAGTTTTAAAGGCTGGAAATTCTTACTCTTGGAAATAATTTTATAGCCTAATGTACACCTTATTGGGTTAGTCACAGGACCCCGAATCTCCTATCCTTATAGGAGAAGCCTAATTATAGTATTAACAAACTAAATGGGTGTCTCGTTGGACATTCAGGTGCTGTAGGTCAAAGAATACTGAACAACAGTTTATAAAGGCTGGAAATTCTTACTCTTGGAAATAATTTTATAGCCTAATGTAACCCTTATTGGGTTAGTCACAGGACCGAATCTCCTATCCTTATAGGAGAAGCCTAATTTAGTATTAAAAAACTAAAATGGGTGTCTCGTTGGACATTCAGGTGCTGTAGGTCAAAGAATACTGAACAACAGTTTATAAAGGCTGGAAATTCTTACTCTTGGAAATAATTTTATAGCCTAATGTACACCCTTATTGGTTAGTCACAGGACCCGAATCTCCTATCCTTATAGGAGAAGCCTAATTATAGTATTAACAAACTAAAATGGGTGTCTCGTTGGACATTCAGGTGCTGTAGGTCAAAGAATACTGAACAACAGTTTATAAAGGCTGGAAATTCTTACTCTTGGAAATAATTTTATAGCCTAATGTACACCCTTATTGGGTTAGTCACAGGACCCGAATCTCTATCCTTATAGGAGAAGCCTAATTATAGTATTAACAAACTAAAATGGGTGTCTGTTGGACATTCAGGTGGTGTAGGTCAAAGAATACTGAACAACAGTTTATAAAGGCTGGAAATTCTTACTCTTGGAAATAATTTTATAGCCTAATGTACACCCTTATTGGGTTAGTCACAGGACCCCGAATCTCCTATCCTTATAGGAGAAGCCTAATTATAGTATTAAAAAACTAAAATGGGTGTCTCGTTGGACATTCAGGGTGTGTAGGTCAAAGAATACTGAACAACAGTTTATAAGGCTGGAAATTCTTACTCTGGAAATAATTTTATAGCCTAATGTACACCCTTATTGGTTAGTCACAGGACCCCGAATCTCCTATCCTTATAGGAGAAGCCTAATTATAGTATTAACAAACTAAAATGGGTGTCTCTTGGACATTCAGGTGTGTAGGTCAAAGAATACTGAACAACAGTTTATAAAGGCTGGAATTCTTACTCTTGGAAATAATTTTATAGCCTAATGTACACCTTTTTGGGTTAGTCACAGGACCCCGAATCTCCTATCTTATAGGAGAAGCTAATTATAGTATTACAAACTAAAATGGGTTCTCGTTGGACATTCAGGTGCTGTAGGTCAAAGAATACTGAACAACAGTTTATAAAGGCTGGAATTTTTACTTGGAAATAATTTTATAGCCTAATGTACACCTTATTGGGTTAGTCACAGGACCCCGAATCTCCTATCCTTATAGGAGAAGCCTAATTATAGTATTAACAAAACTAAAATGGGTGTCTCGTTGGACATTCAGGTGGTGTAGGTCAAGAATACTGAACAACAGTTTATAAAGGCTGGAAATTCTTACTCTTGGAAATAATTTTATAGCCTAATGTACCCTTATTGGGTTAGTCACAGGACCCGAATCTCTATCCTTATAGGAGAAGCTTATTATGTATTAACAAACTAAAATGGGTGTCTCGTTGGACATTCAGGTGCTTAGGTCAAAGAATACTGAACAACAGTTATAAAGGCTGGAAATTCTTACTCTTGGATAATATTTTATAGCCTAATGTACACCTTATTGGGTTAGTCACAGGACCCGAATCTCCTATCCTTATAGGAGAAGCCTAATTATAGTATTAACAAACTAAAATGGGTGTCTCGTTGGACATTCAGGTGCTGTAGGTCAAAGAATACTGAACAACAGTTTATAAAGGCTGGAATTCTTACTCTTGGAAATATTTTATAGCCTAATGTACACCTTATTGGGTTAGTCAAGGACCCGAATTCCTATCCTTATAGGAGAAGCCTAATTATAGTATTAACAAACTAAAATGGGTGTCTCGTTGGACATTCAGGTGCTGTAGGTCAAATGACTAAAAAAAAAAGGGGATAACAGTTTAGGCTAAAAATTATTTCCATTAGAGAGAGAATTTCCAGCCTTTATAACTGGTTGTTCAGTATTCTTTGACCTACAGCACTGAATGTCCAACGAGAACCCATTTTAGTTTGTTAATACTATAATTAGGCTTCTCCTATAAGGATAGGAGATTCGGGGTCCTGTGACTACCCAATAAGGGTGTACATTAGGCTATAAAATTATTTCCAAGAGTAAAGATTTCCAGCCTTTATAAACTGTTGTTCAGTATTCTTTGACTATAGCCACCGAATGTCCAACGACACCCATTTTAGTTTGTTAATACTATAATTAGGCTTCTCCTATAAGGATAGGAGATTCGGGGTCCTGTGACTAACCCAATAAGGGTGTACATTAGGCTATAAAATTATTTCCAAGAGTAAGAATTTCCAGCCTTTATAAACTGTTGTTCAGTATTCTTGACCTACAGCACCTGAATGTCCAACGAGACACCATTTTAGTTTGTTAATACTATAATTAGGCTTCTCTATAAGGATGGAGATTCGGGGTCTGTGACTAACCCAATAAGGGTGTACATTAGGCTATAAATTATTTCAAGAGTAAGAATTTCCAGCCTTTATAAACTGTTGTTCAGTATTCTTTGACCTACACCACCTGAATGTCCAACGAGACACCCATTTTAGTTTGTTAATACTATAATTAGGCTTCTCTATAAGGATAGGAGATTCGGGGTCCTGTGACTAACAATAAGGGTGTACATTAGGCTATAAAATTATTTCCAAGAGTAAGATTTCCAGCCTTTATAAACTGTTGTTCAGTATTCTTTGACCTACAGCACCTGAATGTCCAACGAGACACCCATTTTAGTTTGTTAATACTATAATTAGGCTTCTCCTATAAGGATAGGAGATTCGGGGTCCTGTGACTAACCCAATAAGGGTGTACATTAGGCTATAAAATTATTTCCAAGAGTAAGAATTTCCAGCCTTTATAAACTGTTGTTCAGTATTCTTTGACCTACAGCACCTGAATGTCCAACGAGACACCCATTTTAGTTTGTTAATACTATAATTAGGCTTCTCCTATAAGGATAGGAGATTCGGGGTCCTGTGACTAACCAATAAGGGTGTACATTAGGCTATAAAATTATTTCCAAGAGTAAGAATTTCCAGCCTTTATAAACTGTTGTTCAGTATTCTTTGACCTACAGCACCTGAATGTCCAACGAGACACCCATTTTAGTTTGTTAATACTATAATTAGGCTTCTCCTATAAGGATAGGAGATTCGGGGTCCTGTGACTAACCCAATAAGGGTGTACATTAGGCTATAAAATTATTTCCAAGAGTAAGAATTTCCAGCCTTTATAAACTGTTGTTCAGTATTCTTTGACCTACAGCACCTGAATGTCCAACGAGACACCCATTTTAGTTTGTTAATACTATAATTAGGCTTCTCCTATAAGGATAGGAGATTCGGGGTCCTGTGACTAACCCAATAAGGGTGTACATTAGGCTATAAAATTATTTCCAAGAGTAAGAATTTCCAGCCTTTATAAACTGTTGTTCAGTATTCTTTGACCTACAGCACCTGAATGTCCAACGAGACACCCATTTTAGTTTGTTAATACTATAATTAGGCTTCTCCTATAAGGATAGGAGATTCGGGGTCCTGTGACTAACCCAATAAGGGTGTACATTAGGCTATAAAATTATTTCAAGAGTAAGAATTTCCAGCCTTTATAAACTGTTGTTCAGTATTCTTTGACCTACAGCACCTGAATGTCCAACGAGACACCCATTTTAGTTTGTTAATACTATAATTAGGCTTCTCCTATAAGGATAGGAGATTCGGGGTCCTGTGACTAACCCAATAAGGGTGTACATTAGGCTATAAAATTATTTCCAAGAGTAAGAATTTCCAGCCTTTATAAACTGTTGTTCAGTATTCTTTGACCCTACCACCTGAATGTCCAACGAGACACCCATTTTTTTTTTACTATAATTAGGCTTCTCCTAAGGATAGGAGATTCGGGGTCCTGTGACTAACCCAATAAGGGTGTACATTAGGCTATAAAATTATTTCCAAGAGTAAGAATTTCACCCTTTTTTTTGTTCTTTATTCTTTCCTTATCCCTCTTTTCCCCCCCCTAGTTTGTTAATACTATAATTAGGCTTCTCCTATTAGGAGATTCGGGGTCCTGTGACTAACCCAATAAGGGTGTACATTAGGCTATAAAATTATTTCCAAGAGTAAGAATTTCCAGCCTTTATAAACTGTTGTTCAGTATTCTTTGACCTACAGCACCTGAATGTCCAACGAGACACCCATTTTAGTTTGTTAATACTATAATTAGGCTTCTCCTATAAGGATAGGAGATTCGGGGTCCTGTGACTAACCCAATAAGGGTGTACATTAGGCTATAAAATTATTTCCAAGAGTAAGAATTTCCAGCCTTTATAAACTGTTGTTCAGTATTCTTTGACCTACAGCACCTGAATGTCCAACGAGACACCCATTTTAGTTTGTTAATACTATAATTAGGCTTCTCCTATAAGGATAGGAGATTCGGGGTCCTGTGACTAACCCAATAAGGGTGTACATTAGGCTATAAAATTATTTCCAAGAGTAAGAATTTCCAGCCTTTATAAACTGTTGTTCAGTATTCTTTGACCTACAGCACCTGAATGTCCAACGAGACACCCATTTTAGTTTGTTAATACTATAATTAGGCTTCTCTATAAGGATAGGAGATTCGGGGTCCTGTGACTAACCCAATAAGGGTGTACATTAGGCTATAAAATTATTTCCAAGAGTAAGAATTTCCAGCCTTTATAAACTGTTGTTCAGTATTCTTTGACCTACAGCACCTGAATGTCCAACGAGACACCCATTTTAGTTTGTTAATACTATAATTAGGCTTCTCCTATAAGGATAGGAGATTCGGGGTCCTGTGACTAACCCAATAAGGGTGTACATTAGGCTATAAAATTATTTCCAAGAGTAAGAATTTCCAGCCTTTATAAACTGTTGTTCAGTATTCTTTGACCTACAGCACCTGAATGTCCAACGAGACACCCATTTTAGTTTGTTAATACTATAATTAGGCTTCTCCTATAAGGATAGGAGATTCGGGGTCCTGTGACTAACCCAATAAGGGTGTACATTAGGCTATAAAATTATTTCCAAGAGTAAGAATTTCCAGCCTTTATAAACTGTTGTTCAGTATTCTTTGACCTACAGCACCTGAATGTCCAACGAGACACCCATTTTAGTTTGTTAATACTATAATTAGGCTTCTCCTATAAGGATAGGAGATTCGGGGTCCTGTGACTAACCCAATAAGGGTGTACATTAGGCTATAAAATTATTTCCAAGAGTAAGAATTTCCAGCCTTTATAAACTGTTGTTCAGTATTCTTTGACCTACAGCACCTGAATGTCCAACGAGACACCCATTTTAGTTTGTTAATACTATAATTAGGCTTCTCCTATAAGGATAGGAGATTCGGGGTCCTGTGACTAACCCAATAAGGGTGTACATTAGGCTATAAAATTATTTCCAAGAGTAAGAATTTCCAGCCTTTATAAACTGTTGTTCAGTATTCTTTGACCTACAGCACCTGAATGTCCAACGAGACACCCATTTTAGTTTGTTAATACTATAATTAGGCTTCTCCTATAAGGATAGGAGATTCGGGGTCCTGTGACTAACCCAATAAGGGTGTACATTAGGCTATAAAATTATTTCCAAGAGTAAGAATTTCCAGCCTTTATAAACTGTTGTTCAGTATTCTTTGACCTACAGCACCTGAATGTCCAACGAGACACCCATTTTAGTTTGTTAATACTATAATTAGGCTTCTCCTATAAGGATAGGAGATTCGGGGTCCTGTGACTAACCCAATAAGGGTGTACATTAGGCTATAAAATTATTTCCAAGAGTAAGAATTTCCAGCCTTTATAAACTGTTGTTCAGTATTCTTTGACCTACAGCACCTGAATGTCCAACGAGACACCCATTTTAGTTTGTTAATACTATAATTAGGCTTCTCCTATAAGGATAGGAGATTCGGGGTCCTGTGACTAACCCAATAAGGGTGTACATTAGGCTATAAAATTATTTCCAAGAGTAAGAATTTCCAGCCTTTATAAACTGTTGTTCAGTATTCTTTGACCTACAGCACCTGAATGTCCAACGAGACACCCATTTTAGTTTGTTAATACTATAATTAGGCTTCTCCTATAAGGATAGGAGATTCGGGGTCCTGTGACTAACCCAATAAGGGTGTACATTAGGCTATAAAATTATTTCCAAGAGTAAGAATTTCCAGCCTTTATAAACTGTTGTTCAGTATTCTTTGACCTACAGCACCTGAATGTCCAACGAGACACCCATTTTAGTTTGTTAATACTATAATTAGGCTTCTCCTATAAGGATAGGAGATTCGGGGTCCTGTGACTAACCCAATAAGGGTGTACATTAGGCTATAAAATTATTTCCAAGAGTAAGAATTTCCAGCCTTTATAAACTGTTGTTCAGTATTCTTTGACCTACAGCACCTGAATGTCCAACGAGACACCCATTTTAGTTTGTTAATACTATAATTAGGCTTCTCCTATAAGGATAGGAGATTCGGGGTCCTGTGACTAACCCAATAAGGGTGTACATTAGGCTATAAAATTATTTCCAAGAGTAAGAATTTCCAGCCTTTATAAACTGTTGTTCAGTATTCTTTGACCTACAGCACCTGAATGTCCAACGAGACACCCATTTTAGTTTGTTAATACTATAATTAGGCTTCTCCTATAAGGATAGGAGATTCGGGGTCCTGTGACTAACCCAATAAGGGTGTACATTAGGCTATAAAATTATTTCCAAGAGTAAGAATTTCCAGCCTTTATAAACTGTTGTTCAGTATTCTTTGACCTACAGCACCTGAATGTCCAACGAGACACCCATTTTAGTTTGTTAATACTATAATTAGGCTTCTCCTATAAGGATAGGAGATTCGGGGTCCTGTGACTAACCCAATAAGGGTGTACATTAGGCTATAAAATTATTTCCAAGAGTAAGAATTTCCAGCCTTTATAAACTGTTGTTCAGTATTCTTTGACCTACAGCACCTGAATGTCCAACGAGACACCCATTTTAGTTTGTTAATACTATAATTAGGCTTCTCCTATAAGGATAGGAGATTCGGGGTCCTGTGACTAACCCAATAAGGGTGTACATTAGGCTATAAAATTATTTCCAAGAGTAAGAATTTCCAGCCTTTATAAACTGTTGTTCAGTATTCTTTGACCTACAGCACCTGAATGTCCAACGAGACACCCATTTTAGTTTGTTAATACTATAATTAGGCTTCTCCTATAAGGATAGGAGATTCGGGGTCCTGTGACTAACCCAATAAGGGTGTACATTAGGCTATAAAATTATTTCCAAGAGTAAGAATTTCCAGCCTTTATAAACTGTTGTTCAGTATTCTTTGACCTACAGCACCTGAATGTCCAACGAGACACCCATTTTAGTTTGTTAATACTATAATTAGGCTTCTCCTATAAGGATAGGAGATTCGGGGTCCTGTGACTAACCCAATAAGGGTGTACATTAGGCTATAAAATTATTTCCAAGAGTAAGAATTTCCAGCCTTTATAAACTGTTGTTCAGTATTCTTTGACCTACAGCACCTGAATGTCCAACGAGACACCCATTTTAGTTTGTTAATACTATAATTAGGCTTCTCCTATAAGGATAGGAGATTCGGGGTCCTGTGACTAACCCAATAAGGGTGTACATTAGGCTATAAAATTATTTCCAAGAGTAAGAATTTCCAGCCTTTATAAACTGTTGTTCAGTATTCTTTGACCTACAGCACCTGAATGTCCAACGAGACACCCATTTTAGTTTGTTAATACTATAATTAGGCTTCTCCTATAAGGATAGGAGATTCGGGGTCCTGTGACTAACCCAATAAGGGTGTACATTAGGCTATAAAATTATTTCCAAGAGTAAGAATTTCCAGCCTTTATAAACTGTTGTTCAGTATTCTTTGACCTACAGCACCTGAATGTCCAACGAGACACCCATTTTAGTTTGTTAATACTATAATTAGGCTTCTCCTATAAGGATAGGAGATTCGGGGTCCTGTGACTAACCAATAAGGGTGTACATTAGGCTATAAAATTATTTCCAAGAGTAAGAATTTCCAGCCTTTATAAACTGTTGTTCAGTATTCTTTGACCTACAGCACCTGAATGTCCAACGAGACACCCATTTTAGTTTGTTAATACTATAATTAGGCTTCTCCTATAAGGATAGGAGATTCGGGGTCCTGTGACTAACCCAATAAGGGTGTACATTAGGCTATAAAATTATTTCCAAGAGTAAGAATTTCCAGCCTTTATAAACTGTTGTTCAGTATTCTTTGACCTACAGCACCTGAATGTCCAACGAGACACCCATTTTAGTTTGTTAATACTATAATTAGGCTTCTCCTATAAGGATAGGAGATTCGGGGTCCTGTGACTAACCCAATAAGGGTGTACATTAGGCTATAAAATTATTTCCAAGAGTAAGAATTTCCAGCCTTTATAAACTGTTGTTCAGTATTCTTTGACCTACAGCACCTGAATGTCCAACGAGACACCCATTTTAGTTTGTTAATACTATAATTAGGCTTCTCCTATAAGGATAGGAGATTCGGGGTCCTGTGACTAACCCAATAAGGGTGTACATTAGGCTATAAAATTATTTCCAAGAGTAAGAATTTCCAGCCTTTATAAACTGTTGTTCAGTATTCTTTGACCTACAGCACCTGAATGTCCAACGAGACACCCATTTTAGTTTGTTAATACTATAATTAGGCTTCTCCTATAAGGATAGGAGATTCGGGGTCCTGTGACTAACCCAATAAGGGTGTACATTAGGCTATAAAATTATTTCCAAGAGTAAGAATTTCCAGCCTTTATAAACTGTTGTTCAGTATTCTTTGACCTACAGCACCTGAATGTCCAACGAGACACCCATTTTAGTTTGTTAATACTATAATTAGGCTTCTCCTATAAGGATAGGAGATTCGGGGTCCTGTGACTAACCCAATAAGGGTGTACATTAGGCTATAAAATTATTTCCAAGAGTAAGAATTTCCAGCCTTTATAAACTGTTGTTCAGTATTCTTTGACCTACAGCACCTGAATGTCCAACGAGACACCCATTTTAGTTTGTTAATACTATAATTAGGCTTCTCCTATAAGGATAGGAGATTCGGGGTCCTGTGACTAACCAATAAGGGTGTACATTAGGCTATAAAATTATTTCCAAGAGTAAGAATTTCCAGCCTTTATAAACTGTTGTTCAGTATTCTTTGACCTACAGCACCTGAATGTCCAACGAGACACCCATTTTAGTTTGTTAATACTATAATTAGGCTTCTCCTATAAGGATAGGAGATTCGGGGTCCTGTGACTAACCCAATAAGGGTGTACATTAGGCTATAAAATTATTTCCAAGAGTAAGAATTTCCAGCCTTTATAAACTGTTGTTCAGTATTCTTTGACCTACACCACCTGAATGTCCAACGAGACACCCATTTTAGTTTGTTAATACTATAATTAGGCTTCTCCTATAAGGATAGGAGATTCGGGGTCCTGTGACTAACCCAATAAGGGTGTACATTAGGCTATAAAATTATTTCCAAGAGTAAGAATTTCCAGCCTTTATAAACTGTTGTTCAGTATTCTTTGACCTACAGCACCTGAATGTCCAACGAGACACCCATTTTAGTTTGTTAATACTATAATTAGGCTTCTCCTATAAGGATAGGAGATTCGGGGTCCTGTGACTAACCAATAAGGGTGTACATTAGGCTATAAAATTATTTCCAAGAGTAAGAATTTCCAGCCTTTATAAACTGTTGTTCAGTATTCTTTGACCTACAGCACCTGAATGTCCAACGAGACACCCATTTTAGTTTGTTAATACTATAATTAGGCTTCTCCTATAAGGATAGGAGATTCGGGGTCCTGTGACTAACCCAATAAGGGTGTACATTAGGCTATAAAATTATTTCCAAGAGTAAGAATTTCCAGCCTTTATAAACTGTTGTTCAGTATTCTTTGACCTACAGCACCTGAATGTCCAACGAGACACCCATTTTAGTTTGTTAATACTATAATTAGGCTTCTCCTATAAGGATAGGAGATTCGGGGTCCTGTGACTAACCCAATAAGGGTGTACATTAGGCTATAAAATTATTTCCAAGAGTAAGAATTTCCAGCCTTTATAAACTGTTGTTCAGTATTCTTTGACCTACACCACCTGAATGTCCAACGAGACACCCATTTTAGTTTGTTAATACTATAATTAGGCTTCTCCTATAAGGATAGGAGATTCGGGGTCCTGTGACTAACCCAATAAGGGTGTACATTAGGCTATAAAATTATTTCCAAGAGTAAGAATTTCCAGCCTTTATAAACTGTTGTTCAGTATTCTTTGACCTACAGCACCTGAATGTCCAACGAGACACCCATTTTAGTTTGTTAATACTATAATTAGGCTTCTCCTATAAGGATAGGAGATTCGGGGTCCTGTGACTAACCCAATAAGGGTGTACATTAGGCTATAAAATTATTTCCAAGAGTAAGAATTTCCAGCCTTTATAAACTGTTGTTCAGTATTCTTTGACCTACAGCACCTGAATGTCCAACGAGACACCCATTTTAGTTTGTTAATACTATAATTAGGCTTCTCCTATAAGGATAGGAGATTCGGGGTCCTGTGACTAACCCAATAAGGGTGTACATTAGGCTATAAAATTATTTCCAAGAGTAAGAATTTCCAGCCTTTATAAACTGTTGTTCAGTATTCTTTGACCTACAGCACCTGAATGTCCAACGAGACACCCATTTTAGTTTGTTAATACTATAATTAGGCTTCTCCTATAAGGATAGGAGATTCGGGGTCCTGTGACTAACCCAATAAGGGTGTACATTAGGCTATAAAATTATTTCCAAGAGTAAGAATTTCCAGCCTTTATAAACTGTTGTTCAGTATTCTTTGACCTACACCACCTGAATGTCCAACGAGACACCCATTTTAGTTTGTTAATACTATAATTAGGCTTCTCCTATAAGGATAGGAGATTCGGGGTCCTGTGACTAACCCAATAAGGGTGTACATTAGGCTATAAAATTATTTCCAAGAGTAAGAATTTCCAGCCTTTATAAACTGTTGTTCAGTATTCTTTGACCTACAGCACCTGAATGTCCAACGAGACACCCATTTTAGTTTGTTAATACTATAATTAGGCTTCTCCTATAAGGATAGGAGATTCGGGGTCCTGTGACTAACCCAATAAGGGTGTACATTAGGCTATAAAATTATTTCCAAGAGTAAGAATTTCCAGCCTTTATAAACTGTTGTTCAGTATTCTTTGACCTACAGCACCTGAATGTCCAACGAGACACCCATTTTAGTTTGTTAATACTATAATTAGGCTTCTCCTATAAGGATAGGAGATTCGGGGTCCTGTGACTAACCCAATAAGGGTGTACATTAGGCTATAAAATTATTTCCAAGAGTAAGAATTTCCAGCCTTTATAAACTGTTGTTCAGTATTCTTTGACCTACAGCACCTGAATGTCCAACGAGACACCCATTTTAGTTTGTTAATACTATAATTAGGCTTCTCCTATAAGGATAGGAGATTCGGGGTCCTGTGACTAACCCAATAAGGGTGTACATTAGGCTATAAAATTATTTCCAAGAGTAAGAATTTCCAGCCTTTATAAACTGTTGTTCAGTATTCTTTGACCTACAGCACCTGAATGTCCAACGAGACACCCATTTTAGTTTGTTAATACTATAATTAGGCTTCTCCTATAAGGATAGGAGATTCGGGGTCCTGTGACTAACCAATAAGGGTGTACATTAGGCTATAAAATTATTTCCAAGAGTAAGAATTTCCAGCCTTTATAAACTGTTGTTCAGTATTCTTTGACCTACAGCACCTGAATGTCCAACGAGACACCCATTTTAGTTTGTTAATACTATAATTAGGCTTCTCCTATAAGGATAGGAGATTCGGGGTCCTGTGACTAACCCAATAAGGGTGTACATTAGGCTATAAAATTATTTCCAAGAGTAAGAATTTCCAGCCTTTATAAACTGTTGTTCAGTATTCTTTGACCTACAGCACCTGAATGTCCAACGAGACACCCATTTTAGTTTGTTAATACTATAATTAGGCTTCTCCTATAAGGATAGGAGATTCGGGGTCCTGTGACTAACCCAATAAGGGTGTACATTAGGCTATAAAATTATTTCCAAGAGTAAGAATTTCCAGCCTTTATAAACTGTTGTTCAGTATTCTTTGACCTACAGCACCTGAATGTCCAACGAGACACCCATTTTAGTTTGTTAATACTATAATTAGGCTTCTCCTATAAGGATAGGAGATTCGGGGTCCTGTGACTAACCCAATAAGGGTGTACATTAGGCTATAAAATTATTTCCAAGAGTAAGAATTTCCAGCCTTTATAAACTGTTGTTCAGTATTCTTTGACCTACAGCACCTGAATGTCCAACGAGACACCCATTTTAGTTTGTTAATACTATAATTAGGCTTCTCCTATAAGGATAGGAGATTCGGGGTCCTGTGACTAACCCAATAAGGGTGTACATTAGGCTATAAAATTATTTCCAAGAGTAAGAATTTCCAGCCTTTATAAACTGTTGTTCAGTATTCTTTGACCTACAGCACCTGAATGTCCAACGAGACACCCATTTTAGTTTGTTAATACTATAATTAGGCTTCTCCTATAAGGATAGGAGATTCGGGGTCCTGTGACTAACCCAATAAGGGTGTACATTAGGCTATAAAATTATTTCCAAGAGTAAGAATTTCCAGCCTTTATAAACTGTTGTTCAGTATTCTTTGACCTACAGCACCTGAATGTCCAACGAGACACCCATTTTAGTTTGTTAATACTATAATTAGGCTTCTCCTATAAGGATAGGAGATTCGGGGTCCTGTGACTAACCCAATAAGGGTGTACATTAGGCTATAAAATTATTTCCAAGAGTAAGAATTTCCAGCCTTTATAAACTGTTGTTCAGTATTCTTTGACCTACAGCACCTGAATGTCCAACGAGACACCCATTTTAGTTTGTTAATACTATAATTAGGCTTCTCCTATAAGGATAGGAGATTCGGGGTCCTGTGACTAACCCAATAAGGGTGTACATTAGGCTATAAAATTATTTCCAAGAGTAAGAATTTCCAGCCTTTATAAACTGTTGTTCAGTATTCTTTGACCTACAGCACCTGAATGTCCAACGAGACACCCATTTTAGTTTGTTAATACTATAATTAGGCTTCTCCTATAAGGATAGGAGATTCGGGGTCCTGTGACTAACCCAATAAGGGTGTACATTAGGCTATAAAATTATTTCCAAGAGTAAGAATTTCCAGCCTTTATAAACTGTTGTTCAGTATTCTTTGACCTACAGCACCTGAATGTCCAACGAGACACCCATTTTAGTTTGTTAATACTATAATTAGGCTTCTCCTATAAGGATAGGAGATTCGGGGTCCTGTGACTAACCCAATAAGGGTGTACATTAGGCTATAAAATTATTTCCAAGAGTAAGAATTTCCAGCCTTTATAAACTGTTGTTCAGTATTCTTTGACCTACAGCACCTGAATGTCCAACGAGACACCCATTTTAGTTTGTTAATACTATAATTAGGCTTCTCCTATAAGGATAGGAGATTCGGGGTCCTGTGACTAACCCAATAAGGGTGTACATTAGGCTATAAAATTATTTCCAAGAGTAAGAATTTCCAGCCTTTATAAACTGTTGTTCAGTATTCTTTGACCTACAGCACCTGAATGTCCAACGAGACACCCATTTTAGTTTGTTAATACTATAATTAGGCTTCTCCTATAAGGATAGGAGATTCGGGGTCCTGTGACTAACCCAATAAGGGTGTACATTAGGCTATAAAATTATTTCCAAGAGTAAGAATTTCCAGCCTTTATAAACTGTTGTTCAGTATTCTTTGACCTAAGCACCTGAATGTCCAACGAGACACCCATTTTAGTTTGTTAATACTATAATTAGGCTTCTCCTATAAGGATAGGAGATTCGGGGTCCTGTGACTAACCCAATAAGGGTGTACATTAGGCTATAAAATTATTTCCAAGAGTAAGAATTTCCAGCCTTTATAAACTGTTGTTCAGTATTCTTTGACCTACAGCACCTGAATGTCCAACGAGACACCCATTTTAGTTTGTTAATACTATAATTAGGCTTCTCCTATAAGGATAGGAGATTCGGGGTCCTGTGACTAACCCAATAAGGGTGTACATTAGGCTATAAAATTATTTCCAAGAGTAAGAATTTCCAGCCTTTATAAACTGTTGTTCAGTATTCTTTGACCTACAGCACCTGAATGTCCAACGAGACACCCATTTTAGTTTGTTAATACTATAATTAGGCTTCTCCTATAAGGATAGGAGATTCGGGGTCCTGTGACTAACCCAATAAGGGTGTACATTAGGCTATAAAATTATTTCCAAGAGTAAGAATTTCCAGCCTTTATAAACTGTTGTTCAGTATTCTTTGACCTACAGCACCTGAATGTCCAACGAGACACCCATTTTAGTTTGTTAATACTATAATTAGGCTTCTCCTATAAGGATAGGAGATTCGGGGTCCTGTGACTAACCCAATAAGGGTGTACATTAGGCTATAAAATTATTTCCAAGAGTAAGAATTTCCAGCCTTTATAAACTGTTGTTCAGTATTCTTTGACCTACAGCACCTGAATGTCCAACGAGACACCCATTTTAGTTTGTTAATACTATAATTAGGCTTCTCCTATAAGGATAGGAGATTCGGGGTCCTGTGACTAACCCAATAAGGGTGTACATTAGGCTATAAAATTATTTCCAAGAGTAAGAATTTCCAGCCTTTATAAACTGTTGTTCAGTATTCTTTGACCTACAGCACCTGAATGTCCAACGAGACACCCATTTTAGTTTGTTAATACTATAATTAGGCTTCTCCTATAAGGATAGGAGATTCGGGGTCCTGTGACTAACCCAATAAGGGTGTACATTAGGCTATAAAATTATTTCCAAGAGTAAGAATTTCCAGCCTTTATAAACTGTTGTTCAGTATTCTTTGACCTACAGCACCTGAATGTCCAACGAGACACCCATTTTAGTTTGTTAATACTATAATTAGGCTTCTCCTATAAGGATAGGAGATTCGGGGTCCTGTGACTAACCCAATAAGGGTGTACATTAGGCTATAAAATTATTTCCAAGAGTAAGAATTTCCAGCCTTTATAAACTGTTGTTCAGTATTCTTTGACCTACAGCACCTGAATGTCCAACGAGACACCCATTTTAGTTTGTTAATACTATAATTAGGCTTCTCCTATAAGGATAGGAGATTCGGGGTCCTGTGACTAACCCAATAAGGGTGTACATTAGGCTATAAAATTATTTCCAAGAGTAAGAATTTCCAGCCTTTATAAACTGTTGTTCAGTATTCTTTGACCTACAGCACCTGAATGTCCAACGAGACACCCATTTTAGTTTGTTAATACTATAATTAGGCTTCTCCTATAAGGATAGGAGATTCGGGGTCCTGTGACTAACCCAATAAGGGTGTACATTAGGCTATAAAATTATTTCCAAGAGTAAGAATTTCCAGCCTTTATAAACTGTTGTTCAGTATTCTTTGACCTACAGCACCTGAATGTCCAACGAGACACCCATTTTAGTTTGTTAATACTATAATTAGGCTTCTCCTATAAGGATAGGAGATTCGGGGTCCTGTGACTAACCCAATAAGGGTGTACATTAGGCTATAAAATTATTTCCAAGAGTAAGAATTTCCAGCCTTTATAAACTGTTGTTCAGTATTCTTTGACCTACACCACCTGAATGTCCAACGAGACACCCATTTTAGTTTGTTAATACTATAATTAGGCTTCTCCTATAAGGATAGGAGATTCGGGGTCCTGTGACTAACCAATAAGGGTGTACATTAGGCTATAAAATTATTTCCAAGAGTAAGAATTTCCAGCCTTTATAAACTGTTGTTCAGTATTCTTTGACCTACAGCACCTGAATGTCCAACGAGACACCCATTTTAGTTTGTTAATACTATAATTAGGCTTCTCCTATAAGGATAGGAGATTCGGGGTCCTGTGACTAACCCAATAAGGGTGTACATTAGGCTATAAAATTATTTCCAAGAGTAAGAATTTCCAGCCTTTATAAACTGTTGTTCAGTATTCTTTGACCTACAGCACCTGAATGTCCAACGAGACACCCATTTTAGTTTGTTAATACTATAATTAGGCTTCTCCTATAAGGATAGGAGATTCGGGGTCCTGTGACTAACCCCATAAGGGTGTACATTAGGCTATAAAATTATTTCCAAGAGTAAGAATTTCCAGCCTTTATAAACTGTTGTTCAGTATTCTTTGACCTACAGCACCTGAATGTCCAACGAGACACCCATTTTAGTTTGTTAATACTATAATTAGGCTTCTCCTATAAGGATAGGAGATTCGGGGTCCTGTGACTAACCCAATAAGGGTGTACATTAGGCTATAAAATTATTTCCAAGAGTAAGAATTTCCAGCCTTTATAAACTGTTGTTCAGTATTCTTTGACCTACAGCACCTGAATGTCCAACGAGACACCCATTTTAGTTTGTTAATACTATAATTAGGCTTCTCCTATAAGGATAGGAGATTCGGGGTCCTGTGACTAACCCAATAAGGGTGTACATTAGGCTATAAAATTATTTCCAAGAGTAAGAATTTCCAGCCTTTATAAACTGTTGTTCAGTATTCTTTGACCTACAGCACCTGAATGTCCAACGAGACACCCATTTTAGTTTGTTAATACTATAATTAGGCTTCTCCTATAAGGATAGGAGATTCGGGGTCCTGTGACTAACCCAATAAGGGTGTACATTAGGCTATAAAATTATTTCCAAGAGTAAGAATTTCCAGCCTTTATAAACTGTTGTTCAGTATTCTTTGACCTACAGCACCTGAATGTCCAACGAGACACCCATTTTAGTTTGTTAATACTATAATTAGGCTTCTCCTATAAGGATAGGAGATTCGGGGTCCTGTGACTAACCCAATAAGGGTGTACATTAGGCTATAAAATTATTTCCAAGAGTAAGAATTTCCAGCCTTTATAAACTGTTGTTCAGTATTCTTTGACCTACAGCCTGAATGTCCAACGAGACACCCATTTTAGTTTGTTAATACTATAATTAGGCTTCTCCTATAAGGATAGGAGATTCGGGGTCCTGTGACTAACCAATAAGGGTGTACATTAGGCTATAAAATTATTTCCAAGAGTAAGAATTTCCAGCCTTTATAAACTGTTGTTCAGTATTCTTTGACCTACAGCACCTGAATGTCCAACGAGACACCCATTTTAGTTTGTTAATACTATAATTAGGCTTCTCCTATAAGGATAGGAGATTCGGGGTCCTGTGACTAACCCAATAAGGGTGTACATTAGGCTATAAAATTATTTCCAAGAGTAAGAATTTCCAGCCTTTATAAACTGTTGTTCAGTATTCTTTGACCTACAGCACCTGAATGTCCAACGAGACACCCATTTTAGTTTGTTAATACTATAATTAGGCTTCTCCTATAAGGATAGGAGATTCGGGGTCCTGTGACTAACCCAATAAGGGTGTACATTAGGCTATAAAATTATTTCCAAGAGTAAGAATTTCCAGCCTTTATAAACTGTTGTTCAGTATTCTTTGACCTACAGCACCTGAATGTCCAACGAGACACCCATTTTAGTTTGTTAATACTATAATTAGGCTTCTCCTATAAGGATAGGAGATTCGGGGTCCTGTGACTAACCCAATAAGGGTGTACATTAGGCTATAAAATTATTTCCAAGAGTAAGAATTTCCAGCCTTTATAAACTGTTGTTCAGTATTCTTTGACCTACAGCACCTGAATGTCCAACGAGACACCCATTTTAGTTTGTTAATACTATAATTAGGCTTCTCCTATAAGGATAGGAGATTCGGGGTCCTGTGACTAACCCAATAAGGGTGTACATTAGGCTATAAAATTATTTCCAAGAGTAAGAATTTCCAGCCTTTATAAACTGTTGTTCAGTATTCTTTGACCTACAGCACCTGAATGTCCAACGAGACACCCATTTTAGTTTGTTAATACTATAATTAGGCTTCTCCTATAAGGATAGGAGATTCGGGGTCCTGTGACTAACCCAATAAGGGTGTACATTAGGCTATAAAATTATTTCCAAGAGTAAGAATTTCCAGCCTTTATAAACTGTTGTTCAGTATTCTTTGACCTACAGCACCTGAATGTCCAACGAGACACCCATTTTAGTTTGTTAATACTATAATTAGGCTTCTCCTATAAGGATAGGAGATTCGGGGTCCTGTGACTAACCCAATAAGGGTGTACATTAGGCTATAAAATTATTTCCAAGAGTAAGAATTTCCAGCCTTTATAAACTGTTGTTCAGTATTCTTTGACCTACAGCACCTGAATGTCCAACGAGACACCCATTTTAGTTTGTTAATACTATAATTAGGCTTCTCCTATAAGGATAGGAGATTCGGGGTCCTGTGACTAACCCAATAAGGGTGTACATTAGGCTATAAAATTATTTCCAAGAGTAAGAATTTCCAGCCTTTATAAACTGTTGTTCAGTATTCTTTGACCTACAGCACCTGAATGTCCAACGAGACACCCATTTTAGTTTGTTAATACTATAATTAGGCTTCTCCTATAAGGATAGGAGATTCGGGGTCCTGTGACTAACCCAATAAGGGTGTACATTAGGCTATAAAATTATTTCCAAGAGTAAGAATTTCCAGCCTTTATAAACTGTTGTTCAGTATTCTTTGACCTACAGCACCTGAATGTCCAACGAGACACCCATTTTAGTTTGTTAATACTATAATTAGGCTTCTCCTATAAGGATAGGAGATTCGGGGTCCTGTGACTAACCCAATAAGGGTGTACATTAGGCTATAAAATTATTTCCAAGAGTAAGAATTTCCAGCCTTTATAAACTGTTGTTCAGTATTCTTTGACCTACAGCACCTGAATGTCCAACGAGACACCCATTTTAGTTTGTTAATACTATAATTAGGCTTCTCCTATAAGGATAGGAGATTCGGGGTCCTGTGACTAACCCAATAAGGGTGTACATTAGGCTATAAAATTATTTCCAAGAGTAAGAATTTCCAGCCTTTATAAACTGTTGTTCAGTATTCTTTGACCTACAGCACCTGAATGTCCAACGAGACACCCATTTTAGTTTGTTAATACTATAATTAGGCTTCTCCTATAAGGATAGGAGATTCGGGGTCCTGTGACTAACCCAATAAGGGTGTACATTAGGCTATAAAATTATTTCCAAGAGTAAGAATTTCCAGCCTTTATAAACTGTTGTTCAGTATTCTTTGACCTACAGCACCTGAATGTCCAACGAGACACCCATTTTAGTTTGTTAATACTATAATTAGGCTTCTCCTATAAGGATAGGAGATTCGGGGTCCTGTGACTAACCCAATAAGGGTGTACATTAGGCTATAAAATTATTTCCAAGAGTAAGAATTTCCAGCCTTTATAAACTGTTGTTCAGTATTCTTTGACCTACAGCACCTGAATGTCCAACGAGACACCCATTTTAGTTTGTTAATACTATAATTAGGCTTCTCCTATAAGGATAGGAGATTCGGGGTCCTGTGACTAACCCAATAAGGGTGTACATTAGGCTATAAAATTATTTCCAAGAGTAAGAATTTCCAGCCTTTATAAACTGTTGTTCAGTATTCTTTGACCTACAGCACCTGAATGTCCAACGAGACACCCATTTTAGTTTGTTAATACTATAATTAGGCTTCTCCTATAAGGATAGGAGATTCGGGGTCCTGTGACTAACCCAATAAGGGTGTACATTAGGCTATAAAATTATTTCCAAGAGTAAGAATTTCCAGCCTTTATAAACTGTTGTTCAGTATTCTTTGACCTACAGCACCTGAATGTCCAACGAGACACCCATTTTAGTTTGTTAATACTATAATTAGGCTTCTCCTATAAGGATAGGAGATTCGGGGTCCTGTGACTAACCCAATAAGGGTGTACATTAGGCTATAAAATTATTTCCAAGAGTAAGAATTTCCAGCCTTTATAAACTGTTGTTCAGTATTCTTTGACCTACAGCACCTGAATGTCCAACGAGACACCCATTTTAGTTTGTTAATACTATAATTAGGCTTCTCCTATAAGGATAGGAGATTCGGGGTCCTGTGACTAACCCAATAAGGGTGTACATTAGGCTATAAAATTATTTCCAAGAGTAAGAATTTCCAGCCTTTATAAACTGTTGTTCAGTATTCTTTGACCTACAGCACCTGAATGTCCAACGAGACACCCATTTTAGTTTGTTAATACTATAATTAGGCTTCTCCTATAAGGATAGGAGATTCGGGGTCCTGTGACTAACCCAATAAGGGTGTACATTAGGCTATAAAATTATTTCCAAGAGTAAGAATTTCCAGCCTTTATAAACTGTTGTTCAGTATTCTTTGACCTACAGCACCTGAATGTCCAACGAGACACCCATTTTAGTTTGTTAATACTATAATTAGGCTTCTCCTATAAGGATAGGAGATTCGGGGTCCTGTGACTAACCCAATAAGGGTGTACATTAGGCTATAAAATTATTTCCAAGAGTAAGAATTTCCAGCCTTTATAAACTGTTGTTCAGTATTCTTTGACCTACAGCACCTGAATGTCCAACGAGACACCCATTTTAGTTTGTTAATACTATAATTAGGCTTCTCCTATAAGGATAGGAGATTCGGGGTCCTGTGACTAACCCAATAAGGGTGTACATTAGGCTATAAAATTATTTCCAAGAGTAAGAATTTCCAGCCTTTATAAACTGTTGTTCAGTATTCTTTGACCTACAGCACCTGAATGTCCAACGAGACACCCATTTTAGTTTGTTAATACTATAATTAGGCTTCTCCTATAAGGATAGGAGATTCGGGGTCCTGTGACTAACCCAATAAGGGTGTACATTAGGCTATAAAATTATTTCCAAGAGTAAGAATTTCCAGCCTTTATAAACTGTTGTTCAGTATTCTTTGACCTACAGCACCTGAATGTCCAACGAGACACCCATTTTAGTTTGTTAATACTATAATTAGGCTTCTCCTATAAGGATAGGAGATTCGGGGTCCTGTGACTAACCCAATAAGGGTGTACATTAGGCTATAAAATTATTTCCAAGAGTAAGAATTTCCAGCCTTTATAAACTGTTGTTCAGTATTCTTTGACCTACAGCACCTGAATGTCCAACGAGACACCCATTTTAGTTTGTTAATACTATAATTAGGCTTCTCCTATAAGGATAGGAGATTCGGGGTCCTGTGACTAACCAATAAGGGTGTACATTAGGCTATAAAATTATTTCCAAGAGTAAGAATTTCCAGCCTTTATAAACTGTTGTTCAGTATTCTTTGACCTACAGCACCTGAATGTCCAACGAGACACCCATTTTAGTTTGTTAATACTATAATTAGGCTTCTCCTATAAGGATAGGAGATTCGGGGTCCTGTGACTAACCCAATAAGGGTGTACATTAGGCTATAAAATTATTTCCAAGAGTAAGAATTTCCAGCCTTTATAAACTGTTGTTCAGTATTCTTTGACCTACAGCACCTGAATGTCCAACGAGACACCCATTTTAGTTTGTTAATACTATAATTAGGCTTCTCCTATAAGGATAGGAGATTCGGGGTCCTGTGACTAACCCAATAAGGGTGTACATTAGGCTATAAAATTATTTCCAAGAGTAAGAATTTCCAGCCTTTATAAACTGTTGTTCAGTATTCTTTGACCTACAGCACCTGAATGTCCAACGAGACACCCATTTTAGTTTGTTAATACTATAATTAGGCTTCTCCTATAAGGATAGGAGATTCGGGGTCCTGTGACTAACCCAATAAGGGTGTACATTAGGCTATAAAATTATTTCCAAGAGTAAGAATTTCCAGCCTTTATAAACTGTTGTTCAGTATTCTTTGACCTACAGCACCTGAATGTCCAACGAGACACCCATTTTAGTTTGTTAATACTATAATTAGGCTTCTCCTATAAGGATAGGAGATTCGGGGTCCTGTGACTAACCCAATAAGGGTGTACATTAGGCTATAAAATTATTTCCAAGAGTAAGAATTTCCAGCCTTTATAAACTGTTGTTCAGTATTCTTTGACCTACAGCACCTGAATGTCCAACGAGACACCCATTTTAGTTTGTTAATACTATAATTAGGCTTCTCCTATAAGGATAGGAGATTCGGGGTCCTGTGACTAACCCAATAAGGGTGTACATTAGGCTATAAAATTATTTCCAAGAGTAAGAATTTCCAGCCTTTATAAACTGTTGTTCAGTATTCTTTGACCTACAGCACCTGAATGTCCAACGAGACACCCATTTTAGTTTGTTAATACTATAATTAGGCTTCTCCTATAAGGATAGGAGATTCGGGGTCCTGTGACTAACCCAATAAGGGTGTACATTAGGCTATAAAATTATTTCCAAGAGTAAGAATTTCCAGCCTTTATAAACTGTTGTTCAGTATTCTTTGACCTACAGCACCTGAATGTCCAACGAGACACCCATTTTAGTTTGTTAATACTATAATTAGGCTTCTCCTATAAGGATAGGAGATTCGGGGTCCTGTGACTAACCCAATAAGGGTGTACATTAGGCTATAAAATTATTTCCAAGAGTAAGAATTTCCAGCCTTTATAAACTGTTGTTCAGTATTCTTTGACCTACAGCACCTGAATGTCCAACGAGACACCCATTTTAGTTTGTTAATACTATAATTAGGCTTCTCCTATAAGGATAGGAGATTCGGGGTCCTGTGACTAACCCAATAAGGGTGTACATTAGGCTATAAAATTATTTCCAAGAGTAAGAATTTCCAGCCTTTATAAACTGTTGTTCAGTATTCTTTGACCTACAGCACCTGAATGTCCAACGAGACACCCATTTTAGTTTGTTAATACTATAATTAGGCTTCTCCTATAAGGATAGGAGATTCGGGGTCCTGTGACTAACCCAATAAGGGTGTACATTAGGCTATAAAATTATTTCCAAGAGTAAGAATTTCCAGCCTTTATAAACTGTTGTTCAGTATTCTTTGACCTACAGCACCTGAATGTCCAACGAGACACCCATTTTAGTTTGTTAATACTATAATTAGGCTTCTCCTATAAGGATAGGAGATTCGGGGTCCTGTGACTAACCCAATAAGGGTGTACATTAGGCTATAAAATTATTTCCAAGAGTAAGAATTTCCAGCCTTTATAAACTGTTGTTCAGTATTCTTTGACCTACAGCACCTGAATGTCCAACGAGACACCCATTTTAGTTTGTTAATACTATAATTAGGCTTCTCCTATAAGGATAGGAGATTCGGGGTCCTGTGACTAACCCAATAAGGGTGTACATTAGGCTATAAAATTATTTCCAAGAGTAAGAATTTCCAGCCTTTATAAACTGTTGTTCAGTATTCTTTGACCTACAGCACCTGAATGTCCAACGAGACACCCATTTTAGTTTGTTAATACTATAATTAGGCTTCTCCTATAAGGATAGGAGATTCGGGGTCCTGTGACTAACCCAATAAGGGTGTACATTAGGCTATAAAATTATTTCCAAGAGTAAGAATTTCCAGCCTTTATAAACTGTTGTTCAGTATTCTTTGACCTACAGCACCTGAATGTCCAACGAGACACCCATTTTAGTTTGTTAATACTATAATTAGGCTTCTCCTATAAGGATAGGAGATTCGGGGTCCTGTGACTAACCCAATAAGGGTGTACATTAGGCTATAAAATTATTTCCAAGAGTAAGAATTTCCAGCCTTTATAAACTGTTGTTCAGTATTCTTTGACCTACAGCACCTGAATGTCCAACGAGACACCCATTTTAGTTTGTTAATACTATAATTAGGCTTCTCCTATAAGGATAGGAGATTCGGGGTCCTGTGACTAACCCAATAAGGGTGTACATTAGGCTATAAAATTATTTCCAAGAGTAAGAATTTCCAGCCTTTATAAACTGTTGTTCAGTATTCTTTGACCTACAGCACCTGAATGTCCAACGAGACACCCATTTTAGTTTGTTAATACTATAATTAGGCTTCTCCTATAAGGATAGGAGATTCGGGGTCCTGTGACTAACCCAATAAGGGTGTACATTAGGCTATAAAATTATTTCCAAGAGTAAGAATTTCCAGCCTTTATAAACTGTTGTTCAGTATTCTTTGACCTACAGCACCTGAATGTCCAACGAGACACCCATTTTAGTTTGTTAATACTATAATTAGGCTTCTCCTATAAGGATAGGAGATTCGGGGTCCTGTGACTAACCCAATAAGGGTGTACATTAGGCTATAAAATTATTTCCAAGAGTAAGAATTTCCAGCCTTTATAAACTGTTGTTCAGTATTCTTTGACCTACAGCACCTGAATGTCCAACGAGACACCCATTTTAGTTTGTTAATACTATAATTAGGCTTCTCCTATAAGGATAGGAGATTCGGGGTCCTGTGACTAACCCAATAAGGGTGTACATTAGGCTATAAAATTATTTCCAAGAGTAAGAATTTCCAGCCTTTATAAACTGTTGTTCAGTATTCTTTGACCTACAGCACCTGAATGTCCAACGAGACACCCATTTTAGTTTGTTAATACTATAATTAGGCTTCTCCTATAAGGATAGGAGATTCGGGGTCCTGTGACTAACCCAATAAGGGTGTACATTAGGCTATAAAATTATTTCCAAGAGTAAGAATTTCCAGCCTTTATAAACTGTTGTTCAGTATTCTTTGACCTACAGCACCTGAATGTCCAACGAGACACCCATTTTAGTTTGTTAATACTATAATTAGGCTTCTCCTATAAGGATAGGAGATTCGGGGTCCTGTGACTAACCCAATAAGGGTGTACATTAGGCTATAAAATTATTTCCAAGAGTAAGAATTTCCAGCCTTTATAAACTGTTGTTCAGTATTCTTTGACCTACAGCACCTGAATGTCCAACGAGACACCCATTTTAGTTTGTTAATACTATAATTAGGCTTCTCCTATAAGGATAGGAGATTCGGGGTCCTGTGACTAAACCAATAAGGGTGTACATTAGGCTATAAAATTATTTCCAAGAGTAAGAATTTCCAGCCTTTATAAACTGTTGTTCAGTATTCTTTGACCTACAGCACCTGAATGTCCAACGAGACACCCATTTTAGTTTGTTAATACTATAATTAGGCTTCTCCTATAAGGATAGGAGATTCGGGGTCCTGTGACTAACCCAATAAGGGTGTACATTAGGCTATAAAATTATTTCCAAGAGTAAGAATTTCCAGCCTTTATAAACTGTTGTTCAGTATTCTTTGACCTACAGCACCTGAATGTCCAACGAGACACCCATTTTAGTTTGTTAATACTATAATTAGGCTTCTCCTATAAGGATAGGAGATTCGGGGTCCTGTGACTAACCCAATAAGGGTGTACATTAGGCTATAAAATTATTTCCAAGAGTAAGAATTTCCAGCCTTTATAAACTGTTGTTCAGTATTCTTTGACCTACAGCACCTGAATGTCCAACGAGACACCCATTTTAGTTTGTTAATACTATAATTAGGCTTCTCCTATAAGGATAGGAGATTCGGGGTCCTGTGACTAACCCAATAAGGGTGTACATTAGGCTATAAAATTATTTCCAAGAGTAAGAATTTCCAGCCTTTATAAACTGTTGTTCAGTATTCTTTGACCTACAGCACCTGAATGTCCAACGAGACACCCATTTTAGTTTGTTAATACTATAATTAGGCTTCTCCTATAAGGATAGGAGATTCGGGGTCCTGTGACTAACCCAATAAGGGTGTACATTAGGCTATAAAATTATTTCCAAGAGTAAGAATTTCCAGCCTTTATAAACTGTTGTTCAGTATTCTTTGACCTACAGCACCTGAATGTCCAACGAGACACCCATTTTAGTTTGTTAATACTATAATTAGGCTTCTCCTATAAGGATAGGAGATTCGGGGTCCTGTGACTAACCCAATAAGGGTGTACATTAGGCTATAAAATTATTTCCAAGAGTAAGAATTTCCAGCCTTTATAAACTGTTGTTCAGTATTCTTTGACCTACAGCACCTGAATGTCCAACGAGACACCCATTTTAGTTTGTTAATACTATAATTAGGCTTCTCCTATAAGGATAGGAGATTCGGGGTCCTGTGACTAACCCAATAAGGGTGTACATTAGGCTATAAAATTATTTCCAAGAGTAAGAATTTCCAGCCTTTATAAACTGTTGTTCAGTATTCTTTGACCTACAGCACCTGAATGTCCAACGAGACACCCATTTTAGTTTGTTAATACTATAATTAGGCTTCTCCTATAAGGATAGGAGATTCGGGGTCCTGTGACTAACCAATAAGGGTGTACATTAGGCTATAAAATTATTTCCAAGAGTAAGAATTTCCAGCCTTTATAAACTGTTGTTCAGTATTCTTTGACCTACACACCTGAATGTCCAACGAGACACCCATTTTAGTTTGTTAATACTATAATTAGGCTTCTCCTATAAGGATAGGAGATTCGGGGTCCTGTGACTAACCCAATAAGGGTGTACATTAGGCTATAAAATTATTTCCAAGAGTAAGAATTTCCAGCCTTTATAAACTGTTGTTCAGTATTCTTTGACCTACACCACCTGAATGTCCAACGAGACACCCATTTTAGTTTGTTAATACTATAATTAGGCTTCTCCTATAAGGATAGGAGATTCGGGGTCCTGTGACTAACCCAATAAGGGTGTACATTAGGCTATAAAATTATTTCCAAGAGTAAGAATTTCCAGCCTTTATAAACTGTTGTTCAGTATTCTTTGACCTACAGCACCTGAATGTCCAACGAGACACCCATTTTAGTTTGTTAATACTATAATTAGGCTTCTCCTATAAGGATAGGAGATTCGGGGTCCTGTGACTAACCCAATAAGGGTGTACATTAGGCTATAAAATTATTTCCAAGAGTAAGAATTTCCAGCCTTTATAAACTGTTGTTCAGTATTCTTTGACCTACAGCACCTGAATGTCCAACGAGACACCCATTTTAGTTTGTTAATACTATAATTAGGCTTCTCCTATAAGGATAGGAGATTCGGGGTCCTGTGACTAACCCAATAAGGGTGTACATTAGGCTATAAAATTATTTCCAAGAGTAAGAATTTCCAGCCTTTATAAACTGTTGTTCAGTATTCTTTGACCTACAGCACCTGAATGTCCAACGAGACACCCATTTTAGTTTGTTAATACTATAATTAGGCTTCTCCTATAAGGATAGGAGATTCGGGGTCCTGTGACTAACCCAATAAGGGTGTACATTAGGCTATAAAATTATTTCCAAGAGTAAGAATTTCCAGCCTTTATAAACTGTTGTTCAGTATTCTTTGACCTACAGCACCTGAATGTCCAACGAGACACCCATTTTAGTTTGTTAATACTATAATTAGGCTTCTCCTATAAGGATAGGAGATTCGGGGTCCTGTGACTAACCCAATAAGGGTGTACATTAGGCTATAAAATTATTTCCAAGAGTAAGAATTTCCAGCCTTTATAAACTGTTGTTCAGTATTCTTTGACCTACAGCACCTGAATGTCCAACGAGACACCCATTTTAGTTTGTTAATACTATAATTAGGCTTCTCCTATAAGGATAGGAGATTCGGGGTCCTGTGACTAACCCAATAAGGGTGTACATTAGGCTATAAAATTATTTCCAAGAGTAAGAATTTCCAGCCTTTATAAACTGTTGTTCAGTATTCTTTGACCTACAGCACCTGAATGTCCAACGAGACACCCATTTTAGTTTGTTAATACTATAATTAGGCTTCTCCTATAAGGATAGGAGATTCGGGGTCCTGTGACTAACCCAATAAGGGTGTACATTAGGCTATAAAATTATTTCCAAGAGTAAGAATTTCCAGCCTTTATAAACTGTTGTTCAGTATTCTTTGACCTACAGCACCTGAATGTCCAACGAGACACCCATTTTAGTTTGTTAATACTATAATTAGGCTTCTCCTATAAGGATAGGAGATTCGGGGTCCTGTGACTAACCCAATAAGGGTGTACATTAGGCTATAAAATTATTTCCAAGAGTAAGAATTTCCAGCCTTTATAAACTGTTGTTCAGTATTCTTTGACCTACAGCACCTGAATGTCCAACGAGACACCCATTTTAGTTTGTTAATACTATAATTAGGCTTCTCCTATAAGGATAGGAGATTCGGGGTCCTGTGACTAACCCAATAAGGGTGTACATTAGGCTATAAAATTATTTCCAAGAGTAAGAATTTCCAGCCTTTATAAACTGTTGTTCAGTATTCTTTGACCTACAGCACCTGAATGTCCAACGAGACACCATTTTAGTTTGTTAATACTATAATTAGGCTTCTCCTATAAGGATAGGAGATTCGGGGTCCTGTGACTAACCCAATAAGGGTGTACATTAGGCTATAAAATTATTTCCAAGAGTAAGAATTTCCAGCCTTTATAAACTGTTGTTCAGTATTCTTTGACCTACAGCACCTGAATGTCCAACGAGACACCCATTTTAGTTTGTTAATACTATAATTAGGCTTCTCCTATAAGGATAGGAGATTCGGGGTCCTGTGACTAACCCAATAAGGGTGTACATTAGGCTATAAAATTATTTCCAAGAGTAAGAATTTCCAGCCTTTATAAACTGTTGTTCAGTATTCTTTGACCTACAGCACCTGAATGTCCAACGAGACACCCATTTTAGTTTGTTAATACTATAATTAGGCTTCTCCTATAAGGATAGGAGATTCGGGGTCCTGTGACTAACCCAATAAGGGTGTACATTAGGCTATAAAATTATTTCCAAGAGTAAGAATTTCCAGCCTTTATAAACTGTTGTTCAGTATTCTTTGACCTACAGCACCTGAATGTCCAACGAGACACCCATTTTAGTTTGTTAATACTATAATTAGGCTTCTCCTATAAGGATAGGAGATTCGGGGTCCTGTGACTAACCCAATAAGGGTGTACATTAGGCTATAAAATTATTTCCAAGAGTAAGAATTTCCAGCCTTTATAAACTGTTGTTCAGTATTCTTTGACCTACAGCACCTGAATGTCCAACGAGACACCCATTTTAGTTTGTTAATACTATAATTAGGCTTCTCCTATAAGGATAGGAGATTCGGGGTCCTGTGACTAACCAATAAGGGTGTACATTAGGCTATAAAATTATTTCCAAGAGTAAGAATTTCCAGCCTTTATAAACTGTTGTTCAGTATTCTTTGACCTACAGCACCTGAATGTCCAACGAGACACCCATTTTAGTTTGTTAATACTATAATTAGGCTTCTCCTATAAGGATAGGAGATTCGGGGTCCTGTGACTAACCCAATAAGGGTGTACATTAGGCTATAAAATTATTTCCAAGAGTAAGAATTTCCAGCCTTTATAAACTGTTGTTCAGTATTCTTTGACCTACAGCACCTGAATGTCCAACGAGACACCCATTTTAGTTTGTTAATACTATAATTAGGCTTCTCCTATAAGGATAGGAGATTCGGGGTCCTGTGACTAACCCAATAAGGGTGTACATTAGGCTATAAAATTATTTCCAAGAGTAAGAATTTCCAGCCTTTATAAACTGTTGTTCAGTATTCTTTGACCTACAGCACCTGAATGTCCAACGAGACACCCATTTTAGTTTGTTAATACTATAATTAGGCTTCTCCTATAAGGATAGGAGATTCGGGGTCCTGTGACTAACCCAATAAGGGTGTACATTAGGCTATAAAATTATTTCCAAGAGTAAGAATTTCCAGCCTTTATAAACTGTTGTTCAGTATTCTTTGACCTACAGCACCTGAATGTCCAACGAGACACCCATTTTAGTTTGTTAATACTATAATTAGGCTTCTCCTATAAGGATAGGAGATTCGGGGTCCTGTGACTAACCCAATAAGGGTGTACATTAGGCTATAAAATTATTTCCAAGAGTAAGAATTTCCAGCCTTTATAAACTGTTGTTCAGTATTCTTTGACCTACAGCACCTGAATGTCCAACGAGACACCCATTTTAGTTTGTTAATACTATAATTAGGCTTCTCCTATAAGGATAGGAGATTCGGGGTCCTGTGACTAACCCAATAAGGGTGTACATTAGGCTATAAAATTATTTCCAAGAGTAAGAATTTCCAGCCTTTATAAACTGTTGTTCAGTATTCTTTGACCTACAGCACCTGAATGTCCAACGAGACACCCATTTTAGTTTGTTAATACTATAATTAGGCTTCTCCTATAAGGATAGGAGATTCGGGGTCCTGTGACTAACCCAATAAGGGTGTACATTAGGCTATAAAATTATTTCCAAGAGTAAGAATTTCCAGCCTTTATAAACTGTTGTTCAGTATTCTTTGACCTACAGCACCTGAATGTCCAACGAGACACCCATTTTAGTTTGTTAATACTATAATTAGGCTTCTCCTATAAGGATAGGAGATTCGGGGTCCTGTGACTAACCCAATAAGGGTGTACATTAGGCTATAAAATTATTTCCAAGAGTAAGAATTTCCAGCCTTTATAAACTGTTGTTCAGTATTCTTTGACCTACAGCACCTGAATGTCCAACGAGACACCCATTTTAGTTTGTTAATACTATAATTAGGCTTCTCCTATAAGGATAGGAGATTCGGGGTCCTGTGACTAACCCAATAAGGGTGTACATTAGGCTATAAAATTATTTCCAAGAGTAAGAATTTCCAGCCTTTATAAACTGTTGTTCAGTATTCTTTGACCTACAGCACCTGAATGTCCAACGAGACACCCATTTTAGTTTGTTAATACTATAATTAGGCTTCTCCTATAAGGATAGGAGATTCGGGGTCCTGTGACTAACCCAATAAGGGTGTACATTAGGCTATAAAATTATTTCCAAGAGTAAGAATTTCCAGCCTTTATAAACTGTTGTTCAGTATTCTTTGACCTACAGCACCTGAATGTCCAACGAGACACCCATTTTAGTTTGTTAATACTATAATTAGGCTTCTCCTATAAGGATAGGAGATTCGGGGTCCTGTGACTAACCCAATAAGGGTGTACATTAGGCTATAAAATTATTTCCAAGAGTAAGAATTTCCAGCCTTTATAAACTGTTGTTCAGTATTCTTTGACCTACAGCACCTGAATGTCCAACGAGACACCCATTTTAGTTTGTTAATACTATAATTAGGCTTCTCCTATAAGGATAGGAGATTCGGGGTCCTGTGACTAACCCAATAAGGGTGTACATTAGGCTATAAAATTATTTCCAAGAGTAAGAATTTCCAGCCTTTATAAACTGTTGTTCAGTATTCTTTGACCTACAGCACCTGAATGTCCAACGAGACACCCATTTTAGTTTGTTAATACTATAATTAGGCTTCTCCTATAAGGATAGGAGATTCGGGGTCCTGTGACTAACCCAATAAGGGTGTACATTAGGCTATAAAATTATTTCCAAGAGTAAGAATTTCCAGCCTTTATAAACTGTTGTTCAGTATTCTTTGACCTACAGCACCTGAATGTCCAACGAGACACCCATTTTAGTTTGTTAATACTATAATTAGGCTTCTCCTATAAGGATAGGAGATTCGGGGTCCTGTGACTAACCCAATAAGGGTGTACATTAGGCTATAAAATTATTTCCAAGAGTAAGAATTTCCAGCCTTTATAAACTGTTGTTCAGTATTCTTTGACCTACAGCACCTGAATGTCCAACGAGACACCCATTTTAGTTTGTTAATACTATAATTAGGCTTCTCCTATAAGGATAGGAGATTCGGGGTCCTGTGACTAACCCAATAAGGGTGTACATTAGGCTATAAAATTATTTCCAAGAGTAAGAATTTCCAGCCTTTATAAACTGTTGTTCAGTATTCTTTGACCTACAGCACCTGAATGTCCAACGAGACACCCATTTTAGTTTGTTAATACTATAATTAGGCTTCTCCTATAAGGATAGGAGATTCGGGGTCCTGTGACTAACCCAATAAGGGTGTACATTAGGCTATAAAATTATTTCCAAGAGTAAGAATTTCCAGCCTTTATAAACTGTTGTTCAGTATTCTTTGACCTACAGCACCTGAATGTCCAACGAGACACCCATTTTAGTTTGTTAATACTATAATTAGGCTTCTCCTATAAGGATAGGAGATTCGGGGTCCTGTGACTAACCCAATAAGGGTGTACATTAGGCTATAAAATTATTTCCAAGAGTAAGAATTTCCAGCCTTTATAAACTGTTGTTCAGTATTCTTTGACCTACAGCACCTGAATGTCCAACGAGACACCCATTTTAGTTTGTTAATACTATAATTAGGCTTCTCCTATAAGGATAGGAGATTCGGGGTCCTGTGACTAACCCAATAAGGGTGTACATTAGGCTATAAAATTATTTCCAAGAGTAAGAATTTCCAGCCTTTATAAACTGTTGTTCAGTATTCTTTGACCTACAGCACCTGAATGTCCAACGAGACACCCATTTTAGTTTGTTAATACTATAATTAGGCTTCTCCTATAAGGATAGGAGATTCGGGGTCCTGTGACTAACCCAATAAGGGTGTACATTAGGCTATAAAATTATTTCCAAGAGTAAGAATTTCCAGCCTTTATAAACTGTTGTTCAGTATTCTTTGACCTACAGCACCTGAATGTCCAACGAGACACCCATTTTAGTTTGTTAATACTATAATTAGGCTTCTCCTATAAGGATAGGAGATTCGGGGTCCTGTGACTAACCCAATAAGGGTGTACATTAGGCTATAAAATTATTTCCAAGAGTAAGAATTTCCAGCCTTTATAAACTGTTGTTCAGTATTCTTTGACCTACAGCACCTGAATGTCCAACGAGACACCCATTTTAGTTTGTTAATACTATAATTAGGCTTCTCCTATAAGGATAGGAGATTCGGGGTCCTGTGACTAACCCAATAAGGGTGTACATTAGGCTATAAAATTATTTCCAAGAGTAAGAATTTCCAGCCTTTATAAACTGTTGTTCAGTATTCTTTGACCTACAGCACCTGAATGTCCAACGAGACACCCATTTTAGTTTGTTAATACTATAATTAGGCTTCTCCTATAAGGATAGGAGATTCGGGGTCCTGTGACTAACCCAATAAGGGTGTACATTAGGCTATAAAATTATTTCCAAGAGTAAGAATTTCCAGCCTTTATAAACTGTTGTTCAGTATTCTTTGACCTACACACCTGAATGTCCAACGAGACACCCATTTTAGTTTGTTAATACTATAATTAGGCTTCTCCTATAAGGATAGGAGATTCGGGGTCCTGTGACTAACCCAATAAGGGTGTACATTAGGCTATAAAATTATTTCCAAGAGTAAGAATTTCCAGCCTTTATAAACTGTTGTTCAGTATTCTTTGACCTACAGCACCTGAATGTCCAACGAGACACCCATTTTAGTTTGTTAATACTATAATTAGGCTTCTCCTATAAGGATAGGAGATTCGGGGTCCTGTGACTAACCCAATAAGGGTGTACATTAGGCTATAAAATTATTTCCAAGAGTAAGAATTTCCAGCCTTTATAAACTGTTGTTCAGTATTCTTTGACCTACAGCACCTGAATGTCCAACGAGACACCCATTTTAGTTTGTTAATACTATAATTAGGCTTCTCCTATAAGGATAGGAGATTCGGGGTCCTGTGACTAACCAATAAGGGTGTACATTAGGCTATAAAATTATTTCCAAGAGTAAGAATTTCCAGCCTTTATAAACTGTTGTTCAGTATTCTTTGACCTACAGCACCTGAATGTCCAACGAGACACCCATTTTAGTTTGTTAATACTATAATTAGGCTTCTCCTATAAGGATAGGAGATTCGGGGTCCTGTGACTAACCCAATAAGGGTGTACATTAGGCTATAAAATTATTTCCAAGAGTAAGAATTTCCAGCCTTTATAAACTGTTGTTCAGTATTCTTTGACCTACAGCACCTGAATGTCCAACGAGACACCCATTTTAGTTTGTTAATACTATAATTAGGCTTCTCCTATAAGGATAGGAGATTCGGGGTCCTGTGACTAACCCAATAAGGGTGTACATTAGGCTATAAAATTATTTCCAAGAGTAAGAATTTCCAGCCTTTATAAACTGTTGTTCAGTATTCTTTGACCTACAGCACCTGAATGTCCAACGAGACACCCATTTTAGTTTGTTAATACTATAATTAGGCTTCTCCTATAAGGATAGGAGATTCGGGGTCCTGTGACTAACCCAATAAGGGTGTACATTAGGCTATAAAATTATTTCCAAGAGTAAGAATTTCCAGCCTTTATAAACTGTTGTTCAGTATTCTTTGACCTACAGCACCTGAATGTCCAACGAGACACCCATTTTAGTTTGTTAATACTATAATTAGGCTTCTCCTATAAGGATAGGAGATTCGGGGTCCTGTGACTAACCCAATAAGGGTGTACATTAGGCTATAAAATTATTTCCAAGAGTAAGAATTTCCAGCCTTTATAAACTGTTGTTCAGTATTCTTTGACCTACAGCACCTGAATGTCCAACGAGACACCCATTTTAGTTTGTTAATACTATAATTAGGCTTCTCCTATAAGGATAGGAGATTCGGGGTCCTGTGACTAACCCAATAAGGGTGTACATTAGGCTATAAAATTATTTCCAAGAGTAAGAATTTCCAGCCTTTATAAACTGTTGTTCAGTATTCTTTGACCTACAGCACCTGAATGTCCAACGAGACACCCATTTTAGTTTGTTAATACTATAATTAGGCTTCTCCTATAAGGATAGGAGATTCGGGGTCCTGTGACTAACCCAATAAGGGTGTACATTAGGCTATAAAATTATTTCCAAGAGTAAGAATTTCCAGCCTTTATAAACTGTTGTTCAGTATTCTTTGACCTACAGCACCTGAATGTCCAACGAGACACCCATTTTAGTTTGTTAATACTATAATTAGGCTTCTCCTATAAGGATAGGAGATTCGGGGTCCTGTGACTAACCCAATAAGGGTGTACATTAGGCTATAAAATTATTTCCAAGAGTAAGAATTTCCAGCCTTTATAAACTGTTGTTCAGTATTCTTTGACCTACAGCACCTGAATGTCCAACGAGACACCCATTTTAGTTTGTTAATACTATAATTAGGCTTCTCCTATAAGGATAGGAGATTCGGGGTCCTGTGACTAACCCAATAAGGGTGTACATTAGGCTATAAAATTATTTCCAAGAGTAAGAATTTCCAGCCTTTATAAACTGTTGTTCAGTATTCTTTGACCTACAGCACCTGAATGTCCAACGAGACACCCATTTTAGTTTGTTAATACTATAATTAGGCTTCTCCTATAAGGATAGGAGATTCGGGGTCCTGTGACTAACCCAATAAGGGTGTACATTAGGCTATAAAATTATTTCCAAGAGTAAGAATTTCCAGCCTTTATAAACTGTTGTTCAGTATTCTTTGACCTACAGCACCTGAATGTCCAACGAGACACCCATTTTAGTTTGTTAATACTATAATTAGGCTTCTCCTATAAGGATAGGAGATTCGGGGTCCTGTGACTAACCCAATAAGGGTGTACATTAGGCTATAAAATTATTTCCAAGAGTAAGAATTTCCAGCCTTTATAAACTGTTGTTCAGTATTCTTTGACCTACAGCACCTGAATGTCCAACGAGACACCCATTTTAGTTTGTTAATACTATAATTAGGCTTCTCCTATAAGGATAGGAGATTCGGGGTCCTGTGACTAACCCAATAAGGGTGTACATTAGGCTATAAAATTATTTCCAAGAGTAAGAATTTCCAGCCTTTATAAACTGTTGTTCAGTATTCTTTGACCTACAGCACCTGAATGTCCAACGAGACACCCATTTTAGTTTGTTAATACTATAATTAGGCTTCTCTATAAGGATAGGAGATTCGGGGTCCTGTGACTAACCCAATAAGGGTGTACATTAGGCTATAAAATTATTTCCAAGAGTAAGAATTTCCAGCCTTTATAAACTGTTGTTCAGTATTCTTTGACCTACAGCACCTGAATGTCCAACGAGACACCCATTTTAGTTTGTTAATACTATAATTAGGCTTCTCCTATAAGGATAGGAGATTCGGGGTCCTGTGACTAACCCAATAAGGGTGTACATTAGGCTATAAAATTATTTCCAAGAGTAAGAATTTCCAGCCTTTATAAACTGTTGTTCAGTATTCTTTGACCTACAGCACCTGAATGTCCAACGAGACACCCATTTTAGTTTGTTAATACTATAATTAGGCTTCTCCTATAAGGATAGGAGATTCGGGGTCCTGTGACTAACCCAATAAGGGTGTACATTAGGCTATAAAATTATTTCCAAGAGTAAGAATTTCCAGCCTTTATAAACTGTTGTTCAGTATTCTTTGACCTACAGCACCTGAATGTCCAACGAGACACCCATTTTAGTTTGTTAATACTATAATTAGGCTTCTCCTATAAGGATAGGAGATTCGGGGTCCTGTGACTAACCCAATAAGGGTGTACATTAGGCTATAAAATTATTTCCAAGAGTAAGAATTTCCAGCCTTTATAAACTGTTGTTCAGTATTCTTTGACCTACAGCACCTGAATGTCCAACGAGACACCCATTTTAGTTTGTTAATACTATAATTAGGCTTCTCCTATAAGGATAGGAGATTCGGGGTCCTGTGACTAACCCAATAAGGGTGTACATTAGGCTATAAAATTATTTCCAAGAGTAAGAATTTCCAGCCTTTATAAACTGTTGTTCAGTATTCTTTGACCTACAGCACCTGAATGTCCAACGAGACACCATTTTAGTTTGTTAATACTATAATTAGGCTTCTCCTATAAGGATAGGAGATTCGGGGTCCTGTGACTAACCCAATAAGGGTGTACATTAGGCTATAAAATTATTTCCAAGAGTAAGAATTTCCAGCCTTTATAAACTGTTGTTCAGTATTCTTTGACCTACAGCACCTGAATGTCCAACGAGACACCCATTTTAGTTTGTTAATACTATAATTAGGCTTCTCCTATAAGGATAGGAGATTCGGGGTCCTGTGACTAACCCAATAAGGGTGTACATTAGGCTATAAAATTATTTCCAAGAGTAAGAATTTCAGCCTTATAAACTGTTGTTCAGTATTCTTTGACCTACAACCTGAATGTCCAACGAGACACCCATTTTAGTTTAACAATACTATAATTAGGCTTCTCCTATAAGGATAGGAGATTCGGGGTCCTGTGACTAACCCAATAAGGGTGTACATTAGGCTATAAAATTATTTCCAAGAGTAAGAATTTCCAGCCTTTATAAACTGTTGTTCAGTATTCTTTGACCTACAGCACCTGAATGTCCAACGAGACACCCATTTTAGTTTGTTAATACTATAATTAGGCTTCTCCTATAAGGATAGGAGATTCGGGGTCCTGTGACTACCCAATAAGGGTGTACATTAGGCTATAAAATTATTTCCAAGAGTAAGAATTTCCAGCCTTTATAAACTGTTGTTCAGTATTCTTTGACCTACAGCACTGAATGTCCAACGAGACACCCATTTTAGTTTGTTAATACTATAATTAGGCTTCTCCTATAAGGATAGGAGATTCTGTAGGTCCTGTGACTAACCCAATAAGGGTGTACATTAGGCTATAAAATTATTTCCAAGAGTAAGAATTTCCAGCCTTTATAAACTGTTGTTCAGTATTCTTTGACCTACCACCTGAATGTCCAACGAGACACCCATTTTAGTTTGTTAATACTATAATTAGGCTTCTCCTATAAGGATAGGAGATTCGGGGTCCTGTGACTAACCCAATAAGGGTGTACATTAGGCTGGAAATTATTTCCAAGAGTAAGAATTTCCAGCCTTTATAAACTGTTGTTCAGTATTCTTTGACCTACAGCACCTGAATGTCCAACGAGACACCCATTTTAGTTTGTTAATACTATAATTAGGCTTCTCTATAAGGATAGGAGATTCGGGGTCCTGTGACTAACCCAATAAGGGTGTACATTAGGCTATAAAATTATTTCCAAGAGTAAGAATTTCCAGCCTTTATAAACTGTTGTTCAGTATTCTTTGACCTACAGCACCTGAATGTCCAACGAGACAGCCATTTTAGTTTGTTAATACTATAATTAGGCTTCTCCTATAAGGATAGGAGATTCGGGGTCTGTGACTACTGAACAACAGTTTATAAAGGCTATAAAATTCTTACTCTTGGAAATAATTTTATAGCCTTTATAACCCTTGTTGGGTAGTCTTTGACCTACAGCACCTTAAGGAGAAGCCTAATTATAGTATTAACAAACTAAAATGGGTGTCTCGTTGGACATTCAGGTGCTGTAGGTCAAAGAATACTGAACAACAGTTTATAAAGGCTGGAAATTCTTACTCTTGGAAATAATTTTATAGCCTAATGTACACCCTTATTGGGTTAGTCACAGGACCCCGAATCTCCTATCCTTATAGGAGAAGCCTAATTATAGTATTAACAAACTAAAATGGGTGTCTCGTTGGACATTCAGGTGCTGTAGGTCAAAGAATACTGAACAACAGTTTATAAAGGCTGGAAATTCTTACTCTTGGAAATAATTTTATAGCCTAATGTACACCCTTATTGGGTTAGTCACAGGACCCCGAATCTCCTATCCTTATAGGAGAAGCCTAATTATAGTATTAACAAACTAAAATGGGTGTCTCGTTGGACATTCAGGTGCTGTAGGTCAAAGAATACTGAACAACAGTTTATAAAGGCTGGAAATTCTTACTCTTGGAAATAATTTTATAGCCTAATGTACACCCTTATTGGGTTAGTCACAGGACCCCGAATCTCCTATCCTTATAGGAGAAGCCTAATTATAGTATTAACAAACTAAAATGGGTGTCTCGTTGGACATTCAGGTGCTGTAGGTCAAAGAATACTGAACAACAGTTTATAAAGGCTGGAAATTCTTACTCTTGGAAATAATTTTATAGCCTAATGTACACCCTTATTGGGTTAGTCACAGGACCCCGAATCTCCTATCCTTATAGGAGAAGCCTAATTATAGTATTAACAAACTAAAATGGGTGTCTCGTTGGACATTCAGGTGCTGTAGGTCAAAGAATACTGAACAACAGTTTATAAAGGCTGGAAATTCTTACTCTTGGAAATAATTTTATAGCCTAATGTACACCCTTATTGGGTTAGTCACAGGACCCCGAATCTCCTATCCTTATAGGAGAAGCCTAATTATAGTATTAACAAACTAAAATGGGTGTCTCGTTGGACATTCAGGTGCTGTAGGTCAAAGAATACTGAACAACAGTTTATAAAGGCTGGAAATTCTTACTCTTGGAAATAATTTTATAGCCTAATGTACACCCTTATTGGGTTAGTCACAGGACCCCGAATCTCCTATCCTTATAGGAGAAGCCTAATTATAGTATTAACAAACTAAAATGGGTGTCTCGTTGGACATTCAGGTGCTGTAGGTCAAAGAATACTGAACAACAGTTTATAAAGGCTGGAAATTCTTACTCTTGGAAATAATTTTATAGCCTAATGTACACCCTTATTGGGTTAGTCACAGGACCCCGAATCTCCTATCCTTATAGGAGAAGCCTAATTATAGTATTAACAAACTAAAATGGGTGTCTCGTTGGACATTCAGGTGCTGTAGGTCAAAGAATACTGAACAACAGTTTATAAAGGCTGGAAATTCTTACTCTTGGAAATAATTTTATAGCCTAATGTACACCCTTATTGGGTTAGTCACAGGACCCCGAATCTCCTATCCTTATAGGAGAAGCCTAATTATAGTATTAACAAACTAAAATGGGTGTCTCGTTGGACATTCAGGTGCTGTAGGTCAAAGAATACTGAACAACAGTTTATAAAGGCTGGAAATTCTTACTCTTGGAAATAATTTTATAGCCTAATGTACACCCTTATTGGGTTAGTCACAGGACCCCGAATCTCCTATCCTTATAGGAGAAGCCTAATTATAGTATTAACAAACTAAAATGGGTGTCTCGTTGGACATTCAGGTGCTGTAGGTCAAAGAATACTGAACAACAGTTTATAAAGGCTGGAAATTCTTACTCTTGGAAATAATTTTATAGCCTAATGTACACCCTTATTGGGTTAGTCACAGGACCCCGAATCTCCTATCCTTATAGGAGAAGCCTAATTATAGTATTAACAAACTAAAATGGGTGTCTCGTTGGACATTCAGGTGCTGTAGGTCAAAGAATACTGAACAACAGTTTATAAAGGCTGGAAATTCTTACTCTTGGAAATAATTTTATAGCCTAATGTACACCCTTATTGGGTTAGTCACAGGACCCCGAATCTCCTATCCTTATAGGAGAAGCCTAATTATAGTATTAACAAACTAAAATGGGTGTCTCGTTGGACATTCAGGTGCTGTAGGTCAAAGAATACTGAACAACAGTTTATAAAGGCTGGAAATTCTTACTCTTGGAAATAATTTTATAGCCTAATGTACACCCTTATTGGGTTAGTCACAGGACCCCGAATCTCCTATCCTTATAGGAGAAGCCTAATTATAGTATTAACAAACTAAAATGGGTGTCTCGTTGGACATTCAGGTGCTGTAGGTCAAAGAATACTGAACAACAGTTTATAAAGGCTGGAAATTCTTACTCTTGGAAATAATTTTATAGCCTAATGTACACCCTTATTGGGTTAGTCACAGGACCCCGAATCTCCTATCCTTATAGGAGAAGCCTAATTATAGTATTAACAAACTAAAATGGGTGTCTCGTTGGACATTCAGGTGCTGTAGGTCAAAGAATACTGAACAACAGTTTATAAAGGCTGGAAATTCTTACTCTTGGAAATAATTTTATAGCCTAATGTACACCCTTATTGGGTTAGTCACAGGACCCCGAATCTCCTATCCTTATAGGAGAAGCCTAATTATAGTATTAACAAACTAAAATGGGTGTCTCGTTGGACATTCAGGTGCTGTAGGTCAAAGAATACTGAACAACAGTTTATAAAGGCTGGAAATTCTTACTCTTGGAAATAATTTTATAGCCTAATGTACACCCTTATTGGGTTAGTCACAGGACCCCGAATCTCCTATCCTTATAGGAGAAGCCTAATTATAGTATTAACAAACTAAAATGGGTGTCTCGTTGGACATTCAGGTGCTGTAGGTCAAAGAATACTGAACAACAGTTTATAAAGGCTGGAAATTCTTACTCTTGGAAATAATTTTATAGCCTAATGTACACCCTTATTGGGTTAGTCACAGGACCCCGAATCTCCTATCCTTATAGGAGAAGCCTAATTATAGTATTAACAAACTAAAATGGGTGTCTCGTTGGACATTCAGGTGCTGTAGGTCAAAGAATACTGAACAACAGTTTATAAAGGCTGGAAATTCTTACTCTTGGAAATAATTTTATAGCCTAATGTACACCCTTATTGGGTTAGTCACAGGACCCCGAATCTCCTATCCTTATAGGAGAAGCCTAATTATAGTATTAACAAACTAAAATGGGTGTCTCGTTGGACATTCAGGTGCTGTAGGTCAAAGAATACTGAACAACAGTTTATAAAGGCTGGAAATTCTTACTCTTGGAAATAATTTTATAGCCTAATGTACACCCTTATTGGGTTAGTCACAGGACCCCGAATCTCCTATCCTTATAGGAGAAGCCTAATTATAGTATTAACAAACTAAAATGGGTGTCTCGTTGGACATTCAGGTGCTGTAGGTCAAAGAATACTGAACAACAGTTTATAAAGGCTGGAAATTCTTACTCTTGGAAATAATTTTATAGCCTAATGTACACCCTTATTGGGTTAGTCACAGGACCCCGAATCTCCTATCCTTATAGGAGAAGCCTAATTATAGTATTAACAAACTAAAATGGGTGTCTCGTTGGACATTCAGGTGCTGTAGGTCAAAGAATACTGAACAACAGTTTATAAAGGCTGGAAATTCTTACTCTTGGAAATAATTTTATAGCCTAATGTACACCCTTATTGGGTTAGTCACAGGACCCCGAATCTCCTATCCTTATAGGAGAAGCCTAATTATAGTATTAACAAACTAAAATGGGTGTCTCGTTGGACATTCAGGTGCTGTAGGTCAAAGAATACTGAACAACAGTTTATAAAGGCTGGAAATTCTTACTCTTGGAAATAATTTTATAGCCTAATGTACACCCTTATTGGGTTAGTCACAGGACCCCGAATCTCCTATCCTTATAGGAGAAGCCTAATTATAGTATTAACAAACTAAAATGGGTGTCTCGTTGGACATTCAGGTGCTGTAGGTCAAAGAATACTGAACAACAGTTTATAAAGGCTGGAAATTCTTACTCTTGGAAATAATTTTATAGCCTAATGTACACCCTTATTGGGTTAGTCACAGGACCCCGAATCTCCTATCCTTATAGGAGAAGCCTAATTATAGTATTAACAAACTAAAATGGGTGTCTCGTTGGACATTCAGGTGCTGTAGGTCAAAGAATACTGAACAACAGTTTATAAAGGCTGGAAATTCTTACTCTTGGAAATAATTTTATAGCCTAATGTACACCCTTATTGGGTTAGTCACAGGACCCCGAATCTCCTATCCTTATAGGAGAAGCCTAATTATAGTATTAACAAACTAAAATGGGTGTCTCGTTGGACATTCAGGTGCTGTAGGTCAAAGAATACTGAACAACAGTTTATAAAGGCTGGAAATTCTTACTCTTGGAAATAATTTTATAGCCTAATGTACACCCTTATTGGGTTAGTCACAGGACCCCGAATCTCCTATCCTTATAGGAGAAGCCTAATTATAGTATTAACAAACTAAAATGGGTGTCTCGTTGGACATTCAGGTGCTGTAGGTCAAAGAATACTGAACAACAGTTTATAAAGGCTGGAAATTCTTACTCTTGGAAATAATTTTATAGCCTAATGTACACCCTTATTGGGTTAGTCACAGGACCCCGAATCTCCTATCCTTATAGGAGAAGCCTAATTATAGTATTAACAAACTAAAATGGGTGTCTCGTTGGACATTCAGGTGCTGTAGGTCAAAGAATACTGAACAACAGTTTATAAAGGCTGGAAATTCTTACTCTTGGAAATAATTTTATAGCCTAATGTACACCCTTATTGGGTTAGTCACAGGACCCGAATCTCCTATCCTTATAGGAGAAGCCTAATTATAGTATTAACAAACTAAAATGGGTGTCTCGTTGGACATTCAGGTGCTGTAGGTCAAAGAATACTGAACAACAGTTTATAAAGGCTGGAAATTCTTACTCTTGGAAATAATTTTATAGCCTAATGTACACCCTTATTGGGTTAGTCACAGGACCCCGAATCTCCTATCCTTATAGGAGAAGCCTAATTATAGTATTAACAAACTAAAATGGGTGTCTCGTTGGACATTCAGGTGCTGTAGGTCAAAGAATACTGAACAACAGTTTATAAAGGCTGGAAATTCTTACTCTTGGAAATAATTTTATAGCCTAATGTACACCCTTATTGGGTTAGTCACAGGACCCCGAATCTCCTATCCTTATAGGAGAAGCCTAATTATAGTATTAACAAACTAAAATGGGTGTCTCGTTGGACATTCAGGTGCTGTAGGTCAAAGAATACTGAACAACAGTTTATAAAGGCTGGAAATTCTTACTCTTGGAAATAATTTTATAGCCTAATGTACACCCTTATTGGGTTAGTCACAGGACCCCGAATCTCCTATCCTTATAGGAGAAGCCTAATTATAGTATTAACAAACTAAAATGGGTGTCTCGTTGGACATTCAGGTGCTGTAGGTCAAAGAATACTGAACAACAGTTTATAAAGGCTGGAAATTCTTACTCTTGGAAATAATTTTATAGCCTAATGTACACCCTTATTGGGTTAGTCACAGGACCCCGAATCTCCTATCCTTATAGGAGAAGCCTAATTATAGTATTAACAAACTAAAATGGGTGTCTCGTTGGACATTCAGGTGCTGTAGGTCAAAGAATACTGAACAACAGTTTATAAAGGCTGGAAATTCTTACTCTTGGAAATAATTTTATAGCCTAATGTACACCCTTATTGGGTTAGTCACAGGACCCCGAATCTCCTATCCTTATAGGAGAAGCCTAATTATAGTATTAACAAACTAAAATGGGTGTCTCGTTGGACATTCAGGTGCTGTAGGTCAAAGAATACTGAACAACAGTTTATAAAGGCTGGAAATTCTTACTCTTGGAAATAATTTTATAGCCTAATGTACACCCTTATTGGGTTAGTCACAGGACCCCGAATCTCCTATCCTTATAGGAGAAGCCTAATTATAGTATTAACAAACTAAAATGGGTGTCTCGTTGGACATTCAGGTGCTGTAGGTCAAAGAATACTGAACAACAGTTTATAAAGGCTGGAAATTCTTACTCTTGGAAATAATTTTATAGCCTAATGTACACCCTTATTGGGTTAGTCACAGGACCCCGAATCTCCTATCCTTATAGGAGAAGCCTAATTATAGTATTAACAAACTAAAATGGGTGTCTCGTTGGACATTCAGGTGCTGTAGGTCAAAGAATACTGAACAACAGTTTATAAAGGCTGGAAATTCTTACTCTTGGAAATAATTTTATAGCCTAATGTACACCCTTATTGGGTTAGTCACAGGACCCCGAATCTCCTATCCTTATAGGAGAAGCCTAATTATAGTATTAACAAACTAAAATGGGTGTCTCGTTGGACATTCAGGTGCTGTAGGTCAAAGAATACTGAACAACAGTTTATAAAGGCTGGAAATTCTTACTCTTGGAAATAATTTTATAGCCTAATGTACACCCTTATTGGGTTAGTCACAGGACCCCGAATCTCCTATCCTTATAGGAGAAGCCTAATTATAGTATTAACAAACTAAAATGGGTGTCTCGTTGGACATTCAGGTGCTGTAGGTCAAAGAATACTGAACAACAGTTTATAAAGGCTGGAAATTCTTACTCTTGGAAATAATTTTATAGCCTAATGTACACCCTTATTGGGTTAGTCACAGGACCCCGAATCTCCTATCCTTATAGGAGAAGCCTAATTATAGTATTAACAAACTAAAATGGGTGTCTCGTTGGACATTCAGGTGCTGTAGGTCAAAGAATACTGAACAACAGTTTATAAAGGCTGGAAATTCTTACTCTTGGAAATAATTTTATAGCCTAATGTACACCCTTATTGGGTTAGTCACAGGACCCCGAATCTCCTATCCTTATAGGAGAAGCCTAATTATAGTATTAACAAACTAAAATGGGTGTCTCGTTGGACATTCAGGTGCTGTAGGTCAAAGAATACTGAACAACAGTTTATAAAGGCTGGAAATTCTTACTCTTGGAAATAATTTTATAGCCTAATGTACACCCTTATTGGGTTAGTCACAGGACCCCGAATCTCCTATCCTTATAGGAGAAGCCTAATTATAGTATTAACAAACTAAAATGGGTGTCTCGTTGGACATTCAGGTGCTGTAGGTCAAAGAATACTGAACAACAGTTTATAAAGGCTGGAAATTCTTACTCTTGGAAATAATTTTATAGCCTAATGTACACCCTTATTGGGTTAGTCACAGGACCCCGAATCTCCTATCCTTATAGGAGAAGCCTAATTATAGTATTAACAAACTAAAATGGGTGTCTCGTTGGACATTCAGGTGCTGTAGGTCAAAGAATACTGAACAACAGTTTATAAAGGCTGGAAATTCTTACTCTTGGAAATAATTTTATAGCCTAATGTACACCCTTATTGGGTTAGTCACAGGACCCCGAATCTCCTATCCTTATAGGAGAAGCCTAATTATAGTATTAACAAACTAAAATGGGTGTCTCGTTGGACATTCAGGTGCTGTAGGTCAAAGAATACTGAACAACAGTTTATAAAGGCTGGAAATTCTTACTCTTGGAAATAATTTTATAGCCTAATGTACACCCTTATTGGGTTAGTCACAGGACCCCGAATCTCCTATCCTTATAGGAGAAGCCTAATTATAGTATTAACAAACTAAAATGGGTGTCTCGTTGGACATTCAGGTGCTGTAGGTCAAAGAATACTGAACAACAGTTTATAAAGGCTGGAAATTCTTACTCTTGGAAATAATTTTATAGCCTAATGTACACCCTTATTGGGTTAGTCACAGGACCCCGAATCTCCTATCCTTATAGGAGAAGCCTAATTATAGTATTAACAAACTAAAATGGGTGTCTCGTTGGACATTCAGGTGCTGTAGGTCAAAGAATACTGAACAACAGTTTATAAAGGCTGGAAATTCTTACTCTTGGAAATAATTTTATAGCCTAATGTACACCCTTATTGGGTTAGTCACAGGACCCCGAATCTCCTATCCTTATAGGAGAAGCCTAATTATAGTATTAACAAACTAAAATGGGTGTCTCGTTGGACATTCAGGTGCTGTAGGTCAAAGAATACTGAACAACAGTTTATAAAGGCTGGAAATTCTTACTCTTGGAAATAATTTTATAGCCTAATGTACACCCTTATTGGGTTAGTCACAGGACCCCGAATCTCCTATCCTTATAGGAGAAGCCTAATTATAGTATTAACAAACTAAAATGGGTGTCTCGTTGGACATTCAGGTGCTGTAGGTCAAAGAATACTGAACAACAGTTTATAAAGGCTGGAAATTCTTACTCTTGGAAATAATTTTATAGCCTAATGTACACCCTTATTGGGTTAGTCACAGGACCCCGAATCTCCTATCCTTATAGGAGAAGCCTAATTATAGTATTAACAAACTAAAATGGGTGTCTCGTTGGACATTCAGGTGCTGTAGGTCAAAGAATACTGAACAACAGTTTATAAAGGCTGGAAATTCTTACTCTTGGAAATAATTTTATAGCCTAATGTACACCCTTATTGGGTTAGTCACAGGACCCCGAATCTCCTATCCTTATAGGAGAAGCCTAATTATAGTATTAACAAACTAAAATGGGTGTCTCGTTGGACATTCAGGTGCTGTAGGTCAAAGAATACTGAACAACAGTTTATAAAGGCTGGAAATTCTTACTCTTGGAAATAATTTTATAGCCTAATGTACACCCTTATTGGGTTAGTCACAGGACCCCGAATCTCCTATCCTTATAGGAGAAGCCTAATTATAGTATTAACAAACTAAAATGGGTGTCTCGTTGGACATTCAGGTGCTGTAGGTCAAAGAATACTGAACAACAGTTTATAAAGGCTGGAAATTCTTACTCTTGGAAATAATTTTATAGCCTAATGTACACCCTTATTGGGTTAGTCACAGGACCCCGAATCTCCTATCCTTATAGGAGAAGCCTAATTATAGTATTAACAAACTAAAATGGGTGTCTCGTTGGACATTCAGGTGCTGTAGGTCAAAGAATACTGAACAACAGTTTATAAAGGCTGGAAATTCTTACTCTTGGAAATAATTTTATAGCCTAATGTACACCCTTATTGGGTTAGTCACAGGACCCCGAATCTCCTATCCTTATAGGAGAAGCCTAATTATAGTATTAACAAACTAAAATGGGTGTCTCGTTGGACATTCAGGTGCTGTAGGTCAAAGAATACTGAACAACAGTTTATAAAGGCTGGAAATTCTTACTCTTGGAAATAATTTTATAGCCTAATGTACACCCTTATTGGGTTAGTCACAGGACCCCGAATCTCCTATCCTTATAGGAGAAGCCTAATTATAGTATTAACAAACTAAAATGGGTGTCTCGTTGGACATTCAGGTGCTGTAGGTCAAAGAATACTGAACAACAGTTTATAAAGGCTGGAAATTCTTACTCTTGGAAATAATTTTATAGCCTAATGTACACCCTTATTGGGTTAGTCACAGGACCCCGAATCTCCTATCCTTATAGGAGAAGCCTAATTATAGTATTAACAAACTAAAATGGGTGTCTCGTTGGACATTCAGGTGCTGTAGGTCAAAGAATACTGAACAACAGTTTATAAAGGCTGGAAATTCTTACTCTTGGAAATAATTTTATAGCCTAATGTACACCCTTATTGGGTTAGTCACAGGACCCCGAATCTCCTATCCTTATAGGAGAAGCCTAATTATAGTATTAACAAACTAAAATGGGTGTCTCGTTGGACATTCAGGTGCTGTAGGTCAAAGAATACTGAACAACAGTTTATAAAGGCTGGAAATTCTTACTCTTGGAAATAATTTTATAGCCTAATGTACACCCTTATTGGGTTAGTCACAGGACCCCGAATCTCCTATCCTTATAGGAGAAGCCTAATTATAGTATTAACAAACTAAAATGGGTGTCTCGTTGGACATTCAGGTGCTGTAGGTCAAAGAATACTGAACAACAGTTTATAAAGGCTGGAAATTCTTACTCTTGGAAATAATTTTATAGCCTAATGTACACCCTTATTGGGTTAGTCACAGGACCCCGAATCTCCTATCCTTATAGGAGAAGCCTAATTATAGTATTAACAAACTAAAATGGGTGTCTCGTTGGACATTCAGGTGCTGTAGGTCAAAGAATACTGAACAACAGTTTATAAAGGCTGGAAATTCTTACTCTTGGAAATAATTTTATAGCCTAATGTACACCCTTATTGGGTTAGTCACAGGACCCCGAATCTCCTATCCTTATAGGAGAAGCCTAATTATAGTATTAACAAACTAAAATGGGTGTCTCGTTGGACATTCAGGTGCTGTAGGTCAAAGAATACTGAACAACAGTTTATAAAGGCTGGAAATTCTTACTCTTGGAAATAATTTTATAGCCTAATGTACACCCTTATTGGGTTAGTCACAGGACCCCGAATCTCCTATCCTTATAGGAGAAGCCTAATTATAGTATTAACAAACTAAAATGGGTGTCTCGTTGGACATTCAGGTGCTGTAGGTCAAAGAATACTGAACAACAGTTTATAAAGGCTGGAAATTCTTACTCTTGGAAATAATTTTATAGCCTAATGTACACCCTTATTGGGTTAGTCACAGGACCCCGAATCTCCTATCCTTATAGGAGAAGCCTAATTATAGTATTAACAAACTAAAATGGGTGTCTCGTTGGACATTCAGGTGCTGTAGGTCAAAGAATACTGAACAACAGTTTATAAAGGCTGGAAATTCTTACTCTTGGAAATAATTTTATAGCCTAATGTACACCCTTATTGGGTTAGTCACAGGACCCCGAATCTCCTATCCTTATAGGAGAAGCCTAATTATAGTATTAACAAACTAAAATGGGTGTCTCGTTGGACATTCAGGTGCTGTAGGTCAAAGAATACTGAACAACAGTTTATAAAGGCTGGAAATTCTTACTCTTGGAAATAATTTTATAGCCTAATGTACACCCTTATTGGGTTAGTCACAGGACCCCGAATCTCCTATCCTTATAGGAGAAGCCTAATTATAGTATTAACAAACTAAAATGGGTGTCTCGTTGGACATTCAGGTGCTGTAGGTCAAAGAATACTGAACAACAGTTTATAAAGGCTGGAAATTCTTACTCTTGGAAATAATTTTATAGCCTAATGTACACCCTTATTGGGTTAGTCACAGGACCCCGAATCTCCTATCCTTATAGGAGAAGCCTAATTATAGTATTAACAAACTAAAATGGGTGTCTCGTTGGACATTCAGGTGCTGTAGGTCAAAGAATACTGAACAACAGTTTATAAAGGCTGGAAATTCTTACTCTTGGAAATAATTTTATAGCCTAATGTACACCCTTATTGGGTTAGTCACAGGACCCCGAATCTCCTATCCTTATAGGAGAAGCCTAATTATAGTATTAACAAACTAAAATGGGTGTCTCGTTGGACATTCAGGTGCTGTAGGTCAAAGAATACTGAACAACAGTTTATAAAGGCTGGAAATTCTTACTCTTGGAAATAATTTTATAGCCTAATGTACACCCTTATTGGGTTAGTCACAGGACCCCGAATCTCCTATCCTTATAGGAGAAGCCTAATTATAGTATTAACAAACTAAAATGGGTGTCTCGTTGGACATTCAGGTGCTGTAGGTCAAAGAATACTGAACAACAGTTTATAAAGGCTGGAAATTCTTACTCTTGGAAATAATTTTATAGCCTAATGTACACCCTTATTGGGTTAGTCACAGGACCCCGAATCTCCTATCCTTATAGGAGAAGCCTAATTATAGTATTAACAAACTAAAATGGGTGTCTCGTTGGACATTCAGGTGCTGTAGGTCAAAGAATACTGAACAACAGTTTATAAAGGCTGGAAATTCTTACTCTTGGAAATAATTTTATAGCCTAATGTACACCCTTATTGGGTTAGTCACAGGACCCCGAATCTCCTATCCTTATAGGAGAAGCCTAATTATAGTATTAACAAACTAAAATGGGTGTCTCGTTGGACATTCAGGTGCTGTAGGTCAAAGAATACTGAACAACAGTTTATAAAGGCTGGAAATTCTTACTCTTGGAAATAATTTTATAGCCTAATGTACACCCTTATTGGGTTAGTCACAGGACCCCGAATCTCCTATCCTTATAGGAGAAGCCTAATTATAGTATTAACAAACTAAAATGGGTGTCTCGTTGGACATTCAGGTGCTGTAGGTCAAAGAATACTGAACAACAGTTTATAAAGGCTGGAAATTCTTACTCTTGGAAATAATTTTATAGCCTAATGTACACCCTTATTGGGTTAGTCACAGGACCCCGAATCTCCTATCCTTATAGGAGAAGCCTAATTATAGTATTAACAAACTAAAATGGGTGTCTCGTTGGACATTCAGGTGCTGTAGGTCAAAGAATACTGAACAACAGTTTATAAAGGCTGGAAATTCTTACTCTTGGAAATAATTTTATAGCCTAATGTACACCCTTATTGGGTTAGTCACAGGACCCCGAATCTCCTATCCTTATAGGAGAAGCCTAATTATAGTATTAACAAACTAAAATGGGTGTCTCGTTGGACATTCAGGTGCTGTAGGTCAAAGAATACTGAACAACAGTTTATAAAGGCTGGAAATTCTTACTCTTGGAAATAATTTTATAGCCTAATGTACACCCTTATTGGGTTAGTCACAGGACCCCGAATCTCCTATCCTTATAGGAGAAGCCTAATTATAGTATTAACAAACTAAAATGGGTGTCTCGTTGGACATTCAGGTGCTGTAGGTCAAAGAATACTGAACAACAGTTTATAAAGGCTGGAAATTCTTACTCTTGGAAATAATTTTATAGCCTAATGTACACCCTTATTGGGTTAGTCACAGGACCCCGAATCTCCTATCCTTATAGGAGAAGCCTAATTATAGTATTAACAAACTAAAATGGGTGTCTCGTTGGACATTCAGGTGCTGTAGGTCAAAGAATACTGAACAACAGTTTATAAAGGCTGGAAATTCTTACTCTTGGAAATAATTTTATAGCCTAATGTACACCCTTATTGGGTTAGTCACAGGACCCCGAATCTCCTATCCTTATAGGAGAAGCCTAATTATAGTATTAACAAACTAAAATGGGTGTCTCGTTGGACATTCAGGTGCTGTAGGTCAAAGAATACTGAACAACAGTTTATAAAGGCTGGAAATTCTTACTCTTGGAAATAATTTTATAGCCTAATGTACACCCTTATTGGGTTAGTCACAGGACCCCGAATCTCCTATCCTTATAGGAGAAGCCTAATTATAGTATTAACAAACTAAAATGGGTGTCTCGTTGGACATTCAGGTGCTGTAGGTCAAAGAATACTGAACAACAGTTTATAAAGGCTGGAAATTCTTACTCTTGGAAATAATTTTATAGCCTAATGTACACCCTTATTGGGTTAGTCACAGGACCCCGAATCTCCTATCCTTATAGGAGAAGCCTAATTATAGTATTAACAAACTAAAATGGGTGTCTCGTTGGACATTCAGGTGCTGTAGGTCAAAGAATACTGAACAACAGTTTATAAAGGCTGGAAATTCTTACTCTTGGAAATAATTTTATAGCCTAATGTACACCCTTATTGGGTTAGTCACAGGACCCCGAATCTCCTATCCTTATAGGAGAAGCCTAATTATAGTATTAACAAACTAAAATGGGTGTCTCGTTGGACATTCAGGTGCTGTAGGTCAAAGAATACTGAACAACAGTTTATAAAGGCTGGAAATTCTTACTCTTGGAAATAATTTTATAGCCTAATGTACACCCTTATTGGGTTAGTCACAGGACCCCGAATCTCCTATCCTTATAGGAGAAGCCTAATTATAGTATTAACAAACTAAAATGGGTGTCTCGTTGGACATTCAGGTGCTGTAGGTCAAAGAATACTGAACAACAGTTTATAAAGGCTGGAAATTCTTACTCTTGGAAATAATTTTATAGCCTAATGTACACCCTTATTGGGTTAGTCACAGGACCCCGAATCTCCTATCCTTATAGGAGAAGCCTAATTATAGTATTAACAAACTAAAATGGGTGTCTCGTTGGACATTCAGGTGCTGTAGGTCAAAGAATACTGAACAACAGTTTATAAAGGCTGGAAATTCTTACTCTTGGAAATAATTTTATAGCCTAATGTACACCCTTATTGGGTTAGTCACAGGACCCCGAATCTCCTATCCTTATAGGAGAAGCCTAATTATAGTATTAACAAACTAAAATGGGTGTCTCGTTGGACATTCAGGTGCTGTAGGTCAAAGAATACTGAACAACAGTTTATAAAGGCTGGAAATTCTTACTCTTGGAAATAATTTTATAGCCTAATGTACACCCTTATTGGGTTAGTCACAGGACCCCGAATCTCCTATCCTTATAGGAGAAGCCTAATTATAGTATTAACAAACTAAAATGGGTGTCTCGTTGGACATTCAGGTGCTGTAGGTCAAAGAATACTGAACAACAGTTTATAAAGGCTGGAAATTCTTACTCTTGGAAATAATTTTATAGCCTAATGTACACCCTTATTGGGTTAGTCACAGGACCCCGAATCTCCTATCCTTATAGGAGAAGCCTAATTATAGTATTAACAAACTAAAATGGGTGTCTCGTTGGACATTCAGGTGCTGTAGGTCAAAGAATACTGAACAACAGTTTATAAAGGCTGGAAATTCTTACTCTTGGAAATAATTTTATAGCCTAATGTACACCCTTATTGGGTTAGTCACAGGACCCCGAATCTCCTATCCTTATAGGAGAAGCCTAATTATAGTATTAACAAACTAAAATGGGTGTCTCGTTGGACATTCAGGTGCTGTAGGTCAAAGAATACTGAACAACAGTTTATAAAGGCTGGAAATTCTTACTCTTGGAAATAATTTTATAGCCTAATGTACACCCTTATTGGGTTAGTCACAGGACCCCGAATCTCCTATCCTTATAGGAGAAGCCTAATTATAGTATTAACAAACTAAAATGGGTGTCTCGTTGGACATTCAGGTGCTGTAGGTCAAAGAATACTGAACAACAGTTTATAAAGGCTGGAAATTCTTACTCTTGGAAATAATTTTATAGCCTAATGTACACCCTTATTGGGTTAGTCACAGGACCCCGAATCTCCTATCCTTATAGGAGAAGCCTAATTATAGTATTAACAAACTAAAATGGGTGTCTCGTTGGACATTCAGGTGCTGTAGGTCAAAGAATACTGAACAACAGTTTATAAAGGCTGGAAATTCTTACTCTTGGAAATAATTTTATAGCCTAATGTACACCCTTATTGGGTTAGTCACAGGACCCCGAATCTCCTATCCTTATAGGAGAAGCCTAATTATAGTATTAACAAACTAAAATGGGTGTCTCGTTGGACATTCAGGTGCTGTAGGTCAAAGAATACTGAACAACAGTTTATAAAGGCTGGAAATTCTTACTCTTGGAAATAATTTTATAGCCTAATGTACACCCTTATTGGGTTAGTCACAGGACCCCGAATCTCCTATCCTTATAGGAGAAGCCTAATTATAGTATTAACAAACTAAAATGGGTGTCTCGTTGGACATTCAGGTGCTGTAGGTCAAAGAATACTGAACAACAGTTTATAAAGGCTGGAAATTCTTACTCTTGGAAATAATTTTATAGCCTAATGTACACCCTTATTGGGTTAGTCACAGGACCCCGAATCTCCTATCCTTATAGGAGAAGCCTAATTATAGTATTAACAAACTAAAATGGGTGTCTCGTTGGACATTCAGGTGCTGTAGGTCAAAGAATACTGAACAACAGTTTATAAAGGCTGGAAATTCTTACTCTTGGAAATAATTTTATAGCCTAATGTACACCCTTATTGGGTTAGTCACAGGACCCCGAATCTCCTATCCTTATAGGAGAAGCCTAATTATAGTATTAACAAACTAAAATGGGTGTCTCGTTGGACATTCAGGTGCTGTAGGTCAAAGAATACTGAACAACAGTTTATAAAGGCTGGAAATTCTTACTCTTGGAAATAATTTTATAGCCTAATGTACACCCTTATTGGGTTAGTCACAGGACCCCGAATCTCCTATCCTTATAGGAGAAGCCTAATTATAGTATTAACAAACTAAAATGGGTGTCTCGTTGGACATTCAGGTGCTGTAGGTCAAAGAATACTGAACAACAGTTTATAAAGGCTGGAAATTCTTACTCTTGGAAATAATTTTATAGCCTAATGTACACCCTTATTGGGTTAGTCACAGGACCCCGAATCTCCTATCCTTATAGGAGAAGCCTAATTATAGTATTAACAAACTAAAATGGGTGTCTCGTTGGACATTCAGGTGCTGTAGGTCAAAGAATACTGAACAACAGTTTATAAAGGCTGGAAATTCTTACTCTTGGAAATAATTTTATAGCCTAATGTACACCCTTATTGGGTTAGTCACAGGACCCCGAATCTCCTATCCTTATAGGAGAAGCCTAATTATAGTATTAACAAACTAAAATGGGTGTCTCGTTGGACATTCAGGTGCTGTAGGTCAAAGAATACTGAACAACAGTTTATAAAGGCTGGAAATTCTTACTCTTGGAAATAATTTTATAGCCTAATGTACACCCTTATTGGGTTAGTCACAGGACCCCGAATCTCCTATCCTTATAGGAGAAGCCTAATTATAGTATTAACAAACTAAAATGGGTGTCTCGTTGGACATTCAGGTGCTGTAGGTCAAAGAATACTGAACAACAGTTTATAAAGGCTGGAAATTCTTACTCTTGGAAATAATTTTATAGCCTAATGTACACCCTTATTGGGTTAGTCACAGGACCCCGAATCTCCTATCCTTATAGGAGAAGCCTAATTATAGTATTAACAAACTAAAATGGGTGTCTCGTTGGACATTCAGGTGCTGTAGGTCAAAGAATACTGAACAACAGTTTATAAAGGCTGGAAATTCTTACTCTTGGAAATAATTTTATAGCCTAATGTACACCCTTATTGGGTTAGTCACAGGACCCCGAATCTCCTATCCTTATAGGAGAAGCCTAATTATAGTATTAACAAACTAAAATGGGTGTCTCGTTGGACATTCAGGTGCTGTAGGTCAAAGAATACTGAACAACAGTTTATAAAGGCTGGAAATTCTTACTCTTGGAAATAATTTTATAGCCTAATGTACACCCTTATTGGGTTAGTCACAGGACCCCGAATCTCCTATCCTTATAGGAGAAGCCTAATTATAGTATTAACAAACTAAAATGGGTGTCTCGTTGGACATTCAGGTGCTGTAGGTCAAAGAATACTGAACAACAGTTTATAAAGGCTGGAAATTCTTACTCTTGGAAATAATTTTATAGCCTAATGTACACCCTTATTGGGTTAGTCACAGGACCCCGAATCTCCTATCCTTATAGGAGAAGCCTAATTATAGTATTAACAAACTAAAATGGGTGTCTCGTTGGACATTCAGGTGCTGTAGGTCAAAGAATACTGAACAACAGTTTATAAAGGCTGGAAATTCTTACTCTTGGAAATAATTTTATAGCCTAATGTACACCCTTATTGGGTTAGTCACAGGACCCCGAATCTCCTATCCTTATAGGAGAAGCCTAATTATAGTATTAACAAACTAAAATGGGTGTCTCGTTGGACATTCAGGTGCTGTAGGTCAAAGAATACTGAACAACAGTTTATAAAGGCTGGAAATTCTTACTCTTGGAAATAATTTTATAGCCTAATGTACACCCTTATTGGGTTAGTCACAGGACCCCGAATCTCCTATCCTTATAGGAGAAGCCTAATTATAGTATTAACAAACTAAAATGGGTGTCTCGTTGGACATTCAGGTGCTGTAGGTCAAAGAATACTGAACAACAGTTTATAAAGGCTGGAAATTCTTACTCTTGGAAATAATTTTATAGCCTAATGTACACCCTTATTGGGTTAGTCACAGGACCCCGAATCTCCTATCCTTATAGGAGAAGCCTAATTATAGTATTAACAAACTAAAATGGGTGTCTCGTTGGACATTCAGGTGCTGTAGGTCAAAGAATACTGAACAACAGTTTATAAAGGCTGGAAATTCTTACTCTTGGAAATAATTTTATAGCCTAATGTACACCCTTATTGGGTTAGTCACAGGACCCCGAATCTCCTATCCTTATAGGAGAAGCCTAATTATAGTATTAACAAACTAAAATGGGTGTCTCGTTGGACATTCAGGTGCTGTAGGTCAAAGAATACTGAACAACAGTTTATAAAGGCTGGAAATTCTTACTCTTGGAAATAATTTTATAGCCTAATGTACACCCTTATTGGGTTAGTCACAGGACCCCGAATCTCCTATCCTTATAGGAGAAGCCTAATTATAGTATTAACAAACTAAAATGGGTGTCTCGTTGGACATTCAGGTGCTGTAGGTCAAAGAATACTGAACAACAGTTTATAAAGGCTGGAAATTCTTACTCTTGGAAATAATTTTATAGCCTAATGTACACCCTTATTGGGTTAGTCACAGGACCCCGAATCTCCTATCCTTATAGGAGAAGCCTAATTATAGTATTAACAAACTAAAATGGGTGTCTCGTTGGACATTCAGGTGCTGTAGGTCAAAGAATACTGAACAACAGTTTATAAAGGCTGGAAATTCTTACTCTTGGAAATAATTTTATAGCCTAATGTACACCCTTATTGGGTTAGTCACAGGACCCCGAATCTCCTATCCTTATAGGAGAAGCCTAATTATAGTATTAACAAACTAAAATGGGTGTCTCGTTGGACATTCAGGTGCTGTAGGTCAAAGAATACTGAACAACAGTTTATAAAGGCTGGAAATTCTTACTCTTGGAAATAATTTTATAGCCTAATGTACACCCTTATTGGGTTAGTCACAGGACCCCGAATCTCCTATCCTTATAGGAGAAGCCTAATTATAGTATTAACAAACTAAAATGGGTGTCTCGTTGGACATTCAGGTGCTGTAGGTCAAAGAATACTGAACAACAGTTTATAAAGGCTGGAAATTCTTACTCTTGGAAATAATTTTATAGCCTAATGTACACCCTTATTGGGTTAGTCACAGGACCCCGAATCTCCTATCCTTATAGGAGAAGCCTAATTATAGTATTAACAAACTAAAATGGGTGTCTCGTTGGACATTCAGGTGCTGTAGGTCAAAGAATACTGAACAACAGTTTATAAAGGCTGGAAATTCTTACTCTTGGAAATAATTTTATAGCCTAATGTACACCCTTATTGGGTTAGTCACAGGACCCCGAATCTCCTATCCTTATAGGAGAAGCCTAATTATAGTATTAACAAACTAAAATGGGTGTCTCGTTGGACATTCAGGTGCTGTAGGTCAAAGAATACTGAACAACAGTTTATAAAGGCTGGAAATTCTTACTCTTGGAAATAATTTTATAGCCTAATGTACACCCTTATTGGGTTAGTCACAGGACCCCGAATCTCCTATCCTTATAGGAGAAGCCTAATTATAGTATTAACAAACTAAAATGGGTGTCTCGTTGGACATTCAGGTGCTGTAGGTCAAAGAATACTGAACAACAGTTTATAAAGGCTGGAAATTCTTACTCTTGGAAATAATTTTATAGCCTAATGTACACCCTTATTGGGTTAGTCACAGGACCCCGAATCTCCTATCCTTATAGGAGAAGCCTAATTATAGTATTAACAAACTAAAATGGGTGTCTCGTTGGACATTCAGGTGCTGTAGGTCAAAGAATACTGAACAACAGTTTATAAAGGCTGGAAATTCTTACTCTTGGAAATAATTTTATAGCCTAATGTACACCCTTATTGGGTTAGTCACAGGACCCCGAATCTCCTATCCTTATAGGAGAAGCCTAATTATAGTATTAACAAACTAAAATGGGTGTCTCGTTGGACATTCAGGTGCTGTAGGTCAAAGAATACTGAACAACAGTTTATAAAGGCTGGAAATTCTTACTCTTGGAAATAATTTTATAGCCTAATGTACACCCTTATTGGGTTAGTCACAGGACCCCGAATCTCCTATCCTTATAGGAGAAGCCTAATTATAGTATTAACAAACTAAAATGGGTGTCTCGTTGGACATTCAGGTGCTGTAGGTCAAAGAATACTGAACAACAGTTTATAAAGGCTGGAAATTCTTACTCTTGGAAATAATTTTATAGCCTAATGTACACCCTTATTGGGTTAGTCACAGGACCCCGAATCTCCTATCCTTATAGGAGAAGCCTAATTATAGTATTAACAAACTAAAATGGGTGTCTCGTTGGACATTCAGGTGCTGTAGGTCAAAGAATACTGAACAACAGTTTATAAAGGCTGGAAATTCTTACTCTTGGAAATAATTTTATAGCCTAATGTACACCCTTATTGGGTTAGTCACAGGACCCCGAATCTCCTATCCTTATAGGAGAAGCCTAATTATAGTATTAACAAACTAAAATGGGTGTCTCGTTGGACATTCAGGTGCTGTAGGTCAAAGAATACTGAACAACAGTTTATAAAGGCTGGAAATTCTTACTCTTGGAAATAATTTTATAGCCTAATGTACACCCTTATTGGGTTAGTCACAGGACCCCGAATCTCCTATCCTTATAGGAGAAGCCTAATTATAGTATTAACAAACTAAAATGGGTGTCTCGTTGGACATTCAGGTGCTGTAGGTCAAAGAATACTGAACAACAGTTTATAAAGGCTGGAAATTCTTACTCTTGGAAATAATTTTATAGCCTAATGTACACCCTTATTGGGTTAGTCACAGGACCCCGAATCTCCTATCCTTATAGGAGAAGCCTAATTATAGTATTAACAAACTAAAATGGGTGTCTCGTTGGACATTCAGGTGCTGTAGGTCAAAGAATACTGAACAACAGTTTATAAAGGCTGGAAATTCTTACTCTTGGAAATAATTTTATAGCCTAATGTACACCCTTATTGGGTTAGTCACAGGACCCCGAATCTCCTATCCTTATAGGAGAAGCCTAATTATAGTATTAACAAACTAAAATGGGTGTCTCGTTGGACATTCAGGTGCTGTAGGTCAAAGAATACTGAACAACAGTTTATAAAGGCTGGAAATTCTTACTCTTGGAAATAATTTTATAGCCTAATGTACACCCTTATTGGGTTAGTCACAGGACCCCGAATCTCCTATCCTTATAGGAGAAGCCTAATTATAGTATTAACAAACTAAAATGGGTGTCTCGTTGGACATTCAGGTGCTGTAGGTCAAAGAATACTGAACAACAGTTTATAAAGGCTGGAAATTCTTACTCTTGGAAATAATTTTATAGCCTAATGTACACCCTTATTGGGTTAGTCACAGGACCCCGAATCTCCTATCCTTATAGGAGAAGCCTAATTATAGTATTAACAAACTAAAATGGGTGTCTCGTTGGACATTCAGGTGCTGTAGGTCAAAGAATACTGAACAACAGTTTATAAAGGCTGGAAATTCTTACTCTTGGAAATAATTTTATAGCCTAATGTACACCCTTATTGGGTTAGTCACAGGACCCCGAATCTCCTATCCTTATAGGAGAAGCCTAATTATAGTATTAACAAACTAAAATGGGTGTCTCGTTGGACATTCAGGTGCTGTAGGTCAAAGAATACTGAACAACAGTTTATAAAGGCTGGAAATTCTTACTCTTGGAAATAATTTTATAGCCTAATGTACACCCTTATTGGGTTAGTCACAGGACCCCGAATCTCCTATCCTTATAGGAGAAGCCTAATTATAGTATTAACAAACTAAAATGGGTGTCTCGTTGGACATTCAGGTGCTGTAGGTCAAAGAATACTGAACAACAGTTTATAAAGGCTGGAAATTCTTACTCTTGGAAATAATTTTATAGCCTAATGTACACCCTTATTGGGTTAGTCACAGGACCCCGAATCTCCTATCCTTATAGGAGAAGCCTAATTATAGTATTAACAAACTAAAATGGGTGTCTCGTTGGACATTCAGGTGCTGTAGGTCAAAGAATACTGAACAACAGTTTATAAAGGCTGGAAATTCTTACTCTTGGAAATAATTTTATAGCCTAATGTACACCCTTATTGGGTTAGTCACAGGACCCCGAATCTCCTATCCTTATAGGAGAAGCCTAATTATAGTATTAACAAACTAAAATGGGTGTCTCGTTGGACATTCAGGTGCTGTAGGTCAAAGAATACTGAACAACAGTTTATAAAGGCTGGAAATTCTTACTCTTGGAAATAATTTTATAGCCTAATGTACACCCTTATTGGGTTAGTCACAGGACCCCGAATCTCCTATCCTTATAGGAGAAGCCTAATTATAGTATTAACAAACTAAAATGGGTGTCTCGTTGGACATTCAGGTGCTGTAGGTCAAAGAATACTGAACAACAGTTTATAAAGGCTGGAAATTCTTACTCTTGGAAATAATTTTATAGCCTAATGTACACCCTTATTGGGTTAGTCACAGGACCCCGAATCTCCTATCCTTATAGGAGAAGCCTAATTATAGTATTAACAAACTAAAATGGGTGTCTCGTTGGACATTCAGGTGCTGTAGGTCAAAGAATACTGAACAACAGTTTATAAAGGCTGGAAATTCTTACTCTTGGAAATAATTTTATAGCCTAATGTACACCCTTATTGGGTTAGTCACAGGACCCCGAATCTCCTATCCTTATAGGAGAAGCCTAATTATAGTATTAACAAACTAAAATGGGTGTCTCGTTGGACATTCAGGTGCTGTAGGTCAAAGAATACTGAACAACAGTTTATAAAGGCTGGAAATTCTTACTCTTGGAAATAATTTTATAGCCTAATGTACACCCTTATTGGGTTAGTCACAGGACCCCGAATCTCCTATCCTTATAGGAGAAGCCTAATTATAGTATTAACAAACTAAAATGGGTGTCTCGTTGGACATTCAGGTGCTGTAGGTCAAAGAATACTGAACAACAGTTTATAAAGGCTGGAAATTCTTACTCTTGGAAATAATTTTATAGCCTAATGTACACCCTTATTGGGTTAGTCACAGGACCCCGAATCTCCTATCCTTATAGGAGAAGCCTAATTATAGTATTAACAAACTAAAATGGGTGTCTCGTTGGACATTCAGGTGCTGTAGGTCAAAGAATACTGAACAACAGTTTATAAAGGCTGGAAATTCTTACTCTTGGAAATAATTTTATAGCCTAATGTACACCCTTATTGGGTTAGTCACAGGACCCCGAATCTCCTATCCTTATAGGAGAAGCCTAATTATAGTATTAACAAACTAAAATGGGTGTCTCGTTGGACATTCAGGTGCTGTAGGTCAAAGAATACTGAACAACAGTTTATAAAGGCTGGAAATTCTTACTCTTGGAAATAATTTTATAGCCTAATGTACACCCTTATTGGGTTAGTCACAGGACCCCGAATCTCCTATCCTTATAGGAGAAGCCTAATTATAGTATTAACAAACTAAAATGGGTGTCTCGTTGGACATTCAGGTGCTGTAGGTCAAAGAATACTGAACAACAGTTTATAAAGGCTGGAAATTCTTACTCTTGGAAATAATTTTATAGCCTAATGTACACCCTTATTGGGTTAGTCACAGGACCCCGAATCTCCTATCCTTATAGGAGAAGCCTAATTATAGTATTAACAAACTAAAATGGGTGTCTCGTTGGACATTCAGGTGCTGTAGGTCAAAGAATACTGAACAACAGTTTATAAAGGCTGGAAATTCTTACTCTTGGAAATAATTTTATAGCCTAATGTACACCCTTATTGGGTTAGTCACAGGACCCCGAATCTCCTATCCTTATAGGAGAAGCCTAATTATAGTATTAACAAACTAAAATGGGTGTCTCGTTGGACATTCAGGTGCTGTAGGTCAAAGAATACTGAACAACAGTTTATAAAGGCTGGAAATTCTTACTCTTGGAAATAATTTTATAGCCTAATGTACACCCTTATTGGGTTAGTCACAGGACCCCGAATCTCCTATCCTTATAGGAGAAGCCTAATTATAGTATTAACAAACTAAAATGGGTGTCTCGTTGGACATTCAGGTGCTGTAGGTCAAAGAATACTGAACAACAGTTTATAAAGGCTGGAAATTCTTACTCTTGGAAATAATTTTATAGCCTAATGTACACCCTTATTGGGTTAGTCACAGGACCCCGAATCTCCTATCCTTATAGGAGAAGCCTAATTATAGTATTAACAAACTAAAATGGGTGTCTCGTTGGACATTCAGGTGCTGTAGGTCAAAGAATACTGAACAACAGTTTATAAAGGCTGGAAATTCTTACTCTTGGAAATAATTTTATAGCCTAATGTACACCCTTATTGGGTTAGTCACAGGACCCCGAATCTCCTATCCTTATAGGAGAAGCCTAATTATAGTATTAACAAACTAAAATGGGTGTCTCGTTGGACATTCAGGTGCTGTAGGTCAAAGAATACTGAACAACAGTTTATAAAGGCTGGAAATTCTTACTCTTGGAAATAATTTTATAGCCTAATGTACACCCTTATTGGGTTAGTCACAGGACCCCGAATCTCCTATCCTTATAGGAGAAGCCTAATTATAGTATTAACAAACTAAAATGGGTGTCTCGTTGGACATTCAGGTGCTGTAGGTCAAAGAATACTGAACAACAGTTTATAAAGGCTGGAAATTCTTACTCTTGGAAATAATTTTATAGCCTAATGTACACCCTTATTGGGTTAGTCACAGGACCCCGAATCTCCTATCCTTATAGGAGAAGCCTAATTATAGTATTAACAAACTAAAATGGGTGTCTCGTTGGACATTCAGGTGCTGTAGGTCAAAGAATACTGAACAACAGTTTATAAAGGCTGGAAATTCTTACTCTTGGAAATAATTTTATAGCCTAATGTACACCCTTATTGGGTTAGTCACAGGACCCCGAATCTCCTATCCTTATAGGAGAAGCCTAATTATAGTATTAACAAACTAAAATGGGTGTCTCGTTGGACATTCAGGTGCTGTAGGTCAAAGAATACTGAACAACAGTTTATAAAGGCTGGAAATTCTTACTCTTGGAAATAATTTTATAGCCTAATGTACACCCTTATTGGGTTAGTCACAGGACCCCGAATCTCCTATCCTTATAGGAGAAGCCTAATTATAGTATTAACAAACTAAAATGGGTGTCTCGTTGGACATTCAGGTGCTGTAGGTCAAAGAATACTGAACAACAGTTTATAAAGGCTGGAAATTCTTACTCTTGGAAATAATTTTATAGCCTAATGTACACCCTTATTGGGTTAGTCACAGGACCCCGAATCTCCTATCCTTATAGGAGAAGCCTAATTATAGTATTAACAAACTAAAATGGGTGTCTCGTTGGACATTCAGGTGCTGTAGGTCAAAGAATACTGAACAACAGTTTATAAAGGCTGGAAATTCTTACTCTTGGAAATAATTTTATAGCCTAATGTACACCCTTATTGGGTTAGTCACAGGACCCCGAATCTCCTATCCTTATAGGAGAAGCCTAATTATAGTATTAACAAACTAAAATGGGTGTCTCGTTGGACATTCAGGTGCTGTAGGTCAAAGAATACTGAACAACAGTTTATAAAGGCTGGAAATTCTTACTCTTGGAAATAATTTTATAGCCTAATGTACACCCTTATTGGGTTAGTCACAGGACCCCGAATCTCCTATCCTTATAGGAGAAGCCTAATTATAGTATTAACAAACTAAAATGGGTGTCTCGTTGGACATTCAGGTGCTGTAGGTCAAAGAATACTGAACAACAGTTTATAAAGGCTGGAAATTCTTACTCTTGGAAATAATTTTATAGCCTAATGTACACCCTTATTGGGTTAGTCACAGGACCCCGAATCTCCTATCCTTATAGGAGAAGCCTAATTATAGTATTAACAAACTAAAATGGGTGTCTCGTTGGACATTCAGGTGCTGTAGGTCAAAGAATACTGAACAACAGTTTATAAAGGCTGGAAATTCTTACTCTTGGAAATAATTTTATAGCCTAATGTACACCCTTATTGGGTTAGTCACAGGACCCCGAATCTCCTATCCTTATAGGAGAAGCCTAATTATAGTATTAACAAACTAAAATGGGTGTCTCGTTGGACATTCAGGTGCTGTAGGTCAAAGAATACTGAACAACAGTTTATAAAGGCTGGAAATTCTTACTCTTGGAAATAATTTTATAGCCTAATGTACACCCTTATTGGGTTAGTCACAGGACCCCGAATCTCCTATCCTTATAGGAGAAGCCTAATTATAGTATTAACAAACTAAAATGGGTGTCTCGTTGGACATTCAGGTGCTGTAGGTCAAAGAATACTGAACAACAGTTTATAAAGGCTGGAAATTCTTACTCTTGGAAATAATTTTATAGCCTAATGTACACCCTTATTGGGTTAGTCACAGGACCCCGAATCTCCTATCCTTATAGGAGAAGCCTAATTATAGTATTAACAAACTAAAATGGGTGTCTCGTTGGACATTCAGGTGCTGTAGGTCAAAGAATACTGAACAACAGTTTATAAAGGCTGGAAATTCTTACTCTTGGAAATAATTTTATAGCCTAATGTACACCCTTATTGGGTTAGTCACAGGACCCCGAATCTCCTATCCTTATAGGAGAAGCCTAATTATAGTATTAACAAACTAAAATGGGTGTCTCGTTGGACATTCAGGTGCTGTAGGTCAAAGAATACTGAACAACAGTTTATAAAGGCTGGAAATTCTTACTCTTGGAAATAATTTTATAGCCTAATGTACACCCTTATTGGGTTAGTCACAGGACCCCGAATCTCCTATCCTTATAGGAGAAGCCTAATTATAGTATTAACAAACTAAAATGGGTGTCTCGTTGGACATTCAGGTGCTGTAGGTCAAAGAATACTGAACAACAGTTTATAAAGGCTGGAAATTCTTACTCTTGGAAATAATTTTATAGCCTAATGTACACCCTTATTGGGTTAGTCACAGGACCCCGAATCTCCTATCCTTATAGGAGAAGCCTAATTATAGTATTAACAAACTAAAATGGGTGTCTCGTTGGACATTCAGGTGCTGTAGGTCAAAGAATACTGAACAACAGTTTATAAAGGCTGGAAATTCTTACTCTTGGAAATAATTTTATAGCCTAATGTACACCCTTATTGGGTTAGTCACAGGACCCCGAATCTCCTATCCTTATAGGAGAAGCCTAATTATAGTATTAACAAACTAAAATGGGTGTCTCGTTGGACATTCAGGTGCTGTAGGTCAAAGAATACTGAACAACAGTTTATAAAGGCTGGAAATTCTTACTCTTGGAAATAATTTTATAGCCTAATGTACACCCTTATTGGGTTAGTCACAGGACCCCGAATCTCCTATCCTTATAGGAGAAGCCTAATTATAGTATTAACAAACTAAAATGGGTGTCTCGTTGGACATTCAGGTGCTGTAGGTCAAAGAATACTGAACAACAGTTTATAAAGGCTGGAAATTCTTACTCTTGGAAATAATTTTATAGCCTAATGTACACCCTTATTGGGTTAGTCACAGGACCCCGAATCTCCTATCCTTATAGGAGAAGCCTAATTATAGTATTAACAAACTAAAATGGGTGTCTCGTTGGACATTCAGGTGCTGTAGGTCAAAGAATACTGAACAACAGTTTATAAAGGCTGGAAATTCTTACTCTTGGAAATAATTTTATAGCCTAATGTACACCCTTATTGGGTTAGTCACAGGACCCCGAATCTCCTATCCTTATAGGAGAAGCCTAATTATAGTATTAACAAACTAAAATGGGTGTCTCGTTGGACATTCAGGTGCTGTAGGTCAAAGAATACTGAACAACAGTTTATAAAGGCTGGAAATTCTTACTCTTGGAAATAATTTTATAGCCTAATGTACACCCTTATTGGGTTAGTCACAGGACCCCGAATCTCCTATCCTTATAGGAGAAGCCTAATTATAGTATTAACAAACTAAAATGGGTGTCTCGTTGGACATTCAGGTGCTGTAGGTCAAAGAATACTGAACAACAGTTTATAAAGGCTGGAAATTCTTACTCTTGGAAATAATTTTATAGCCTAATGTACACCCTTATTGGGTTAGTCACAGGACCCCGAATCTCCTATCCTTATAGGAGAAGCCTAATTATAGTATTAACAAACTAAAATGGGTGTCTCGTTGGACATTCAGGTGCTGTAGGTCAAAGAATACTGAACAACAGTTTATAAAGGCTGGAAATTCTTACTCTTGGAAATAATTTTATAGCCTAATGTACACCCTTATTGGGTTAGTCACAGGACCCCGAATCTCCTATCCTTATAGGAGAAGCCTAATTATAGTATTAACAAACTAAAATGGGTGTCTCGTTGGACATTCAGGTGCTGTAGGTCAAAGAATACTGAACAACAGTTTATAAAGGCTGGAAATTCTTACTCTTGGAAATAATTTTATAGCCTAATGTACACCCTTATTGGGTTAGTCACAGGACCCCGAATCTCCTATCCTTATAGGAGAAGCCTAATTATAGTATTAACAAACTAAAATGGGTGTCTCGTTGGACATTCAGGTGCTGTAGGTCAAAGAATACTGAACAACAGTTTATAAAGGCTGGAAATTCTTACTCTTGGAAATAATTTTATAGCCTAATGTACACCCTTATTGGGTTAGTCACAGGACCCCGAATCTCCTATCCTTATAGGAGAAGCCTAATTATAGTATTAACAAACTAAAATGGGTGTCTCGTTGGACATTCAGGTGCTGTAGGTCAAAGAATACTGAACAACAGTTTATAAAGGCTGGAAATTCTTACTCTTGGAAATAATTTTATAGCCTAATGTACACCCTTATTGGGTTAGTCACAGGACCCCGAATCTCCTATCCTTATAGGAGAAGCCTAATTATAGTATTAACAAACTAAAATGGGTGTCTCGTTGGACATTCAGGTGCTGTAGGTCAAAGAATACTGAACAACAGTTTATAAAGGCTGGAAATTCTTACTCTTGGAAATAATTTTATAGCCTAATGTACACCCTTATTGGGTTAGTCACAGGACCCCGAATCTCCTATCCTTATAGGAGAAGCCTAATTATAGTATTAACAAACTAAAATGGGTGTCTCGTTGGACATTCAGGTGCTGTAGGTCAAAGAATACTGAACAACAGTTTATAAAGGCTGGAAATTCTTACTCTTGGAAATAATTTTATAGCCTAATGTACACCCTTATTGGGTTAGTCACAGGACCCCGAATCTCCTATCCTTATAGGAGAAGCCTAATTATAGTATTAACAAACTAAAATGGGTGTCTCGTTGGACATTCAGGTGCTGTAGGTCAAAGAATACTGAACAACAGTTTATAAAGGCTGGAAATTCTTACTCTTGGAAATAATTTTATAGCCTAATGTACACCCTTATTGGGTTAGTCACAGGACCCCGAATCTCCTATCCTTATAGGAGAAGCCTAATTATAGTATTAACAAACTAAAATGGGTGTCTCGTTGGACATTCAGGTGCTGTAGGTCAAAGAATACTGAACAACAGTTTATAAAGGCTGGAAATTCTTACTCTTGGAAATAATTTTATAGCCTAATGTACACCCTTATTGGGTTAGTCACAGGACCCCGAATCTCCTATCCTTATAGGAGAAGCCTAATTATAGTATTAACAAACTAAAATGGGTGTCTCGTTGGACATTCAGGTGCTGTAGGTCAAAGAATACTGAACAACAGTTTATAAAGGCTGGAAATTCTTACTCTTGGAAATAATTTTATAGCCTAATGTACACCCTTATTGGGTTAGTCACAGGACCCCGAATCTCCTATCCTTATAGGAGAAGCCTAATTATAGTATTAACAAACTAAAATGGGTGTCTCGTTGGACATTCAGGTGCTGTAGGTCAAAGAATACTGAACAACAGTTTATAAAGGCTGGAAATTCTTACTCTTGGAAATAATTTTATAGCCTAATGTACACCCTTATTGGGTTAGTCACAGGACCCCGAATCTCCTATCCTTATAGGAGAAGCCTAATTATAGTATTAACAAACTAAAATGGGTGTCTCGTTGGACATTCAGGTGCTGTAGGTCAAAGAATACTGAACAACAGTTTATAAAGGCTGGAAATTCTTACTCTTGGAAATAATTTTATAGCCTAATGTACACCCTTATTGGGTTAGTCACAGGACCCCGAATCTCCTATCCTTATAGGAGAAGCCTAATTATAGTATTAACAAACTAAAATGGGTGTCTCGTTGGACATTCAGGTGCTGTAGGTCAAAGAATACTGAACAACAGTTTATAAAGGCTGGAAATTCTTACTCTTGGAAATAATTTTATAGCCTAATGTACACCCTTATTGGGTTAGTCACAGGACCCCGAATCTCCTATCCTTATAGGAGAAGCCTAATTATAGTATTAACAAACTAAAATGGGTGTCTCGTTGGACATTCAGGTGCTGTAGGTCAAAGAATACTGAACAACAGTTTATAAAGGCTGGAAATTCTTACTCTTGGAAATAATTTTATAGCCTAATGTACACCCTTATTGGGTTAGTCACAGGACCCCGAATCTCCTATCCTTATAGGAGAAGCCTAATTATAGTATTAACAAACTAAAATGGGTGTCTCGTTGGACATTCAGGTGCTGTAGGTCAAAGAATACTGAACAACAGTTTATAAAGGCTGGAAATTCTTACTCTTGGAAATAATTTTATAGCCTAATGTACACCCTTATTGGGTTAGTCACAGGACCCCGAATCTCCTATCCTTATAGGAGAAGCCTAATTATAGTATTAACAAACTAAAATGGGTGTCTCGTTGGACATTCAGGTGCTGTAGGTCAAAGAATACTGAACAACAGTTTATAAAGGCTGGAAATTCTTACTCTTGGAAATAATTTTATAGCCTAATGTACACCCTTATTGGGTTAGTCACAGGACCCCGAATCTCCTATCCTTATAGGAGAAGCCTAATTATAGTATTAACAAACTAAAATGGGTGTCTCGTTGGACATTCAGGTGCTGTAGGTCAAAGAATACTGAACAACAGTTTATAAAGGCTGGAAATTCTTACTCTTGGAAATAATTTTATAGCCTAATGTACACCCTTATTGGGTTAGTCACAGGACCCCGAATCTCCTATCCTTATAGGAGAAGCCTAATTATAGTATTAACAAACTAAAATGGGTGTCTCGTTGGACATTCAGGTGCTGTAGGTCAAAGAATACTGAACAACAGTTTATAAAGGCTGGAAATTCTTACTCTTGGAAATAATTTTATAGCCTAATGTACACCCTTATTGGGTTAGTCACAGGACCCCGAATCTCCTATCCTTATAGGAGAAGCCTAATTATAGTATTAACAAACTAAAATGGGTGTCTCGTTGGACATTCAGGTGCTGTAGGTCAAAGAATACTGAACAACAGTTTATAAAGGCTGGAAATTCTTACTCTTGGAAATAATTTTATAGCCTAATGTACACCCTTATTGGGTTAGTCACAGGACCCCGAATCTCCTATCCTTATAGGAGAAGCCTAATTATAGTATTAACAAACTAAAATGGGTGTCTCGTTGGACATTCAGGTGCTGTAGGTCAAAGAATACTGAACAACAGTTTATAAAGGCTGGAAATTCTTACTCTTGGAAATAATTTTATAGCCTAATGTACACCCTTATTGGGTTAGTCACAGGACCCCGAATCTCCTATCCTTATAGGAGAAGCCTAATTATAGTATTAACAAACTAAAATGGGTGTCTCGTTGGACATTCAGGTGCTGTAGGTCAAAGAATACTGAACAACAGTTTATAAAGGCTGGAAATTCTTACTCTTGGAAATAATTTTATAGCCTAATGTACACCCTTATTGGGTTAGTCACAGGACCCCGAATCTCCTATCCTTATAGGAGAAGCCTAATTATAGTATTAACAAACTAAAATGGGTGTCTCGTTGGACATTCAGGTGCTGTAGGTCAAAGAATACTGAACAACAGTTTATAAAGGCTGGAAATTCTTACTCTTGGAAATAATTTTATAGCCTAATGTACACCCTTATTGGGTTAGTCACAGGACCCCGAATCTCCTATCCTTATAGGAGAAGCCTAATTATAGTATTAACAAACTAAAATGGGTGTCTCGTTGGACATTCAGGTGCTGTAGGTCAAAGAATACTGAACAACAGTTTATAAAGGCTGGAAATTCTTACTCTTGGAAATAATTTTATAGCCTAATGTACACCCTTATTGGGTTAGTCACAGGACCCCGAATCTCCTATCCTTATAGGAGAAGCCTAATTATAGTATTAACAAACTAAAATGGGTGTCTCGTTGGACATTCAGGTGCTGTAGGTCAAAGAATACTGAACAACAGTTTATAAAGGCTGGAAATTCTTACTCTTGGAAATAATTTTATAGCCTAATGTACACCCTTATTGGGTTAGTCACAGGACCCCGAATCTCCTATCCTTATAGGAGAAGCCTAATTATAGTATTAACAAACTAAAATGGGTGTCTCGTTGGACATTCAGGTGCTGTAGGTCAAAGAATACTGAACAACAGTTTATAAAGGCTGGAAATTCTTACTCTTGGAAATAATTTTATAGCCTAATGTACACCCTTATTGGGTTAGTCACAGGACCCCGAATCTCCTATCCTTATAGGAGAAGCCTAATTATAGTATTAACAAACTAAAATGGGTGTCTCGTTGGACATTCAGGTGCTGTAGGTCAAAGAATACTGAACAACAGTTTATAAAGGCTGGAAATTCTTACTCTTGGAAATAATTTTATAGCCTAATGTACACCCTTATTGGGTTAGTCACAGGACCCCGAATCTCCTATCCTTATAGGAGAAGCCTAATTATAGTATTAACAAACTAAAATGGGTGTCTCGTTGGACATTCAGGTGCTGTAGGTCAAAGAATACTGAACAACAGTTTATAAAGGCTGGAAATTCTTACTCTTGGAAATAATTTTATAGCCTAATGTACACCCTTATTGGGTTAGTCACAGGACCCCGAATCTCCTATCCTTATAGGAGAAGCCTAATTATAGTATTAACAAACTAAAATGGGTGTCTCGTTGGACATTCAGGTGCTGTAGGTCAAAGAATACTGAACAACAGTTTATAAAGGCTGGAAATTCTTACTCTTGGAAATAATTTTATAGCCTAATGTACACCCTTATTGGGTTAGTCACAGGACCCCGAATCTCCTATCCTTATAGGAGAAGCCTAATTATAGTATTAACAAACTAAAATGGGTGTCTCGTTGGACATTCAGGTGCTGTAGGTCAAAGAATACTGAACAACAGTTTATAAAGGCTGGAAATTCTTACTCTTGGAAATAATTTTATAGCCTAATGTACACCCTTATTGGGTTAGTCACAGGACCCCGAATCTCCTATCCTTATAGGAGAAGCCTAATTATAGTATTAACAAACTAAAATGGGTGTCTCGTTGGACATTCAGGTGCTGTAGGTCAAAGAATACTGAACAACAGTTTATAAAGGCTGGAAATTCTTACTCTTGGAAATAATTTTATAGCCTAATGTACACCCTTATTGGGTTAGTCACAGGACCCCGAATCTCCTATCCTTATAGGAGAAGCCTAATTATAGTATTAACAAACTAAAATGGGTGTCTCGTTGGACATTCAGGTGCTGTAGGTCAAAGAATACTGAACAACAGTTTATAAAGGCTGGAAATTCTTACTCTTGGAAATAATTTTATAGCCTAATGTACACCCTTATTGGGTTAGTCACAGGACCCCGAATCTCCTATCCTTATAGGAGAAGCCTAATTATAGTATTAACAAACTAAAATGGGTGTCTCGTTGGACATTCAGGTGCTGTAGGTCAAAGAATACTGAACAACAGTTTATAAAGGCTGGAAATTCTTACTCTTGGAAATAATTTTATAGCCTAATGTACACCCTTATTGGGTTAGTCACAGGACCCCGAATCTCCTATCCTTATAGGAGAAGCCTAATTATAGTATTAACAAACTAAAATGGGTGTCTCGTTGGACATTCAGGTGCTGTAGGTCAAAGAATACTGAACAACAGTTTATAAAGGCTGGAAATTCTTACTCTTGGAAATAATTTTATAGCCTAATGTACACCCTTATTGGGTTAGTCACAGGACCCCGAATCTCCTATCCTTATAGGAGAAGCCTAATTATAGTATTAACAAACTAAAATGGGTGTCTCGTTGGACATTCAGGTGCTGTAGGTCAAAGAATACTGAACAACAGTTTATAAAGGCTGGAAATTCTTACTCTTGGAAATAATTTTATAGCCTAATGTACACCCTTATTGGGTTAGTCACAGGACCCCGAATCTCCTATCCTTATAGGAGAAGCCTAATTATAGTATTAACAAACTAAAATGGGTGTCTCGTTGGACATTCAGGTGCTGTAGGTCAAAGAATACTGAACAACAGTTTATAAAGGCTGGAAATTCTTACTCTTGGAAATAATTTTATAGCCTAATGTACACCCTTATTGGGTTAGTCACAGGACCCCGAATCTCCTATCCTTATAGGAGAAGCCTAATTATAGTATTAACAAACTAAAATGGGTGTCTCGTTGGACATTCAGGTGCTGTAGGTCAAAGAATACTGAACAACAGTTTATAAAGGCTGGAAATTCTTACTCTTGGAAATAATTTTATAGCCTAATGTACACCCTTATTGGGTTAGTCACAGGACCCCGAATCTCCTATCCTTATAGGAGAAGCCTAATTATAGTATTAACAAACTAAAATGGGTGTCTCGTTGGACATTCAGGTGCTGTAGGTCAAAGAATACTGAACAACAGTTTATAAAGGCTGGAAATTCTTACTCTTGGAAATAATTTTATAGCCTAATGTACACCCTTATTGGGTTAGTCACAGGACCCCGAATCTCCTATCCTTATAGGAGAAGCCTAATTATAGTATTAACAAACTAAAATGGGTGTCTCGTTGGACATTCAGGTGCTGTAGGTCAAAGAATACTGAACAACAGTTTATAAAGGCTGGAAATTCTTACTCTTGGAAATAATTTTATAGCCTAATGTACACCCTTATTGGGTTAGTCACAGGACCCCGAATCTCCTATCCTTATAGGAGAAGCCTAATTATAGTATTAACAAACTAAAATGGGTGTCTCGTTGGACATTCAGGTGCTGTAGGTCAAAGAATACTGAACAACAGTTTATAAAGGCTGGAAATTCTTACTCTTGGAAATAATTTTATAGCCTAATGTACACCCTTATTGGGTTAGTCACAGGACCCCGAATCTCCTATCCTTATAGGAGAAGCCTAATTATAGTATTAACAAACTAAAATGGGTGTCTCGTTGGACATTCAGGTGCTGTAGGTCAAAGAATACTGAACAACAGTTTATAAAGGCTGGAAATTCTTACTCTTGGAAATAATTTTATAGCCTAATGTACACCCTTATTGGGTTAGTCACAGGACCCCGAATCTCCTATCCTTATAGGAGAAGCCTAATTATAGTATTAACAAACTAAAATGGGTGTCTCGTTGGACATTCAGGTGCTGTAGGTCAAAGAATACTGAACAACAGTTTATAAAGGCTGGAAATTCTTACTCTTGGAAATAATTTTATAGCCTAATGTACACCCTTATTGGGTTAGTCACAGGACCCCGAATCTCCTATCCTTATAGGAGAAGCCTAATTATAGTATTAACAAACTAAAATGGGTGTCTCGTTGGACATTCAGGTGCTGTAGGTCAAAGAATACTGAACAACAGTTTATAAAGGCTGGAAATTCTTACTCTTGGAAATAATTTTATAGCCTAATGTACACCCTTATTGGGTTAGTCACAGGACCCCGAATCTCCTATCCTTATAGGAGAAGCCTAATTATAGTATTAACAAACTAAAATGGGTGTCTCGTTGGACATTCAGGTGCTGTAGGTCAAAGAATACTGAACAACAGTTTATAAAGGCTGGAAATTCTTACTCTTGGAAATAATTTTATAGCCTAATGTACACCCTTATTGGGTTAGTCACAGGACCCCGAATCTCCTATCCTTATAGGAGAAGCCTAATTATAGTATTAACAAACTAAAATGGGTGTCTCGTTGGACATTCAGGTGCTGTAGGTCAAAGAATACTGAACAACAGTTTATAAAGGCTGGAAATTCTTACTCTTGGAAATAATTTTATAGCCTAATGTACACCCTTATTGGGTTAGTCACAGGACCCGAATCTCCTATCCTTATAGGAGAAGCCTAATTATAGTATTAACAAACTAAAATGGGTGTCTCGTTGGACATTCAGGTGCTGTAGGTCAAAGAATACTGAACAACAGTTTATAAAGGCTGGAAATTCTTACTCTTAATAATTTTTAGCCTAATGTCCCTTATTGTTAGTAGAATTCCAGCCTTTATAAACTGTTGTTCAGTATTCTTTGACTACAGCACCTGAATGTCCAACGAGACAACCATTTTAGTTTGTTAATACTATAATTAGGCTTCTCCTATAAGGATAGGAGATTCGGGGTGTGACTAACCCAATAAGGGTGTACATTAGGCTATAAAATTATTTCCAAGAGTAAGAATTTCCAGCCTTTATAAACTGTTGTTCAGTATTCTTTGACCTACAGCACCTGAATGTCCAACGAGACACCCATTTTAGTTTGTTAATACTATAATTAGGCTTCTCCTATAAGGATAGGAGATTCGGGGTCCTGTGACTAACCCAATAAGGGTGTACATTAGGCTATAAAATTATTTCCAAGAGTAAGAATTTCCAGCCTTTATAAACTGTTGTTCAGTATTCTTTGACCTACAGCACCTGAATGTCCAACGAGACACCCATTTTAGTTTGTTAATACTATAATTAGGCTTCTCCTATAAGGATAGGAGATTCGGGGTCCTGTGACTAACCCAATAAGGGTGTACATTAGGCTATAAAATTATTTCCAAGAGTAAGAATTTCCAGCCTTTATAAACTGTTGTTCAGTATTCTTTGACCTACAGCACCTGAATGTCCAACGAGACACCCATTTTAGTTTGTTAATACTATAATTAGGCTTCTCCTATAAGGATAGGAGATTCGGGGTCCTGTGACTAACCCAATAAGGGTGTACATTAGGCTATAAAATTATTTCCAAGAGTAAGAATTTCCAGCCTTTATAAACTGTTGTTCAGTATTCTTTGACCTACAGCACCTGAATGTCCAACGAGACACCCATTTTAGTTTGTTAATACTATAATTAGGCTTCTCCTATAAGGATAGGAGATTCGGGGTCCTGTGACTAACCCAATAAGGGTGTACATTAGGCTATAAAATTATTTCCAAGAGTAAGAATTTCCAGCCTTTATAAACTGTTGTTCAGTATTCTTTGACCTACAGCACCTGAATGTCCAACGAGACACCCATTTTAGTTTGTTAATACTATAATTAGGCTTCTCCTATAAGGATAGGAGATTCGGGGTCCTGTGACTAACCCAATAAGGGTGTACATTAGGCTATAAAATTATTTCCAAGAGTAAGAATTTCCAGCCTTTATAAACTGTTGTTCAGTATTCTTTGACCTACAGCACCTGAATGTCCAACGAGACACCCATTTTAGTTTGTTAATACTATAATTAGGCTTCTCCTATAAGGATAGGAGATTCGGGGTCCTGTGACTAACCCAATAAGGGTGTACATTAGGCTATAAAATTATTTCCAAGAGTAAGAATTTCCAGCCTTTATAAACTGTTGTTCAGTATTCTTTGACCTACAGCACCTGAATGTCCAACGAGACACCCATTTTAGTTTGTTAATACTATAATTAGGCTTCTCCTATAAGGATAGGAGATTCGGGGTCCTGTGACTAACCCAATAAGGGTGTACATTAGGCTATAAAATTATTTCCAAGAGTAAGAATTTCCAGCCTTTATAAACTGTTGTTCAGTATTCTTTGACCTACAGCACCTGAATGTCCAACGAGACACCCATTTTAGTTTGTTAATACTATAATTAGGCTTCTCCTATAAGGATAGGAGATTCGGGGTCCTGTGACTAACCCAATAAGGGTGTACATTAGGCTATAAAATTATTTCCAAGAGTAAGAATTTCCAGCCTTTATAAACTGTTGTTCAGTATTCTTTGACCTACAGCACCTGAATGTCCAACGAGACACCCATTTTAGTTTGTTAATACTATAATTAGGCTTCTCCTATAAGGATAGGAGATTCGGGGTCCTGTGACTAACCCAATAAGGGTGTACATTAGGCTATAAAATTATTTCCAAGAGTAAGAATTTCCAGCCTTTATAAACTGTTGTTCAGTATTCTTTGACCTACAGCACCTGAATGTCCAACGAGACACCCATTTTAGTTTGTTAATACTATAATTAGGCTTCTCCTATAAGGATAGGAGATTCGGGGTCCTGTGACTAACCCAATAAGGGTGTACATTAGGCTATAAAATTATTTCCAAGAGTAAGAATTTCCAGCCTTTATAAACTGTTGTTCAGTATTCTTTGACCTACAGCACCTGAATGTCCAACGAGACACCCATTTTAGTTTGTTAATACTATAATTAGGCTTCTCCTATAAGGATAGGAGATTCGGGGTCCTGTGACTAACCCAATAAGGGTGTACATTAGGCTATAAAATTATTTCCAAGAGTAAGAATTTCCAGCCTTTATAAACTGTTGTTCAGTATTCTTTGACCTACAGCACCTGAATGTCCAACGAGACACCCATTTTAGTTTGTTAATACTATAATTAGGCTTCTCCTATAAGGATAGGAGATTCGGGGTCCTGTGACTAACCCAATAAGGGTGTACATTAGGCTATAAAATTATTTCCAAGAGTAAGAATTTCCAGCCTTTATAAACTGTTGTTCAGTATTCTTTGACCTACAGCACCTGAATGTCCAACGAGACACCCATTTTAGTTTGTTAATACTATAATTAGGCTTCTCCTATAAGGATAGGAGATTCGGGGTCCTGTGACTAACCCAATAAGGGTGTACATTAGGCTATAAAATTATTTCCAAGAGTAAGAATTTCCAGCCTTTATAAACTGTTGTTCAGTATTCTTTGACCTACAGCACCTGAATGTCCAACGAGACACCCATTTTAGTTTGTTAATACTATAATTAGGCTTCTCCTATAAGGATAGGAGATTCGGGGTCCTGTGACTAACCCAATAAGGGTGTACATTAGGCTATAAAATTATTTCCAAGAGTAAGAATTTCCAGCCTTTATAAACTGTTGTTCAGTATTCTTTGACCTACAGCACCTGAATGTCCAACGAGACACCCATTTTAGTTTGTTAATACTATAATTAGGCTTCTCCTATAAGGATAGGAGATTCGGGGTCCTGTGACTAACCCAATAAGGGTGTACATTAGGCTATAAAATTATTTCCAAGAGTAAGAATTTCCAGCCTTTATAAACTGTTGTTCAGTATTCTTTGACCTACAGCACCTGAATGTCCAACGAGACACCCATTTTAGTTTGTTAATACTATAATTAGGCTTCTCCTATAAGGATAGGAGATTCGGGGTCCTGTGACTAACCCAATAAGGGTGTACATTAGGCTATAAAATTATTTCCAAGAGTAAGAATTTCCAGCCTTTATAAACTGTTGTTCAGTATTCTTTGACCTACAGCACCTGAATGTCCAACGAGACACCCATTTTAGTTTGTTAATACTATAATTAGGCTTCTCCTATAAGGATAGGAGATTCGGGGTCCTGTGACTAACCCAATAAGGGTGTACATTAGGCTATAAAATTATTTCCAAGAGTAAGAATTTCCAGCCTTTATAAACTGTTGTTCAGTATTCTTTGACCTACAGCACCTGAATGTCCAACGAGACACCCATTTTAGTTTGTTAATACTATAATTAGGCTTCTCCTATAAGGATAGGAGATTCGGGGTCCTGTGACTAACCCAATAAGGGGTACATTAGGCTATAAAATTATTTCCAAGAGTAAGAATTTCCAGCCTTTATAAACTGTTGTTCAGTATTCTTTGACCTACAGCACCTGAATGTCCAACGAGACACCCATTTTAGTTTGTTAATACTATAATTAGGCTTCTCCTATAAGGATAGGAGATTCGGGGTCCTGTGACTAACCCAATAAGGGTGTACATTAGGCTATAAAATTATTTCCAAGAGTAAGAATTTCCAGCCTTTATAAACTGTTGTTCAGTATTCTTTGACCTACAGCACCTGAATGTCCAACGAGACACCCATTTTAGTTTGTTAATACTATAATTAGGCTTCTCCTATAAGGATAGGAGATTCGGGGTCCTGTGACTAACCCAATAAGGGTGTACATTAGGCTATAAAATTATTTCCAAGAGTAAGAATTTCCAGCCTTTATAAACTGTTGTTCAGTATTCTTTGACCTACAGCACCTGAATGTCCAACGAGACACCCATTTTAGTTTGTTAATACTATAATTAGGCTTCTCCTATAAGGATAGGAGATTCGGGGTCCTGTGACTAACCCAATAAGGGTGTACATTAGGCTATAAAATTATTTCCAAGAGTAAGAATTTCCAGCCTTTATAAACTGTTGTTCAGTATTCTTTGACCTACAGCACCTGAATGTCCAACGAGACACCCATTTTAGTTTGTTAATACTATAATTAGGCTTCTCCTATAAGGATAGGAGATTCGGGGTCCTGTGACTAACCCAATAAGGGTGTACATTAGGCTATAAAATTATTTCCAAGAGTAAGAATTTCCAGCCTTTATAAACTGTTGTTCAGTATTCTTTGACCTACAGCACCTGAATGTCCAACGAGACACCCATTTTAGTTTGTTAATACTATAATTAGGCTTCTCCTATAAGGATAGGAGATTCGGGGTCCTGTGACTAACCCAATAAGGGTGTACATTAGGCTATAAAATTATTTCCAAGAGTAAGAATTTCCAGCCTTTATAAACTGTTGTTCAGTATTCTTTGACCTACAGCACCTGAATGTCCAACGAGACACCCATTTTAGTTTGTTAATACTATAATTAGGCTTCTCCTATAAGGATAGGAGATTCGGGGTCCTGTGACTAACCCAATAAGGGTGTACATTAGGCTATAAAATTATTTCCAAGAGTAAGAATTTCCAGCCTTTATAAACTGTTGTTCAGTATTCTTTGACCTACAGCACCTGAATGTCCAACGAGACACCCATTTTAGTTTGTTAATACTATAATTAGGCTTCTCCTATAAGGATAGGAGATTCGGGGTCCTGTGACTAACCCAATAAGGGTGTACATTAGGCTATAAAATTATTTCCAAGAGTAAGAATTTCCAGCCTTTATAAACTGTTGTTCAGTATTCTTTGACCTACAGCACCTGAATGTCCAACGAGACACCCATTTTAGTTTGTTAATACTATAATTAGGCTTCTCCTATAAGGATAGGAGATTCGGGGTCCTGTGACTAACCCAATAAGGGTGTACATTAGGCTATAAAATTATTTCCAAGAGTAAGAATTTCCAGCCTTTATAAACTGTTGTTCAGTATTCTTTGACCTACAGCACCTGAATGTCCAACGAGACACCCATTTTAGTTTGTTAATACTATAATTAGGCTTCTCCTATAAGGATAGGAGATTCGGGGTCCTGTGACTAACCCAATAAGGGTGTACATTAGGCTATAAAATTATTTCCAAGAGTAAGAATTTCCAGCCTTTATAAACTGTTGTTCAGTATTCTTTGACCTACAGCACCTGAATGTCCAACGAGACACCCATTTTAGTTTGTTAATACTATAATTAGGCTTCTCCTATAAGGATAGGAGATTCGGGGTCCTGTGACTAACCCAATAAGGGTGTACATTAGGCTATAAAATTATTTCCAAGAGTAAGAATTTCCAGCCTTTATAAACTGTTGTTCAGTATTCTTTGACCTACAGCACCTGAATGTCCAACGAGACACCCATTTTAGTTTGTTAATACTATAATTAGGCTTCTCCTATAAGGATAGGAGATTCGGGGTCCTGTGACTAACCCAATAAGGGTGTACATTAGGCTATAAAATTATTTCCAAGAGTAAGAATTTCCAGCCTTTATAAACTGTTGTTCAGTATTCTTTGACCTACAGCACCTGAATGTCCAACGAGACACCCATTTTAGTTTGTTAATACTATAATTAGGCTTCTCCTATAAGGATAGGAGATTCGGGGTCCTGTGACTAACCCAATAAGGGTGTACATTAGGCTATAAAATTATTTCCAAGAGTAAGAATTTCCAGCCTTTATAAACTGTTGTTCAGTATTCTTTGACCTACAGCACCTGAATGTCCAACGAGACACCCATTTTAGTTTGTTAATACTATAATTAGGCTTCTCCTATAAGGATAGGAGATTCGGGGTCCTGTGACTAACCCAATAAGGGTGTACATTAGGCTATAAAATTATTTCCAAGAGTAAGAATTTCCAGCCTTTATAAACTGTTGTTCAGTATTCTTTGACCTACAGCACCTGAATGTCCAACGAGACACCCATTTTAGTTTGTTAATACTATAATTAGGCTTCTCCTATAAGGATAGGAGATTCGGGGTCCTGTGACTAACCCAATAAGGGTGTACATTAGGCTATAAAATTATTTCCAAGAGTAAGAATTTCCAGCCTTTATAAACTGTTGTTCAGTATTCTTTGACCTACAGCACCTGAATGTCCAACGAGACACCCATTTTAGTTTGTTAATACTATAATTAGGCTTCTCCTATAAGGATAGGAGATTCGGGGTCCTGTGACTAACCCAATAAGGGTGTACATTAGGCTATAAAATTATTTCCAAGAGTAAGAATTTCCAGCCTTTATAAACTGTTGTTCAGTATTCTTTGACCTACAGCACCTGAATGTCCAACGAGACACCCATTTTAGTTTGTTAATACTATAATTAGGCTTCTCCTATAAGGATAGGAGATTCGGGGTCCTGTGACTAACCCAATAAGGGTGTACATTAGGCTATAAAATTATTTCCAAGAGTAAGAATTTCCAGCCTTTATAAACTGTTGTTCAGTATTCTTTGACCTACAGCACCTGAATGTCCAACGAGACACCCATTTTAGTTTGTTAATACTATAATTAGGCTTCTCCTATAAGGATAGGAGATTCGGGGTCCTGTGACTAACCCAATAAGGGTGTACATTAGGCTATAAAATTATTTCCAAGAGTAAGAATTTCCAGCCTTTATAAACTGTTGTTCAGTATTCTTTGACCTACAGCACCTGAATGTCCAACGAGACACCCATTTTAGTTTGTTAATACTATAATTAGGCTTCTCCTATAAGGATAGGAGATTCGGGGTCCTGTGACTAACCCAATAAGGGTGTACATTAGGCTATAAAATTATTTCCAAGAGTAAGAATTTCCAGCCTTTATAAACTGTTGTTCAGTATTCTTTGACCTACAGCACCTGAATGTCCAACGAGACACCCATTTTAGTTTGTTAATACTATAATTAGGCTTCTCCTATAAGGATAGGAGATTCGGGGTCCTGTGACTAACCCAATAAGGGTGTACATTAGGCTATAAAATTATTTCCAAGAGTAAGAATTTCCAGCCTTTATAAACTGTTGTTCAGTATTCTTTGACCTACAGCACCTGAATGTCCAACGAGACACCCATTTTAGTTTGTTAATACTATAATTAGGCTTCTCCTATAAGGATAGGAGATTCGGGGTCCTGTGACTAACCCAATAAGGGTGTACATTAGGCTATAAAATTATTTCCAAGAGTAAGAATTTCCAGCCTTTATAAACTGTTGTTCAGTATTCTTTGACCTACAGCACCTGAATGTCCAACGAGACACCCATTTTAGTTTGTTAATACTATAATTAGGCTTCTCCTATAAGGATAGGAGATTCGGGGTCCTGTGACTAACCCAATAAGGGTGTACATTAGGCTATAAAATTATTTCCAAGAGTAAGAATTTCCAGCCTTTATAAACTGTTGTTCAGTATTCTTTGACCTACAGCACCTGAATGTCCAACGAGACACCCATTTTAGTTTGTTAATACTATAATTAGGCTTCTCCTATAAGGATAGGAGATTCGGGGTCCTGTGACTAACCCAATAAGGGTGTACATTAGGCTATAAAATTATTTCCAAGAGTAAGAATTTCCAGCCTTTATAAACTGTTGTTCAGTATTCTTTGACCTACAGCACCTGAATGTCCAACGAGACACCCATTTTAGTTTGTTAATACTATAATTAGGCTTCTCCTATAAGGATAGGAGATTCGGGGTCCTGTGACTAACCCAATAAGGGTGTACATTAGGCTATAAAATTATTTCCAAGAGTAAGAATTTCCAGCCTTTATAAACTGTTGTTCAGTATTCTTTGACCTACAGCACCTGAATGTCCAACGAGACACCCATTTTAGTTTGTTAATACTATAATTAGGCTTCTCCTATAAGGATAGGAGATTCGGGGTCCTGTGACTAACCCAATAAGGGTGTACATTAGGCTATAAAATTATTTCCAAGAGTAAGAATTTCCAGCCTTTATAAACTGTTGTTCAGTATTCTTTGACCTACAGCACCTGAATGTCCAACGAGACACCCATTTTAGTTTGTTAATACTATAATTAGGCTTCTCCTATAAGGATAGGAGATTCGGGGTCCTGTGACTAACCCAATAAGGGTGTACATTAGGCTATAAAATTATTTCCAAGAGTAAGAATTTCCAGCCTTTATAAACTGTTGTTCAGTATTCTTTGACCTACAGCACCTGAATGTCCAACGAGACACCCATTTTAGTTTGTTAATACTATAATTAGGCTTCTCCTATAAGGATAGGAGATTCGGGGTCCTGTGACTAACCCAATAAGGGTGTACATTAGGCTATAAAATTATTTCCAAGAGTAAGAATTTCCAGCCTTTATAAACTGTTGTTCAGTATTCTTTGACCTACAGCACCTGAATGTCCAACGAGACACCCATTTTAGTTTGTTAATACTATAATTAGGCTTCTCCTATAAGGATAGGAGATTCGGGGTCCTGTGACTAACCCAATAAGGGTGTACATTAGGCTATAAAATTATTTCCAAGAGTAAGAATTTCCAGCCTTTATAAACTGTTGTTCAGTATTCTTTGACCTACAGCACCTGAATGTCCAACGAGACACCCATTTTAGTTTGTTAATACTATAATTAGGCTTCTCCTATAAGGATAGGAGATTCGGGGTCCTGTGACTAACCCAATAAGGGTGTACATTAGGCTATAAAATTATTTCCAAGAGTAAGAATTTCCAGCCTTTATAAACTGTTGTTCAGTATTCTTTGACCTACAGCACCTGAATGTCCAACGAGACACCCATTTTAGTTTGTTAATACTATAATTAGGCTTCTCCTATAAGGATAGGAGATTCGGGGTCCTGTGACTAACCCAATAAGGGTGTACATTAGGCTATAAAATTATTTCCAAGAGTAAGAATTTCCAGCCTTTATAAACTGTTGTTCAGTATTCTTTGACCTACAGCACCTGAATGTCCAACGAGACACCCATTTTAGTTTGTTAATACTATAATTAGGCTTCTCCTATAAGGATAGGAGATTCGGGGTCCTGTGACTAACCCAATAAGGGTGTACATTAGGCTATAAAATTATTTCCAAGAGTAAGAATTTCCAGCCTTTATAAACTGTTGTTCAGTATTCTTTGACCTACAGCACCTGAATGTCCAACGAGACACCCATTTTAGTTTGTTAATACTATAATTAGGCTTCTCCTATAAGGATAGGAGATTCGGGGTCCTGTGACTAACCCAATAAGGGTGTACATTAGGCTATAAAATTATTTCCAAGAGTAAGAATTTCCAGCCTTTATAAACTGTTGTTCAGTATTCTTTGACCTACAGCACCTGAATGTCCAACGAGACACCCATTTTAGTTTGTTAATACTATAATTAGGCTTCTCCTATAAGGATAGGAGATTCGGGGTCCTGTGACTAACCCAATAAGGGTGTACATTAGGCTATAAAATTATTTCCAAGAGTAAGAATTTCCAGCCTTTATAAACTGTTGTTCAGTATTCTTTGACCTACAGCACCTGAATGTCCAACGAGACACCCATTTTAGTTTGTTAATACTATAATTAGGCTTCTCCTATAAGGATAGGAGATTCGGGGTCCTGTGACTAACCCAATAAGGGTGTACATTAGGCTATAAAATTATTTCCAAGAGTAAGAATTTCCAGCCTTTATAAACTGTTGTTCAGTATTCTTTGACCTACAGCACCTGAATGTCCAACGAGACACCCATTTTAGTTTGTTAATACTATAATTAGGCTTCTCCTATAAGGATAGGAGATTCGGGGTCCTGTGACTAACCCAATAAGGGTGTACATTAGGCTATAAAATTATTTCCAAGAGTAAGAATTTCCAGCCTTTATAAACTGTTGTTCAGTATTCTTTGACCTACAGCACCTGAATGTCCAACGAGACACCCATTTTAGTTTGTTAATACTATAATTAGGCTTCTCCTATAAGGATAGGAGATTCGGGGTCCTGTGACTAACCCAATAAGGGTGTACATTAGGCTATAAAATTATTTCCAAGAGTAAGAATTTCCAGCCTTTATAAACTGTTGTTCAGTATTCTTTGACCTACAGCACCTGAATGTCCAACGAGACACCCATTTTAGTTTGTTAATACTATAATTAGGCTTCTCCTATAAGGATAGGAGATTCGGGGTCCTGTGACTAACCCAATAAGGGTGTACATTAGGCTATAAAATTATTTCCAAGAGTAAGAATTTCCAGCCTTTATAAACTGTTGTTCAGTATTCTTTGACCTACAGCACCTGAATGTCCAACGAGACACCCATTTTAGTTTGTTAATACTATAATTAGGCTTCTCCTATAAGGATAGGAGATTCGGGGTCCTGTGACTAACCCAATAAGGGTGTACATTAGGCTATAAAATTATTTCCAAGAGTAAGAATTTCCAGCCTTTATAAACTGTTGTTCAGTATTCTTTGACCTACAGCACCTGAATGTCCAACGAGACACCCATTTTAGTTTGTTAATACTATAATTAGGCTTCTCCTATAAGGATAGGAGATTCGGGGTCCTGTGACTAACCCAATAAGGGTGTACATTAGGCTATAAAATTATTTCCAAGAGTAAGAATTTCCAGCCTTTATAAACTGTTGTTCAGTATTCTTTGACCTACAGCACCTGAATGTCCAACGAGACACCCATTTTAGTTTGTTAATACTATAATTAGGCTTCTCCTATAAGGATAGGAGATTCGGGGTCCTGTGACTAACCCAATAAGGGTGTACATTAGGCTATAAAATTATTTCCAAGAGTAAGAATTTCCAGCCTTTATAAACTGTTGTTCAGTATTCTTTGACCTACAGCACCTGAATGTCCAACGAGACACCCATTTTAGTTTGTTAATACTATAATTAGGCTTCTCCTATAAGGATAGGAGATTCGGGGTCCTGTGACTAACCCAATAAGGGTGTACATTAGGCTATAAAATTATTTCCAAGAGTAAGAATTTCCAGCCTTTATAAACTGTTGTTCAGTATTCTTTGACCTACAGCACCTGAATGTCCAACGAGACACCCATTTTAGTTTGTTAATACTATAATTAGGCTTCTCCTATAAGGATAGGAGATTCGGGGTCCTGTGACTAACCCAATAAGGGTGTACATTAGGCTATAAAATTATTTCCAAGAGTAAGAATTTCCAGCCTTTATAAACTGTTGTTCAGTATTCTTTGACCTACAGCACCTGAATGTCCAACGAGACACCCATTTTAGTTTGTTAATACTATAATTAGGCTTCTCCTATAAGGATAGGAGATTCGGGGTCCTGTGACTAACCCAATAAGGGTGTACATTAGGCTATAAAATTATTTCCAAGAGTAAGAATTTCCAGCCTTTATAAACTGTTGTTCAGTATTCTTTGACCTACAGCACCTGAATGTCCAACGAGACACCCATTTTAGTTTGTTAATACTATAATTAGGCTTCTCCTATAAGGATAGGAGATTCGGGGTCCTGTGACTAACCCAATAAGGGTGTACATTAGGCTATAAAATTATTTCCAAGAGTAAGAATTTCCAGCCTTTATAAACTGTTGTTCAGTATTCTTTGACCTACAGCACCTGAATGTCCAACGAGACACCCATTTTAGTTTGTTAATACTATAATTAGGCTTCTCCTATAAGGATAGGAGATTCGGGGTCCTGTGACTAACCCAATAAGGGTGTACATTAGGCTATAAAATTATTTCCAAGAGTAAGAATTTCCAGCCTTTATAAACTGTTGTTCAGTATTCTTTGACCTACAGCACCTGAATGTCCAACGAGACACCCATTTTAGTTTGTTAATACTATAATTAGGCTTCTCCTATAAGGATAGGAGATTCGGGGTCCTGTGACTAACCCAATAAGGGTGTACATTAGGCTATAAAATTATTTCCAAGAGTAAGAATTTCCAGCCTTTATAAACTGTTGTTCAGTATTCTTTGACCTACAGCACCTGAATGTCCAACGAGACACCCATTTTAGTTTGTTAATACTATAATTAGGCTTCTCCTATAAGGATAGGAGATTCGGGGTCCTGTGACTAACCCAATAAGGGTGTACATTAGGCTATAAAATTATTTCCAAGAGTAAGAATTTCCAGCCTTTATAAACTGTTGTTCAGTATTCTTTGACCTACAGCACCTGAATGTCCAACGAGACACCCATTTTAGTTTGTTAATACTATAATTAGGCTTCTCCTATAAGGATAGGAGATTCGGGGTCCTGTGACTAACCCAATAAGGGTGTACATTAGGCTATAAAATTATTTCCAAGAGTAAGAATTTCCAGCCTTTATAAACTGTTGTTCAGTATTCTTTGACCTACAGCACCTGAATGTCCAACGAGACACCCATTTTAGTTTGTTAATACTATAATTAGGCTTCTCCTATAAGGATAGGAGATTCGGGGTCCTGTGACTAACCCAATAAGGGTGTACATTAGGCTATAAAATTATTTCCAAGAGTAAGAATTTCCAGCCTTTATAAACTGTTGTTCAGTATTCTTTGACCTACAGCACCTGAATGTCCAACGAGACACCCATTTTAGTTTGTTAATACTATAATTAGGCTTCTCCTATAAGGATAGGAGATTCGGGGTCCTGTGACTAACCCAATAAGGGTGTACATTAGGCTATAAAATTATTTCCAAGAGTAAGAATTTCCAGCCTTTATAAACTGTTGTTCAGTATTCTTTGACCTACAGCACCTGAATGTCCAACGAGACACCCATTTTAGTTTGTTAATACTATAATTAGGCTTCTCCTATAAGGATAGGAGATTCGGGGTCCTGTGACTAACCCAATAAGGGTGTACATTAGGCTATAAAATTATTTCCAAGAGTAAGAATTTCCAGCCTTTATAAACTGTTGTTCAGTATTCTTTGACCTACAGCACCTGAATGTCCAACGAGACACCCATTTTAGTTTGTTAATACTATAATTAGGCTTCTCCTATAAGGATAGGAGATTCGGGGTCCTGTGACTAACCCAATAAGGGTGTACATTAGGCTATAAAATTATTTCCAAGAGTAAGAATTTCCAGCCTTTATAAACTGTTGTTCAGTATTCTTTGACCTACAGCACCTGAATGTCCAACGAGACACCCATTTTAGTTTGTTAATACTATAATTAGGCTTCTCCTATAAGGATAGGAGATTCGGGGTCCTGTGACTAACCCAATAAGGGTGTACATTAGGCTATAAAATTATTTCCAAGAGTAAGAATTTCCAGCCTTTATAAACTGTTGTTCAGTATTCTTTGACCTACAGCACCTGAATGTCCAACGAGACACCCATTTTAGTTTGTTAATACTATAATTAGGCTTCTCCTATAAGGATAGGAGATTCGGGGTCCTGTGACTAACCCAATAAGGGTGTACATTAGGCTATAAAATTATTTCCAAGAGTAAGAATTTCCAGCCTTTATAAACTGTTGTTCAGTATTCTTTGACCTACAGCACCTGAATGTCCAACGAGACACCCATTTTAGTTTGTTAATACTATAATTAGGCTTCTCCTATAAGGATAGGAGATTCGGGGTCCTGTGACTAACCCAATAAGGGTGTACATTAGGCTATAAAATTATTTCCAAGAGTAAGAATTTCCAGCCTTTATAAACTGTTGTTCAGTATTCTTTGACCTACAGCACCTGAATGTCCAACGAGACACCCATTTTAGTTTGTTAATACTATAATTAGGCTTCTCCTATAAGGATAGGAGATTCGGGGTCCTGTGACTAACCCAATAAGGGTGTACATTAGGCTATAAAATTATTTCCAAGAGTAAGAATTTCCAGCCTTTATAAACTGTTGTTCAGTATTCTTTGACCTACAGCACCTGAATGTCCAACGAGACACCCATTTTAGTTTGTTAATACTATAATTAGGCTTCTCCTATAAGGATAGGAGATTCGGGGTCCTGTGACTAACCCAATAAGGGTGTACATTAGGCTATAAAATTATTTCCAAGAGTAAGAATTTCCAGCCTTTATAAACTGTTGTTCAGTATTCTTTGACCTACAGCACCTGAATGTCCAACGAGACACCCATTTTAGTTTGTTAATACTATAATTAGGCTTCTCCTATAAGGATAGGAGATTCGGGGTCCTGTGACTAACCCAATAAGGGTGTACATTAGGCTATAAAATTATTTCCAAGAGTAAGAATTTCCAGCCTTTATAAACTGTTGTTCAGTATTCTTTGACCTACAGCACCTGAATGTCCAACGAGACACCCATTTTAGTTTGTTAATACTATAATTAGGCTTCTCCTATAAGGATAGGAGATTCGGGGTCCTGTGACTAACCCAATAAGGGTGTACATTAGGCTATAAAATTATTTCCAAGAGTAAGAATTTCCAGCCTTTATAAACTGTTGTTCAGTATTCTTTGACCTACAGCACCTGAATGTCCAACGAGACACCCATTTTAGTTTGTTAATACTATAATTAGGCTTCTCCTATAAGGATAGGAGATTCGGGGTCCTGTGACTAACCCAATAAGGGTGTACATTAGGCTATAAAATTATTTCCAAGAGTAAGAATTTCCAGCCTTTATAAACTGTTGTTCAGTATTCTTTGACCTACAGCACCTGAATGTCCAACGAGACACCCATTTTAGTTTGTTAATACTATAATTAGGCTTCTCCTATAAGGATAGGAGATTCGGGGTCCTGTGACTAACCCAATAAGGGTGTACATTAGGCTATAAAATTATTTCCAAGAGTAAGAATTTCCAGCCTTTATAAACTGTTGTTCAGTATTCTTTGACCTACAGCACCTGAATGTCCAACGAGACACCCATTTTAGTTTGTTAATACTATAATTAGGCTTCTCCTATAAGGATAGGAGATTCGGGGTCCTGTGACTAACCCAATAAGGGTGTACATTAGGCTATAAAATTATTTCCAAGAGTAAGAATTTCCAGCCTTTATAAACTGTTGTTCAGTATTCTTTGACCTACAGCACCTGAATGTCCAACGAGACACCCATTTTAGTTTGTTAATACTATAATTAGGCTTCTCCTATAAGGATAGGAGATTCGGGGTCCTGTGACTAACCCAATAAGGGTGTACATTAGGCTATAAAATTATTTCCAAGAGTAAGAATTTCCAGCCTTTATAAACTGTTGTTCAGTATTCTTTGACCTACAGCACCTGAATGTCCAACGAGACACCCATTTTAGTTTGTTAATACTATAATTAGGCTTCTCCTATAAGGATAGGAGATTCGGGGTCCTGTGACTAACCCAATAAGGGTGTACATTAGGCTATAAAATTATTTCCAAGAGTAAGAATTTCCAGCCTTTATAAACTGTTGTTCAGTATTCTTTGACCTACAGCACCTGAATGTCCAACGAGACACCCATTTTAGTTTGTTAATACTATAATTAGGCTTCTCCTATAAGGATAGGAGATTCGGGGTCCTGTGACTAACCCAATAAGGGTGTACATTAGGCTATAAAATTATTTCCAAGAGTAAGAATTTCCAGCCTTTATAAACTGTTGTTCAGTATTCTTTGACCTACAGCACCTGAATGTCCAACGAGACACCCATTTTAGTTTGTTAATACTATAATTAGGCTTCTCCTATAAGGATAGGAGATTCGGGGTCCTGTGACTAACCCAATAAGGGTGTACATTAGGCTATAAAATTATTTCCAAGAGTAAGAATTTCCAGCCTTTATAAACTGTTGTTCAGTATTCTTTGACCTACAGCACCTGAATGTCCAACGAGACACCCATTTTAGTTTGTTAATACTATAATTAGGCTTCTCCTATAAGGATAGGAGATTCGGGGTCCTGTGACTAACCCAATAAGGGTGTACATTAGGCTATAAAATTATTTCCAAGAGTAAGAATTTCCAGCCTTTATAAACTGTTGTTCAGTATTCTTTGACCTACAGCACCTGAATGTCCAACGAGACACCCATTTTAGTTTGTTAATACTATAATTAGGCTTCTCCTATAAGGATAGGAGATTCGGGGTCCTGTGACTAACCCAATAAGGGTGTACATTAGGCTATAAAATTATTTCCAAGAGTAAGAATTTCCAGCCTTTATAAACTGTTGTTCAGTATTCTTTGACCTACAGCACCTGAATGTCCAACGAGACACCCATTTTAGTTTGTTAATACTATAATTAGGCTTCTCCTATAAGGATAGGAGATTCGGGGTCCTGTGACTAACCCAATAAGGGTGTACATTAGGCTATAAAATTATTTCCAAGAGTAAGAATTTCCAGCCTTTATAAACTGTTGTTCAGTATTCTTTGACCTACAGCACCTGAATGTCCAACGAGACACCCATTTTAGTTTGTTAATACTATAATTAGGCTTCTCCTATAAGGATAGGAGATTCGGGGTCCTGTGACTAACCCAATAAGGGTGTACATTAGGCTATAAAATTATTTCCAAGAGTAAGAATTTCCAGCCTTTATAAACTGTTGTTCAGTATTCTTTGACCTACAGCACCTGAATGTCCAACGAGACACCCATTTTAGTTTGTTAATACTATAATTAGGCTTCTCCTATAAGGATAGGAGATTCGGGGTCCTGTGACTAACCCAATAAGGGTGTACATTAGGCTATAAAATTATTTCCAAGAGTAAGAATTTCCAGCCTTTATAAACTGTTGTTCAGTATTCTTTGACCTACAGCACCTGAATGTCCAACGAGACACCCATTTTAGTTTGTTAATACTATAATTAGGCTTCTCCTATAAGGATAGGAGATTCGGGGTCCTGTGACTAACCCAATAAGGGTGTACATTAGGCTATAAAATTATTTCCAAGAGTAAGAATTTCCAGCCTTTATAAACTGTTGTTCAGTATTCTTTGACCTACAGCACCTGAATGTCCAACGAGACACCCATTTTAGTTTGTTAATACTATAATTAGGCTTCTCCTATAAGGATAGGAGATTCGGGGTCCTGTGACTAACCCAATAAGGGTGTACATTAGGCTATAAAATTATTTCCAAGAGTAAGAATTTCCAGCCTTTATAAACTGTTGTTCAGTATTCTTTGACCTACAGCACCTGAATGTCCAACGAGACACCCATTTTAGTTTGTTAATACTATAATTAGGCTTCTCCTATAAGGATAGGAGATTCGGGGTCCTGTGACTAACCCAATAAGGGTGTACATTAGGCTATAAAATTATTTCCAAGAGTAAGAATTTCCAGCCTTTATAAACTGTTGTTCAGTATTCTTTGACCTACAGCACCTGAATGTCCAACGAGACACCCATTTTAGTTTGTTAATACTATAATTAGGCTTCTCCTATAAGGATAGGAGATTCGGGGTCCTGTGACTAACCCAATAAGGGTGTACATTAGGCTATAAAATTATTTCCAAGAGTAAGAATTTCCAGCCTTTATAAACTGTTGTTCAGTATTCTTTGACCTACAGCACCTGAATGTCCAACGAGACACCCATTTTAGTTTGTTAATACTATAATTAGGCTTCTCCTATAAGGATAGGAGATTCGGGGTCCTGTGACTAACCCAATAAGGGTGTACATTAGGCTATAAAATTATTTCCAAGAGTAAGAATTTCCAGCCTTTATAAACTGTTGTTCAGTATTCTTTGACCTACAGCACCTGAATGTCCAACGAGACACCCATTTTAGTTTGTTAATACTATAATTAGGCTTCTCCTATAAGGATAGGAGATTCGGGGTCCTGTGACTAACCCAATAAGGGTGTACATTAGGCTATAAAATTATTTCCAAGAGTAAGAATTTCCAGCCTTTATAAACTGTTGTTCAGTATTCTTTGACCTACAGCACCTGAATGTCCAACGAGACACCCATTTTAGTTTGTTAATACTATAATTAGGCTTCTCCTATAAGGATAGGAGATTCGGGGTCCTGTGACTAACCCAATAAGGGTGTACATTAGGCTATAAAATTATTTCCAAGAGTAAGAATTTCCAGCCTTTATAAACTGTTGTTCAGTATTCTTTGACCTACAGCACCTGAATGTCCAACGAGACACCCATTTTAGTTTGTTAATACTATAATTAGGCTTCTCCTATAAGGATAGGAGATTCGGGGTCCTGTGACTAACCCAATAAGGGTGTACATTAGGCTATAAAATTATTTCCAAGAGTAAGAATTTCCAGCCTTTATAAACTGTTGTTCAGTATTCTTTGACCTACAGCACCTGAATGTCCAACGAGACACCCATTTTAGTTTGTTAATACTATAATTAGGCTTCTCCTATAAGGATAGGAGATTCGGGGTCCTGTGACTAACCCAATAAGGGTGTACATTAGGCTATAAAATTATTTCCAAGAGTAAGAATTTCCAGCCTTTATAAACTGTTGTTCAGTATTCTTTGACCTACAGCACCTGAATGTCCAACGAGACACCCATTTTAGTTTGTTAATACTATAATTAGGCTTCTCCTATAAGGATAGGAGATTCGGGGTCCTGTGACTAACCCAATAAGGGTGTACATTAGGCTATAAAATTATTTCCAAGAGTAAGAATTTCCAGCCTTTATAAACTGTTGTTCAGTATTCTTTGACCTACAGCACCTGAATGTCCAACGAGACACCCATTTTAGTTTGTTAATACTATAATTAGGCTTCTCCTATAAGGATAGGAGATTCGGGGTCCTGTGACTAACCCAATAAGGGTGTACATTAGGCTATAAAATTATTTCCAAGAGTAAGAATTTCCAGCCTTTATAAACTGTTGTTCAGTATTCTTTGACCTACAGCACCTGAATGTCCAACGAGACACCCATTTTAGTTTGTTAATACTATAATTAGGCTTCTCCTATAAGGATAGGAGATTCGGGGTCCTGTGACTAACCCAATAAGGGTGTACATTAGGCTATAAAATTATTTCCAAGAGTAAGAATTTCCAGCCTTTATAAACTGTTGTTCAGTATTCTTTGACCTACAGCACCTGAATGTCCAACGAGACACCCATTTTAGTTTGTTAATACTATAATTAGGCTTCTCCTATAAGGATAGGAGATTCGGGGTCCTGTGACTAACCCAATAAGGGTGTACATTAGGCTATAAAATTATTTCCAAGAGTAAGAATTTCCAGCCTTTATAAACTGTTGTTCAGTATTCTTTGACCTACAGCACCTGAATGTCCAACGAGACACCCATTTTAGTTTGTTAATACTATAATTAGGCTTCTCCTATAAGGATAGGAGATTCGGGGTCCTGTGACTAACCCAATAAGGGTGTACATTAGGCTATAAAATTATTTCCAAGAGTAAGAATTTCCAGCCTTTATAAACTGTTGTTCAGTATTCTTTGACCTACAGCACCTGAATGTCCAACGAGACACCCATTTTAGTTTGTTAATACTATAATTAGGCTTCTCCTATAAGGATAGGAGATTCGGGGTCCTGTGACTAACCCAATAAGGGTGTACATTAGGCTATAAAATTATTTCCAAGAGTAAGAATTTCCAGCCTTTATAAACTGTTGTTCAGTATTCTTTGACCTACAGCACCTGAATGTCCAACGAGACACCCATTTTAGTTTGTTAATACTATAATTAGGCTTCTCCTATAAGGATAGGAGATTCGGGGTCCTGTGACTAACCCAATAAGGGTGTACATTAGGCTATAAAATTATTTCCAAGAGTAAGAATTTCCAGCCTTTATAAACTGTTGTTCAGTATTCTTTGACCTACAGCACCTGAATGTCCAACGAGACACCCATTTTAGTTTGTTAATACTATAATTAGGCTTCTCCTATAAGGATAGGAGATTCGGGGTCCTGTGACTAACCCAATAAGGGTGTACATTAGGCTATAAAATTATTTCCAAGAGTAAGAATTTCCAGCCTTTATAAACTGTTGTTCAGTATTCTTTGACCTACAGCACCTGAATGTCCAACGAGACACCCATTTTAGTTTGTTAATACTATAATTAGGCTTCTCCTATAAGGATAGGAGATTCGGGGTCCTGTGACTAACCCAATAAGGGTGTACATTAGGCTATAAAATTATTTCCAAGAGTAAGAATTTCCAGCCTTTATAAACTGTTGTTCAGTATTCTTTGACCTACAGCACCTGAATGTCCAACGAGACACCCATTTTAGTTTGTTAATACTATAATTAGGCTTCTCCTATAAGGATAGGAGATTCGGGGTCCTGTGACTAACCCAATAAGGGTGTACATTAGGCTATAAAATTATTTCCAAGAGTAAGAATTTCCAGCCTTTATAAACTGTTGTTCAGTATTCTTTGACCTACAGCACCTGAATGTCCAACGAGACACCCATTTTAGTTTGTTAATACTATAATTAGGCTTCTCCTATAAGGATAGGAGATTCGGGGTCCTGTGACTAACCCAATAAGGGTGTACATTAGGCTATAAAATTATTTCCAAGAGTAAGAATTTCCAGCCTTTATAAACTGTTGTTCAGTATTCTTTGACCTACAGCACCTGAATGTCCAACGAGACACCCATTTTAGTTTGTTAATACTATAATTAGGCTTCTCCTATAAGGATAGGAGATTCGGGGTCCTGTGACTAACCCAATAAGGGTGTACATTAGGCTATAAAATTATTTCCAAGAGTAAGAATTTCCAGCCTTTATAAACTGTTGTTCAGTATTCTTTGACCTACAGCACCTGAATGTCCAACGAGACACCCATTTTAGTTTGTTAATACTATAATTAGGCTTCTCCTATAAGGATAGGAGATTCGGGGTCCTGTGACTAACCCAATAAGGGTGTACATTAGGCTATAAAATTATTTCCAAGAGTAAGAATTTCCAGCCTTTATAAACTGTTGTTCAGTATTCTTTGACCTACAGCACCTGAATGTCCAACGAGACACCCATTTTAGTTTGTTAATACTATAATTAGGCTTCTCCTATAAGGATAGGAGATTCGGGGTCCTGTGACTAACCCAATAAGGGTGTACATTAGGCTATAAAATTATTTCCAAGAGTAAGAATTTCCAGCCTTTATAAACTGTTGTTCAGTATTCTTTGACCTACAGCACCTGAATGTCCAACGAGACACCCATTTTAGTTTGTTAATACTATAATTAGGCTTCTCCTATAAGGATAGGAGATTCGGGGTCCTGTGACTAACCCAATAAGGGTGTACATTAGGCTATAAAATTATTTCCAAGAGTAAGAATTTCCAGCCTTTATAAACTGTTGTTCAGTATTCTTTGACCTACAGCACCTGAATGTCCAACGAGACACCCATTTTAGTTTGTTAATACTATAATTAGGCTTCTCCTATAAGGATAGGAGATTCGGGGTCCTGTGACTAACCCAATAAGGGTGTACATTAGGCTATAAAATTATTTCCAAGAGTAAGAATTTCCAGCCTTTATAAACTGTTGTTCAGTATTCTTTGACCTACAGCACCTGAATGTCCAACGAGACACCCATTTTAGTTTGTTAATACTATAATTAGGCTTCTCCTATAAGGATAGGAGATTCGGGGTCCTGTGACTAACCCAATAAGGGTGTACATTAGGCTATAAAATTATTTCCAAGAGTAAGAATTTCCAGCCTTTATAAACTGTTGTTCAGTATTCTTTGACCTACAGCACCTGAATGTCCAACGAGACACCCATTTTAGTTTGTTAATACTATAATTAGGCTTCTCCTATAAGGATAGGAGATTCGGGGTCCTGTGACTAACCCAATAAGGGTGTACATTAGGCTATAAAATTATTTCCAAGAGTAAGAATTTCCAGCCTTTATAAACTGTTGTTCAGTATTCTTTGACCTACAGCACCTGAATGTCCAACGAGACACCCATTTTAGTTTGTTAATACTATAATTAGGCTTCTCCTATAAGGATAGGAGATTCGGGGTCCTGTGACTAACCCAATAAGGGTGTACATTAGGCTATAAAATTATTTCCAAGAGTAAGAATTTCCAGCCTTTATAAACTGTTGTTCAGTATTCTTTGACCTACAGCACCTGAATGTCCAACGAGACACCCATTTTAGTTTGTTAATACTATAATTAGGCTTCTCCTATAAGGATAGGAGATTCGGGGTCCTGTGACTAACCCAATAAGGGTGTACATTAGGCTATAAAATTATTTCCAAGAGTAAGAATTTCCAGCCTTTATAAACTGTTGTTCAGTATTCTTTGACCTACAGCACCTGAATGTCCAACGAGACACCCATTTTAGTTTGTTAATACTATAATTAGGCTTCTCCTATAAGGATAGGAGATTCGGGGTCCTGTGACTAACCCAATAAGGGTGTACATTAGGCTATAAAATTATTTCCAAGAGTAAGAATTTCCAGCCTTTATAAACTGTTGTTCAGTATTCTTTGACCTACAGCACCTGAATGTCCAACGAGACACCCATTTTAGTTTGTTAATACTATAATTAGGCTTCTCCTATAAGGATAGGAGATTCGGGGTCCTGTGACTAACCCAATAAGGGTGTACATTAGGCTATAAAATTATTTCCAAGAGTAAGAATTTCCAGCCTTTATAAACTGTTGTTCAGTATTCTTTGACCTACAGCACCTGAATGTCCAACGAGACACCCATTTTAGTTTGTTAATACTATAATTAGGCTTCTCCTATAAGGATAGGAGATTCGGGGTCCTGTGACTAACCCAATAAGGGTGTACATTAGGCTATAAAATTATTTCCAAGAGTAAGAATTTCCAGCCTTTATAAACTGTTGTTCAGTATTCTTTGACCTACAGCACCTGAATGTCCAACGAGACACCCATTTTAGTTTGTTAATACTATAATTAGGCTTCTCCTATAAGGATAGGAGATTCGGGGTCCTGTGACTAACCCAATAAGGGTGTACATTAGGCTATAAAATTATTTCCAAGAGTAAGAATTTCCAGCCTTTATAAACTGTTGTTCAGTATTCTTTGACCTACAGCACCTGAATGTCCAACGAGACACCCATTTTAGTTTGTTAATACTATAATTAGGCTTCTCCTATAAGGATAGGAGATTCGGGGTCCTGTGACTAACCCAATAAGGGTGTACATTAGGCTATAAAATTATTTCCAAGAGTAAGAATTTCCAGCCTTTATAAACTGTTGTTCAGTATTCTTTGACCTACAGCACCTGAATGTCCAACGAGACACCCATTTTAGTTTGTTAATACTATAATTAGGCTTCTCCTATAAGGATAGGAGATTCGGGGTCCTGTGACTAACCCAATAAGGGTGTACATTAGGCTATAAAATTATTTCCAAGAGTAAGAATTTCCAGCCTTTATAAACTGTTGTTCAGTATTCTTTGACCTACAGCACCTGAATGTCCAACGAGACACCCATTTTAGTTTGTTAATACTATAATTAGGCTTCTCCTATAAGGATAGGAGATTCGGGGTCCTGTGACTAACCCAATAAGGGTGTACATTAGGCTATAAAATTATTTCCAAGAGTAAGAATTTCCAGCCTTTATAAACTGTTGTTCAGTATTCTTTGACCTACAGCACCTGAATGTCCAACGAGACACCCATTTTAGTTTGTTAATACTATAATTAGGCTTCTCCTATAAGGATAGGAGATTCGGGGTCCTGTGACTAACCCAATAAGGGTGTACATTAGGCTATAAAATTATTTCCAAGAGTAAGAATTTCCAGCCTTTATAAACTGTTGTTCAGTATTCTTTGACCTACAGCACCTGAATGTCCAACGAGACACCCATTTTAGTTTGTTAATACTATAATTAGGCTTCTCCTATAAGGATAGGAGATTCGGGGTCCTGTGACTAACCCAATAAGGGTGTACATTAGGCTATAAAATTATTTCCAAGAGTAAGAATTTCCAGCCTTTATAAACTGTTGTTCAGTATTCTTTGACCTACAGCACCTGAATGTCCAACGAGACACCCATTTTAGTTTGTTAATACTATAATTAGGCTTCTCCTATAAGGATAGGAGATTCGGGGTCCTGTGACTAACCCAATAAGGGTGTACATTAGGCTATAAAATTATTTCCAAGAGTAAGAATTTCCAGCCTTTATAAACTGTTGTTCAGTATTCTTTGACCTACAGCACCTGAATGTCCAACGAGACACCCATTTTAGTTTGTTAATACTATAATTAGGCTTCTCCTATAAGGATAGGAGATTCGGGGTCCTGTGACTAACCCAATAAGGGTGTACATTAGGCTATAAAATTATTTCCAAGAGTAAGAATTTCCAGCCTTTATAAACTGTTGTTCAGTATTCTTTGACCTACAGCACCTGAATGTCCAACGAGACACCCATTTTAGTTTGTTAATACTATAATTAGGCTTCTCCTATAAGGATAGGAGATTCGGGGTCCTGTGACTAACCCAATAAGGGTGTACATTAGGCTATAAAATTATTTCCAAGAGTAAGAATTTCCAGCCTTTATAAACTGTTGTTCAGTATTCTTTGACCTACAGCACCTGAATGTCCAACGAGACACCCATTTTAGTTTGTTAATACTATAATTAGGCTTCTCCTATAAGGATAGGAGATTCGGGGTCCTGTGACTAACCCAATAAGGGTGTACATTAGGCTATAAAATTATTTCCAAGAGTAAGAATTTCCAGCCTTTATAAACTGTTGTTCAGTATTCTTTGACCTACAGCACCTGAATGTCCAACGAGACACCCATTTTAGTTTGTTAATACTATAATTAGGCTTCTCCTATAAGGATAGGAGATTCGGGGTCCTGTGACTAACCCAATAAGGGTGTACATTAGGCTATAAAATTATTTCCAAGAGTAAGAATTTCCAGCCTTTATAAACTGTTGTTCAGTATTCTTTGACCTACAGCACCTGAATGTCCAACGAGACACCCATTTTAGTTTGTTAATACTATAATTAGGCTTCTCCTATAAGGATAGGAGATTCGGGGTCCTGTGACTAACCCAATAAGGGTGTACATTAGGCTATAAAATTATTTCCAAGAGTAAGAATTTCCAGCCTTTATAAACTGTTGTTCAGTATTCTTTGACCTACAGCACCTGAATGTCCAACGAGACACCCATTTTAGTTTGTTAATACTATAATTAGGCTTCTCCTATAAGGATAGGAGATTCGGGGTCCTGTGACTAACCCAATAAGGGTGTACATTAGGCTATAAAATTATTTCCAAGAGTAAGAATTTCCAGCCTTTATAAACTGTTGTTCAGTATTCTTTGACCTACAGCACCTGAATGTCCAACGAGACACCCATTTTAGTTTGTTAATACTATAATTAGGCTTCTCCTATAAGGATAGGAGATTCGGGGTCCTGTGACTAACCCAATAAGGGTGTACATTAGGCTATAAAATTATTTCCAAGAGTAAGAATTTCCAGCCTTTATAAACTGTTGTTCAGTATTCTTTGACCTACAGCACCTGAATGTCCAACGAGACACCCATTTTAGTTTGTTAATACTATAATTAGGCTTCTCCTATAAGGATAGGAGATTCGGGGTCCTGTGACTAACCCAATAAGGGTGTACATTAGGCTATAAAATTATTTCCAAGAGTAAGAATTTCCAGCCTTTATAAACTGTTGTTCAGTATTCTTTGACCTACAGCACCTGAATGTCCAACGAGACACCCATTTTAGTTTGTTAATACTATAATTAGGCTTCTCCTATAAGGATAGGAGATTCGGGGTCCTGTGACTAACCCAATAAGGGTGTACATTAGGCTATAAAATTATTTCCAAGAGTAAGAATTTCCAGCCTTTATAAACTGTTGTTCAGTATTCTTTGACCTACAGCACCTGAATGTCCAACGAGACACCCATTTTAGTTTGTTAATACTATAATTAGGCTTCTCCTATAAGGATAGGAGATTCGGGGTCCTGTGACTAACCCAATAAGGGTGTACATTAGGCTATAAAATTATTTCCAAGAGTAAGAATTTCCAGCCTTTATAAACTGTTGTTCAGTATTCTTTGACCTACAGCACCTGAATGTCCAACGAGACACCCATTTTAGTTTGTTAATACTATAATTAGGCTTCTCCTATAAGGATAGGAGATTCGGGGTCCTGTGACTAACCCAATAAGGGTGTACATTAGGCTATAAAATTATTTCCAAGAGTAAGAATTTCCAGCCTTTATAAACTGTTGTTCAGTATTCTTTGACCTACAGCACCTGAATGTCCAACGAGACACCCATTTTAGTTTGTTAATACTATAATTAGGCTTCTCCTATAAGGATAGGAGATTCGGGGTCCTGTGACTAACCCAATAAGGGTGTACATTAGGCTATAAAATTATTTCCAAGAGTAAGAATTTCCAGCCTTTATAAACTGTTGTTCAGTATTCTTTGACCTACAGCACCTGAATGTCCAACGAGACACCCATTTTAGTTTGTTAATACTATAATTAGGCTTCTCCTATAAGGATAGGAGATTCGGGGTCCTGTGACTAACCCAATAAGGGTGTACATTAGGCTATAAAATTATTTCCAAGAGTAAGAATTTCCAGCCTTTATAAACTGTTGTTCAGTATTCTTTGACCTACAGCACCTGAATGTCCAACGAGACACCCATTTTAGTTTGTTAATACTATAATTAGGCTTCTCCTATAAGGATAGGAGATTCGGGGTCCTGTGACTAACCCAATAAGGGTGTACATTAGGCTATAAAATTATTTCCAAGAGTAAGAATTTCCAGCCTTTATAAACTGTTGTTCAGTATTCTTTGACCTACAGCACCTGAATGTCCAACGAGACACCCATTTTAGTTTGTTAATACTATAATTAGGCTTCTCCTATAAGGATAGGAGATTCGGGGTCCTGTGACTAACCCAATAAGGGTGTACATTAGGCTATAAAATTATTTCCAAGAGTAAGAATTTCCAGCCTTTATAAACTGTTGTTCAGTATTCTTTGACCTACAGCACCTGAATGTCCAACGAGACACCCATTTTAGTTTGTTAATACTATAATTAGGCTTCTCCTATAAGGATAGGAGATTCGGGGTCCTGTGACTAACCCAATAAGGGTGTACATTAGGCTATAAAATTATTTCCAAGAGTAAGAATTTCCAGCCTTTATAAACTGTTGTTCAGTATTCTTTGACCTACAGCACCTGAATGTCCAACGAGACACCCATTTTAGTTTGTTAATACTATAATTAGGCTTCTCCTATAAGGATAGGAGATTCGGGGTCCTGTGACTAACCCAATAAGGGTGTACATTAGGCTATAAAATTATTTCCAAGAGTAAGAATTTCCAGCCTTTATAAACTGTTGTTCAGTATTCTTTGACCTACAGCACCTGAATGTCCAACGAGACACCCATTTTAGTTTGTTAATACTATAATTAGGCTTCTCCTATAAGGATAGGAGATTCGGGGTCCTGTGACTAACCCAATAAGGGTGTACATTAGGCTATAAAATTATTTCCAAGAGTAAGAATTTCCAGCCTTTATAAACTGTTGTTCAGTATTCTTTGACCTACAGCACCTGAATGTCCAACGAGACACCCATTTTAGTTTGTTAATACTATAATTAGGCTTCTCCTATAAGGATAGGAGATTCGGGGTCCTGTGACTAACCCAATAAGGGTGTACATTAGGCTATAAAATTATTTCCAAGAGTAAGAATTTCCAGCCTTTATAAACTGTTGTTCAGTATTCTTTGACCTACAGCACCTGAATGTCCAACGAGACACCCATTTTAGTTTGTTAATACTATAATTAGGCTTCTCCTATAAGGATAGGAGATTCGGGGTCCTGTGACTAACCCAATAAGGGTGTACATTAGGCTATAAAATTATTTCCAAGAGTAAGAATTTCCAGCCTTTATAAACTGTTGTTCAGTATTCTTTGACCTACAGCACCTGAATGTCCAACGAGACACCCATTTTAGTTTGTTAATACTATAATTAGGCTTCTCCTATAAGGATAGGAGATTCGGGGTCCTGTGACTAACCCAATAAGGGTGTACATTAGGCTATAAAATTATTTCCAAGAGTAAGAATTTCCAGCCTTTATAAACTGTTGTTCAGTATTCTTTGACCTACAGCACCTGAATGTCCAACGAGACACCCATTTTAGTTTGTTAATACTATAATTAGGCTTCTCCTATAAGGATAGGAGATTCGGGGTCCTGTGACTAACCCAATAAGGGTGTACATTAGGCTATAAAATTATTTCCAAGAGTAAGAATTTCCAGCCTTTATAAACTGTTGTTCAGTATTCTTTGACCTACAGCACCTGAATGTCCAACGAGACACCCATTTTAGTTTGTTAATACTATAATTAGGCTTCTCCTATAAGGATAGGAGATTCGGGGTCCTGTGACTAACCCAATAAGGGTGTACATTAGGCTATAAAATTATTTCCAAGAGTAAGAATTTCCAGCCTTTATAAACTGTTGTTCAGTATTCTTTGACCTACAGCACCTGAATGTCCAACGAGACACCCATTTTAGTTTGTTAATACTATAATTAGGCTTCTCCTATAAGGATAGGAGATTCGGGGTCCTGTGACTAACCCAATAAGGGTGTACATTAGGCTATAAAATTATTTCCAAGAGTAAGAATTTCCAGCCTTTATAAACTGTTGTTCAGTATTCTTTGACCTACAGCACCTGAATGTCCAACGAGACACCCATTTTAGTTTGTTAATACTATAATTAGGCTTCTCCTATAAGGATAGGAGATTCGGGGTCCTGTGACTAACCCAATAAGGGTGTACATTAGGCTATAAAATTATTTCCAAGAGTAAGAATTTCCAGCCTTTATAAACTGTTGTTCAGTATTCTTTGACCTACAGCACCTGAATGTCCAACGAGACACCCATTTTAGTTTGTTAATACTATAATTAGGCTTCTCCTATAAGGATAGGAGATTCGGGGTCCTGTGACTAACCCAATAAGGGTGTACATTAGGCTATAAAATTATTTCCAAGAGTAAGAATTTCCAGCCTTTATAAACTGTTGTTCAGTATTCTTTGACCTACAGCACCTGAATGTCCAACGAGACACCCATTTTAGTTTGTTAATACTATAATTAGGCTTCTCCTATAAGGATAGGAGATTCGGGGTCCTGTGACTAACCCAATAAGGGTGTACATTAGGCTATAAAATTATTTCCAAGAGTAAGAATTTCCAGCCTTTATAAACTGTTGTTCAGTATTCTTTGACCTACAGCACCTGAATGTCCAACGAGACACCCATTTTAGTTTGTTAATACTATAATTAGGCTTCTCCTATAAGGATAGGAGATTCGGGGTCCTGTGACTAACCCAATAAGGGTGTACATTAGGCTATAAAATTATTTCCAAGAGTAAGAATTTCCAGCCTTTATAAACTGTTGTTCAGTATTCTTTGACCTACAGCACCTGAATGTCCAACGAGACACCCATTTTAGTTTGTTAATACTATAATTAGGCTTCTCCTATAAGGATAGGAGATTCGGGGTCCTGTGACTAACCCAATAAGGGTGTACATTAGGCTATAAAATTATTTCCAAGAGTAAGAATTTCCAGCCTTTATAAACTGTTGTTCAGTATTCTTTGACCTACAGCACCTGAATGTCCAACGAGACACCCATTTTAGTTTGTTAATACTATAATTAGGCTTCTCCTATAAGGATAGGAGATTCGGGGTCCTGTGACTAACCCAATAAGGGTGTACATTAGGCTATAAAATTATTTCCAAGAGTAAGAATTTCCAGCCTTTATAAACTGTTGTTCAGTATTCTTTGACCTACAGCACCTGAATGTCCAACGAGACACCCATTTTAGTTTGTTAATACTATAATTAGGCTTCTCCTATAAGGATAGGAGATTCGGGGTCCTGTGACTAACCCAATAAGGGTGTACATTAGGCTATAAAATTATTTCCAAGAGTAAGAATTTCCAGCCTTTATAAACTGTTGTTCAGTATTCTTTGACCTACAGCACCTGAATGTCCAACGAGACACCCATTTTAGTTTGTTAATACTATAATTAGGCTTCTCCTATAAGGATAGGAGATTCGGGGTCCTGTGACTAACCCAATAAGGGTGTACATTAGGCTATAAAATTATTTCCAAGAGTAAGAATTTCCAGCCTTTATAAACTGTTGTTCAGTATTCTTTGACCTACAGCACCTGAATGTCCAACGAGACACCCATTTTAGTTTGTTAATACTATAATTAGGCTTCTCCTATAAGGATAGGAGATTCGGGGTCCTGTGACTAACCCAATAAGGGTGTACATTAGGCTATAAAATTATTTCCAAGAGTAAGAATTTCCAGCCTTTATAAACTGTTGTTCAGTATTCTTTGACCTACAGCACCTGAATGTCCAACGAGACACCCATTTTAGTTTGTTAATACTATAATTAGGCTTCTCCTATAAGGATAGGAGATTCGGGGTCCTGTGACTAACCCAATAAGGGTGTACATTAGGCTATAAAATTATTTCCAAGAGTAAGAATTTCCAGCCTTTATAAACTGTTGTTCAGTATTCTTTGACCTACAGCACCTGAATGTCCAACGAGACACCCATTTTAGTTTGTTAATACTATAATTAGGCTTCTCCTATAAGGATAGGAGATTCGGGGTCCTGTGACTAACCCAATAAGGGTGTACATTAGGCTATAAAATTATTTCCAAGAGTAAGAATTTCCAGCCTTTATAAACTGTTGTTCAGTATTCTTTGACCTACAGCACCTGAATGTCCAACGAGACACCCATTTTAGTTTGTTAATACTATAATTAGGCTTCTCCTATAAGGATAGGAGATTCGGGGTCCTGTGACTAACCCAATAAGGGTGTACATTAGGCTATAAAATTATTTCCAAGAGTAAGAATTTCCAGCCTTTATAAACTGTTGTTCAGTATTCTTTGACCTACAGCACCTGAATGTCCAACGAGACACCCATTTTAGTTTGTTAATACTATAATTAGGCTTCTCCTATAAGGATAGGAGATTCGGGGTCCTGTGACTAACCCAATAAGGGTGTACATTAGGCTATAAAATTATTTCCAAGAGTAAGAATTTCCAGCCTTTATAAACTGTTGTTCAGTATTCTTTGACCTACAGCACCTGAATGTCCAACGAGACACCCATTTTAGTTTGTTAATACTATAATTAGGCTTCTCCTATAAGGATAGGAGATTCGGGGTCCTGTGACTAACCCAATAAGGGTGTACATTAGGCTATAAAATTATTTCCAAGAGTAAGAATTTCCAGCCTTTATAAACTGTTGTTCAGTATTCTTTGACCTACAGCACCTGAATGTCCAACGAGACACCCATTTTAGTTTGTTAATACTATAATTAGGCTTCTCCTATAAGGATAGGAGATTCGGGGTCCTGTGACTAACCCAATAAGGGTGTACATTAGGCTATAAAATTATTTCCAAGAGTAAGAATTTCCAGCCTTTATAAACTGTTGTTCAGTATTCTTTGACCTACAGCACCTGAATGTCCAACGAGACACCCATTTTAGTTTGTTAATACTATAATTAGGCTTCTCCTATAAGGATAGGAGATTCGGGGTCCTGTGACTAACCCAATAAGGGTGTACATTAGGCTATAAAATTATTTCCAAGAGTAAGAATTTCCAGCCTTTATAAACTGTTGTTCAGTATTCTTTGACCTACAGCACCTGAATGTCCAACGAGACACCCATTTTAGTTTGTTAATACTATAATTAGGCTTCTCCTATAAGGATAGGAGATTCGGGGTCCTGTGACTAACCCAATAAGGGTGTACATTAGGCTATAAAATTATTTCCAAGAGTAAGAATTTCCAGCCTTTATAAACTGTTGTTCAGTATTCTTTGACCTACAGCACCTGAATGTCCAACGAGACACCCATTTTAGTTTGTTAATACTATAATTAGGCTTCTCCTATAAGGATAGGAGATTCGGGGTCCTGTGACTAACCCAATAAGGGTGTACATTAGGCTATAAAATTATTTCCAAGAGTAAGAATTTCCAGCCTTTATAAACTGTTGTTCAGTATTCTTTGACCTACAGCACCTGAATGTCCAACGAGACACCCATTTTAGTTTGTTAATACTATAATTAGGCTTCTCCTATAAGGATAGGAGATTCGGGGTCCTGTGACTAACCCAATAAGGGTGTACATTAGGCTATAAAATTATTTCCAAGAGTAAGAATTTCCAGCCTTTATAAACTGTTGTTCAGTATTCTTTGACCTACAGCACCTGAATGTCCAACGAGACACCCATTTTAGTTTGTTAATACTATAATTAGGCTTCTCCTATAAGGATAGGAGATTCGGGGTCCTGTGACTAACCCAATAAGGGTGTACATTAGGCTATAAAATTATTTCCAAGAGTAAGAATTTCCAGCCTTTATAAACTGTTGTTCAGTATTCTTTGACCTACAGCACCTGAATGTCCAACGAGACACCCATTTTAGTTTGTTAATACTATAATTAGGCTTCTCCTATAAGGATAGGAGATTCGGGGTCCTGTGACTAACCCAATAAGGGTGTACATTAGGCTATAAAATTATTTCCAAGAGTAAGAATTTCCAGCCTTTATAAACTGTTGTTCAGTATTCTTTGACCTACAGCACCTGAATGTCCAACGAGACACCCATTTTAGTTTGTTAATACTATAATTAGGCTTCTCCTATAAGGATAGGAGATTCGGGGTCCTGTGACTAACCCAATAAGGGTGTACATTAGGCTATAAAATTATTTCCAAGAGTAAGAATTTCCAGCCTTTATAAACTGTTGTTCAGTATTCTTTGACCTACAGCACCTGAATGTCCAACGAGACACCCATTTTAGTTTGTTAATACTATAATTAGGCTTCTCCTATAAGGATAGGAGATTCGGGGTCCTGTGACTAACCCAATAAGGGTGTACATTAGGCTATAAAATTATTTCCAAGAGTAAGAATTTCCAGCCTTTATAAACTGTTGTTCAGTATTCTTTGACCTACAGCACCTGAATGTCCAACGAGACACCCATTTTAGTTTGTTAATACTATAATTAGGCTTCTCCTATAAGGATAGGAGATTCGGGGTCCTGTGACTAACCCAATAAGGGTGTACATTAGGCTATAAAATTATTTCCAAGAGTAAGAATTTCCAGCCTTTATAAACTGTTGTTCAGTATTCTTTGACCTACAGCACCTGAATGTCCAACGAGACACCCATTTTAGTTTGTTAATACTATAATTAGGCTTCTCCTATAAGGATAGGAGATTCGGGGTCCTGTGACTAACCCAATAAGGGTGTACATTAGGCTATAAAATTATTTCCAAGAGTAAGAATTTCCAGCCTTTATAAACTGTTGTTCAGTATTCTTTGACCTACAGCACCTGAATGTCCAACGAGACACCCATTTTAGTTTGTTAATACTATAATTAGGCTTCTCCTATAAGGATAGGAGATTCGGGGTCCTGTGACTAACCCAATAAGGGTGTACATTAGGCTATAAAATTATTTCCAAGAGTAAGAATTTCCAGCCTTTATAAACTGTTGTTCAGTATTCTTTGACCTACAGCACCTGAATGTCCAACGAGACACCCATTTTAGTTTGTTAATACTATAATTAGGCTTCTCCTATAAGGATAGGAGATTCGGGGTCCTGTGACTAACCCAATAAGGGTGTACATTAGGCTATAAAATTATTTCCAAGAGTAAGAATTTCCAGCCTTTATAAACTGTTGTTCAGTATTCTTTGACCTACAGCACCTGAATGTCCAACGAGACACCCATTTTAGTTTGTTAATACTATAATTAGGCTTCTCCTATAAGGATAGGAGATTCGGGGTCCTGTGACTAACCCAATAAGGGTGTACATTAGGCTATAAAATTATTTCCAAGAGTAAGAATTTCCAGCCTTTATAAACTGTTGTTCAGTATTCTTTGACCTACAGCACCTGAATGTCCAACGAGACACCCATTTTAGTTTGTTAATACTATAATTAGGCTTCTCCTATAAGGATAGGAGATTCGGGGTCCTGTGACTAACCCAATAAGGGTGTACATTAGGCTATAAAATTATTTCCAAGAGTAAGAATTTCCAGCCTTTATAAACTGTTGTTCAGTATTCTTTGACCTACAGCACCTGAATGTCCAACGAGACACCCATTTTAGTTTGTTAATACTATAATTAGGCTTCTCCTATAAGGATAGGAGATTCGGGGTCCTGTGACTAACCCAATAAGGGTGTACATTAGGCTATAAAATTATTTCCAAGAGTAAGAATTTCCAGCCTTTATAAACTGTTGTTCAGTATTCTTTGACCTACAGCACCTGAATGTCCAACGAGACACCCATTTTAGTTTGTTAATACTATAATTAGGCTTCTCCTATAAGGATAGGAGATTCGGGGTCCTGTGACTAACCCAATAAGGGTGTACATTAGGCTATAAAATTATTTCCAAGAGTAAGAATTTCCAGCCTTTATAAACTGTTGTTCAGTATTCTTTGACCTACAGCACCTGAATGTCCAACGAGACACCCATTTTAGTTTGTTAATACTATAATTAGGCTTCTCCTATAAGGATAGGAGATTCGGGGTCCTGTGACTAACCCAATAAGGGTGTACATTAGGCTATAAAATTATTTCCAAGAGTAAGAATTTCCAGCCTTTATAAACTGTTGTTCAGTATTCTTTGACCTACAGCACCTGAATGTCCAACGAGACACCCATTTTAGTTTGTTAATACTATAATTAGGCTTCTCCTATAAGGATAGGAGATTCGGGGTCCTGTGACTAACCCAATAAGGGTGTACATTAGGCTATAAAATTATTTCCAAGAGTAAGAATTTCCAGCCTTTATAAACTGTTGTTCAGTATTCTTTGACCTACAGCACCTGAATGTCCAACGAGACACCCATTTTAGTTTGTTAATACTATAATTAGGCTTCTCCTATAAGGATAGGAGATTCGGGGTCCTGTGACTAACCCAATAAGGGTGTACATTAGGCTATAAAATTATTTCCAAGAGTAAGAATTTCCAGCCTTTATAAACTGTTGTTCAGTATTCTTTGACCTACAGCACCTGAATGTCCAACGAGACACCCATTTTAGTTTGTTAATACTATAATTAGGCTTCTCCTATAAGGATAGGAGATTCGGGGTCCTGTGACTAACCCAATAAGGGTGTACATTAGGCTATAAAATTATTTCCAAGAGTAAGAATTTCCAGCCTTTATAAACTGTTGTTCAGTATTCTTTGACCTACAGCACCTGAATGTCCAACGAGACACCCATTTTAGTTTGTTAATACTATAATTAGGCTTCTCCTATAAGGATAGGAGATTCGGGGTCCTGTGACTAACCCAATAAGGGTGTACATTAGGCTATAAAATTATTTCCAAGAGTAAGAATTTCCAGCCTTTATAAACTGTTGTTCAGTATTCTTTGACCTACAGCACCTGAATGTCCAACGAGACACCCATTTTAGTTTGTTAATACTATAATTAGGCTTCTCCTATAAGGATAGGAGATTCGGGGTCCTGTGACTAACCCAATAAGGGTGTACATTAGGCTATAAAATTATTTCCAAGAGTAAGAATTTCCAGCCTTTATAAACTGTTGTTCAGTATTCTTTGACCTACAGCACCTGAATGTCCAACGAGACACCCATTTTAGTTTGTTAATACTATAATTAGGCTTCTCCTATAAGGATAGGAGATTCGGGGTCCTGTGACTAACCCAATAAGGGTGTACATTAGGCTATAAAATTATTTCCAAGAGTAAGAATTTCCAGCCTTTATAAACTGTTGTTCAGTATTCTTTGACCTACAGCACCTGAATGTCCAACGAGACACCCATTTTAGTTTGTTAATACTATAATTAGGCTTCTCCTATAAGGATAGGAGATTCGGGGTCCTGTGACTAACCCAATAAGGGTGTACATTAGGCTATAAAATTATTTCCAAGAGTAAGAATTTCCAGCCTTTATAAACTGTTGTTCAGTATTCTTTGACCTACAGCACCTGAATGTCCAACGAGACACCCATTTTAGTTTGTTAATACTATAATTAGGCTTCTCCTATAAGGATAGGAGATTCGGGGTCCTGTGACTAACCCAATAAGGGTGTACATTAGGCTATAAAATTATTTCCAAGAGTAAGAATTTCCAGCCTTTATAAACTGTTGTTCAGTATTCTTTGACCTACAGCACCTGAATGTCCAACGAGACACCCATTTTAGTTTGTTAATACTATAATTAGGCTTCTCCTATAAGGATAGGAGATTCGGGGTCCTGTGACTAACCCAATAAGGGTGTACATTAGGCTATAAAATTATTTCCAAGAGTAAGAATTTCCAGCCTTTATAAACTGTTGTTCAGTATTCTTTGACCTACAGCACCTGAATGTCCAACGAGACACCCATTTTAGTTTGTTAATACTATAATTAGGCTTCTCCTATAAGGATAGGAGATTCGGGGTCCTGTGACTAACCCAATAAGGGTGTACATTAGGCTATAAAATTATTTCCAAGAGTAAGAATTTCCAGCCTTTATAAACTGTTGTTCAGTATTCTTTGACCTACAGCACCTGAATGTCCAACGAGACACCCATTTTAGTTTGTTAATACTATAATTAGGCTTCTCCTATAAGGATAGGAGATTCGGGGTCCTGTGACTAACCCAATAAGGGTGTACATTAGGCTATAAAATTATTTCCAAGAGTAAGAATTTCCAGCCTTTATAAACTGTTGTTCAGTATTCTTTGACCTACAGCACCTGAATGTCCAACGAGACACCCATTTTAGTTTGTTAATACTATAATTAGGCTTCTCCTATAAGGATAGGAGATTCGGGGTCCTGTGACTAACCCAATAAGGGTGTACATTAGGCTATAAAATTATTTCCAAGAGTAAGAATTTCCAGCCTTTATAAACTGTTGTTCAGTATTCTTTGACCTACAGCACCTGAATGTCCAACGAGACACCCATTTTAGTTTGTTAATACTATAATTAGGCTTCTCCTATAAGGATAGGAGATTCGGGGTCCTGTGACTAACCCAATAAGGGTGTACATTAGGCTATAAAATTATTTCCAAGAGTAAGAATTTCCAGCCTTTATAAACTGTTGTTCAGTATTCTTTGACCTACAGCACCTGAATGTCCAACGAGACACCCATTTTAGTTTGTTAATACTATAATTAGGCTTCTCCTATAAGGATAGGAGATTCGGGGTCCTGTGACTAACCCAATAAGGGTGTACATTAGGCTATAAAATTATTTCCAAGAGTAAGAATTTCCAGCCTTTATAAACTGTTGTTCAGTATTCTTTGACCTACAGCACCTGAATGTCCAACGAGACACCCATTTTAGTTTGTTAATACTATAATTAGGCTTCTCCTATAAGGATAGGAGATTCGGGGTCCTGTGACTAACCCAATAAGGGTGTACATTAGGCTATAAAATTATTTCCAAGAGTAAGAATTTCCAGCCTTTATAAACTGTTGTTCAGTATTCTTTGACCTACAGCACCTGAATGTCCAACGAGACACCCATTTTAGTTTGTTAATACTATAATTAGGCTTCTCCTATAAGGATAGGAGATTCGGGGTCCTGTGACTAACCCAATAAGGGTGTACATTAGGCTATAAAATTATTTCCAAGAGTAAGAATTTCCAGCCTTTATAAACTGTTGTTCAGTATTCTTTGACCTACAGCACCTGAATGTCCAACGAGACACCCATTTTAGTTTGTTAATACTATAATTAGGCTTCTCCTATAAGGATAGGAGATTCGGGGTCCTGTGACTAACCCAATAAGGGTGTACATTAGGCTATAAAATTATTTCCAAGAGTAAGAATTTCCAGCCTTTATAAACTGTTGTTCAGTATTCTTTGACCTACAGCACCTGAATGTCCAACGAGACACCCATTTTAGTTTGTTAATACTATAATTAGGCTTCTCCTATAAGGATAGGAGATTCGGGGTCCTGTGACTAACCCAATAAGGGTGTACATTAGGCTATAAAATTATTTCCAAGAGTAAGAATTTCCAGCCTTTATAAACTGTTGTTCAGTATTCTTTGACCTACAGCACCTGAATGTCCAACGAGACACCCATTTTAGTTTGTTAATACTATAATTAGGCTTCTCCTATAAGGATAGGAGATTCGGGGTCCTGTGACTAACCCAATAAGGGTGTACATTAGGCTATAAAATTATTTCCAAGAGTAAGAATTTCCAGCCTTTATAAACTGTTGTTCAGTATTCTTTGACCTACAGCACCTGAATGTCCAACGAGACACCCATTTTAGTTTGTTAATACTATAATTAGGCTTCTCCTATAAGGATAGGAGATTCGGGGTCCTGTGACTAACCCAATAAGGGTGTACATTAGGCTATAAAATTATTTCCAAGAGTAAGAATTTCCAGCCTTTATAAACTGTTGTTCAGTATTCTTTGACCTACAGCACCTGAATGTCCAACGAGACACCCATTTTAGTTTGTTAATACTATAATTAGGCTTCTCCTATAAGGATAGGAGATTCGGGGTCCTGTGACTAACCCAATAAGGGTGTACATTAGGCTATAAAATTATTTCCAAGAGTAAGAATTTCCAGCCTTTATAAACTGTTGTTCAGTATTCTTTGACCTACAGCACCTGAATGTCCAACGAGACACCCATTTTAGTTTGTTAATACTATAATTAGGCTTCTCCTATAAGGATAGGAGATTCGGGGTCCTGTGACTAACCCAATAAGGGTGTACATTAGGCTATAAAATTATTTCCAAGAGTAAGAATTTCCAGCCTTTATAAACTGTTGTTCAGTATTCTTTGACCTACAGCACCTGAATGTCCAACGAGACACCCATTTTAGTTTGTTAATACTATAATTAGGCTTCTCCTATAAGGATAGGAGATTCGGGGTCCTGTGACTAACCCAATAAGGGTGTACATTAGGCTATAAAATTATTTCCAAGAGTAAGAATTTCCAGCCTTTATAAACTGTTGTTCAGTATTCTTTGACCTACAGCACCTGAATGTCCAACGAGACACCCATTTTAGTTTGTTAATACTATAATTAGGCTTCTCCTATAAGGATAGGAGATTCGGGGTCCTGTGACTAACCCAATAAGGGTGTACATTAGGCTATAAAATTATTTCCAAGAGTAAGAATTTCCAGCCTTTATAAACTGTTGTTCAGTATTCTTTGACCTACAGCACCTGAATGTCCAACGAGACACCCATTTTAGTTTGTTAATACTATAATTAGGCTTCTCCTATAAGGATAGGAGATTCGGGGTCCTGTGACTAACCCAATAAGGGTGTACATTAGGCTATAAAATTATTTCCAAGAGTAAGAATTTCCAGCCTTTATAAACTGTTGTTCAGTATTCTTTGACCTACAGCACCTGAATGTCCAACGAGACACCCATTTTAGTTTGTTAATACTATAATTAGGCTTCTCCTATAAGGATAGGAGATTCGGGGTCCTGTGACTAACCCAATAAGGGTGTACATTAGGCTATAAAATTATTTCCAAGAGTAAGAATTTCCAGCCTTTATAAACTGTTGTTCAGTATTCTTTGACCTACAGCACCTGAATGTCCAACGAGACACCCATTTTAGTTTGTTAATACTATAATTAGGCTTCTCCTATAAGGATAGGAGATTCGGGGTCCTGTGACTAACCCAATAAGGGTGTACATTAGGCTATAAAATTATTTCCAAGAGTAAGAATTTCCAGCCTTTATAAACTGTTGTTCAGTATTCTTTGACCTACAGCACCTGAATGTCCAACGAGACACCCATTTTAGTTTGTTAATACTATAATTAGGCTTCTCCTATAAGGATAGGAGATTCGGGGTCCTGTGACTAACCCAATAAGGGTGTACATTAGGCTATAAAATTATTTCCAAGAGTAAGAATTTCCAGCCTTTATAAACTGTTGTTCAGTATTCTTTGACCTACAGCACCTGAATGTCCAACGAGACACCCATTTTAGTTTGTTAATACTATAATTAGGCTTCTCCTATAAGGATAGGAGATTCGGGGTCCTGTGACTAACCCAATAAGGGTGTACATTAGGCTATAAAATTATTTCCAAGAGTAAGAATTTCCAGCCTTTATAAACTGTTGTTCAGTATTCTTTGACCTACAGCACCTGAATGTCCAACGAGACACCCATTTTAGTTTGTTAATACTATAATTAGGCTTCTCCTATAAGGATAGGAGATTCGGGGTCCTGTGACTAACCCAATAAGGGTGTACATTAGGCTATAAAATTATTTCCAAGAGTAAGAATTTCCAGCCTTTATAAACTGTTGTTCAGTATTCTTTGACCTACAGCACCTGAATGTCCAACGAGACACCCATTTTAGTTTGTTAATACTATAATTAGGCTTCTCCTATAAGGATAGGAGATTCGGGGTCCTGTGACTAACCCAATAAGGGTGTACATTAGGCTATAAAATTATTTCCAAGAGTAAGAATTTCCAGCCTTTATAAACTGTTGTTCAGTATTCTTTGACCTACAGCACCTGAATGTCCAACGAGACACCCATTTTAGTTTGTTAATACTATAATTAGGCTTCTCCTATAAGGATAGGAGATTCGGGGTCCTGTGACTAACCCAATAAGGGTGTACATTAGGCTATAAAATTATTTCCAAGAGTAAGAATTTCCAGCCTTTATAAACTGTTGTTCAGTATTCTTTGACCTACAGCACCTGAATGTCCAACGAGACACCCATTTTAGTTTGTTAATACTATAATTAGGCTTCTCCTATAAGGATAGGAGATTCGGGGTCCTGTGACTAACCCAATAAGGGTGTACATTAGGCTATAAAATTATTTCCAAGAGTAAGAATTTCCAGCCTTTATAAACTGTTGTTCAGTATTCTTTGACCTACAGCACCTGAATGTCCAACGAGACACCCATTTTAGTTTGTTAATACTATAATTAGGCTTCTCCTATAAGGATAGGAGATTCGGGGTCCTGTGACTAACCCAATAAGGGTGTACATTAGGCTATAAAATTATTTCCAAGAGTAAGAATTTCCAGCCTTTATAAACTGTTGTTCAGTATTCTTTGACCTACAGCACCTGAATGTCCAACGAGACACCCATTTTAGTTTGTTAATACTATAATTAGGCTTCTCCTATAAGGATAGGAGATTCGGGGTCCTGTGACTAACCCAATAAGGGTGTACATTAGGCTATAAAATTATTTCCAAGAGTAAGAATTTCCAGCCTTTATAAACTGTTGTTCAGTATTCTTTGACCTACAGCACCTGAATGTCCAACGAGACACCCATTTTAGTTTGTTAATACTATAATTAGGCTTCTCCTATAAGGATAGGAGATTCGGGGTCCTGTGACTAACCCAATAAGGGTGTACATTAGGCTATAAAATTATTTCCAAGAGTAAGAATTTCCAGCCTTTATAAACTGTTGTTCAGTATTCTTTGACCTACAGCACCTGAATGTCCAACGAGACACCCATTTTAGTTTGTTAATACTATAATTAGGCTTCTCCTATAAGGATAGGAGATTCGGGGTCCTGTGACTAACCCAATAAGGGTGTACATTAGGCTATAAAATTATTTCCAAGAGTAAGAATTTCCAGCCTTTATAAACTGTTGTTCAGTATTCTTTGACCTACAGCACCTGAATGTCCAACGAGACACCCATTTTAGTTTGTTAATACTATAATTAGGCTTCTCCTATAAGGATAGGAGATTCGGGGTCCTGTGACTAACCCAATAAGGGTGTACATTAGGCTATAAAATTATTTCCAAGAGTAAGAATTTCCAGCCTTTATAAACTGTTGTTCAGTATTCTTTGACCTACAGCACCTGAATGTCCAACGAGACACCCATTTTAGTTTGTTAATACTATAATTAGGCTTCTCCTATAAGGATAGGAGATTCGGGGTCCTGTGACTAACCCAATAAGGGTGTACATTAGGCTATAAAATTATTTCCAAGAGTAAGAATTTCCAGCCTTTATAAACTGTTGTTCAGTATTCTTTGACCTACAGCACCTGAATGTCCAACGAGACACCCATTTTAGTTTGTTAATACTATAATTAGGCTTCTCCTATAAGGATAGGAGATTCGGGGTCCTGTGACTAACCCAATAAGGGTGTACATTAGGCTATAAAATTATTTCCAAGAGTAAGAATTTCCAGCCTTTATAAACTGTTGTTCAGTATTCTTTGACCTACAGCACCTGAATGTCCAACGAGACACCCATTTTAGTTTGTTAATACTATAATTAGGCTTCTCCTATAAGGATAGGAGATTCGGGGTCCTGTGACTAACCCAATAAGGGTGTACATTAGGCTATAAAATTATTTCCAAGAGTAAGAATTTCCAGCCTTTATAAACTGTTGTTCAGTATTCTTTGACCTACAGCACCTGAATGTCCAACGAGACACCCATTTTAGTTTGTTAATACTATAATTAGGCTTCTCCTATAAGGATAGGAGATTCGGGGTCCTGTGACTAACCCAATAAGGGTGTACATTAGGCTATAAAATTATTTCCAAGAGTAAGAATTTCCAGCCTTTATAAACTGTTGTTCAGTATTCTTTGACCTACAGCACCTGAATGTCCAACGAGACACCCATTTTAGTTTGTTAATACTATAATTAGGCTTCTCCTATAAGGATAGGAGATTCGGGGTCCTGTGACTAACCCAATAAGGGTGTACATTAGGCTATAAAATTATTTCCAAGAGTAAGAATTTCCAGCCTTTATAAACTGTTGTTCAGTATTCTTTGACCTACAGCACCTGAATGTCCAACGAGACACCCATTTTAGTTTGTTAATACTATAATTAGGCTTCTCCTATAAGGATAGGAGATTCGGGGTCCTGTGACTAACCCAATAAGGGTGTACATTAGGCTATAAAATTATTTCCAAGAGTAAGAATTTCCAGCCTTTATAAACTGTTGTTCAGTATTCTTTGACCTACAGCACCTGAATGTCCAACGAGACACCCATTTTAGTTTGTTAATACTATAATTAGGCTTCTCCTATAAGGATAGGAGATTCGGGGTCCTGTGACTAACCCAATAAGGGTGTACATTAGGCTATAAAATTATTTCCAAGAGTAAGAATTTCCAGCCTTTATAAACTGTTGTTCAGTATTCTTTGACCTACAGCACCTGAATGTCCAACGAGACACCCATTTTAGTTTGTTAATACTATAATTAGGCTTCTCCTATAAGGATAGGAGATTCGGGGTCCTGTGACTAACCCAATAAGGGTGTACATTAGGCTATAAAATTATTTCCAAGAGTAAGAATTTCCAGCCTTTATAAACTGTTGTTCAGTATTCTTTGACCTACAGCACCTGAATGTCCAACGAGACACCCATTTTAGTTTGTTAATACTATAATTAGGCTTCTCCTATAAGGATAGGAGATTCGGGGTCCTGTGACTAACCCAATAAGGGTGTACATTAGGCTATAAAATTATTTCCAAGAGTAAGAATTTCCAGCCTTTATAAACTGTTGTTCAGTATTCTTTGACCTACAGCACCTGAATGTCCAACGAGACACCCATTTTAGTTTGTTAATACTATAATTAGGCTTCTCCTATAAGGATAGGAGATTCGGGGTCCTGTGACTAACCCAATAAGGGTGTACATTAGGCTATAAAATTATTTCCAAGAGTAAGAATTTCCAGCCTTTATAAACTGTTGTTCAGTATTCTTTGACCTACAGCACCTGAATGTCCAACGAGACACCCATTTTAGTTTGTTAATACTATAATTAGGCTTCTCCTATAAGGATAGGAGATTCGGGGTCCTGTGACTAACCCAATAAGGGTGTACATTAGGCTATAAAATTATTTCCAAGAGTAAGAATTTCCAGCCTTTATAAACTGTTGTTCAGTATTCTTTGACCTACAGCACCTGAATGTCCAACGAGACACCCATTTTAGTTTGTTAATACTATAATTAGGCTTCTCCTATAAGGATAGGAGATTCGGGGTCCTGTGACTAACCCAATAAGGGTGTACATTAGGCTATAAAATTATTTCCAAGAGTAAGAATTTCCAGCCTTTATAAACTGTTGTTCAGTATTCTTTGACCTACAGCACCTGAATGTCCAACGAGACACCCATTTTAGTTTGTTAATACTATAATTAGGCTTCTCCTATAAGGATAGGAGATTCGGGGTCCTGTGACTAACCCAATAAGGGTGTACATTAGGCTATAAAATTATTTCCAAGAGTAAGAATTTCCAGCCTTTATAAACTGTTGTTCAGTATTCTTTGACCTACAGCACCTGAATGTCCAACGAGACACCCATTTTAGTTTGTTAATACTATAATTAGGCTTCTCCTATAAGGATAGGAGATTCGGGGTCCTGTGACTAACCCAATAAGGGTGTACATTAGGCTATAAAATTATTTCCAAGAGTAAGAATTTCCAGCCTTTATAAACTGTTGTTCAGTATTCTTTGACCTACAGCACCTGAATGTCCAACGAGACACCCATTTTAGTTTGTTAATACTATAATTAGGCTTCTCCTATAAGGATAGGAGATTCGGGGTCCTGTGACTAACCCAATAAGGGTGTACATTAGGCTATAAAATTATTTCCAAGAGTAAGAATTTCCAGCCTTTATAAACTGTTGTTCAGTATTCTTTGACCTACAGCACCTGAATGTCCAACGAGACACCCATTTTAGTTTGTTAATACTATAATTAGGCTTCTCCTATAAGGATAGGAGATTCGGGGTCCTGTGACTAACCCAATAAGGGTGTACATTAGGCTATAAAATTATTTCCAAGAGTAAGAATTTCCAGCCTTTATAAACTGTTGTTCAGTATTCTTTGACCTACAGCACCTGAATGTCCAACGAGACACCCATTTTAGTTTGTTAATACTATAATTAGGCTTCTCCTATAAGGATAGGAGATTCGGGGTCCTGTGACTAACCCAATAAGGGTGTACATTAGGCTATAAAATTATTTCCAAGAGTAAGAATTTCCAGCCTTTATAAACTGTTGTTCAGTATTCTTTGACCTACAGCACCTGAATGTCCAACGAGACACCCATTTTAGTTTGTTAATACTATAATTAGGCTTCTCCTATAAGGATAGGAGATTCGGGGTCCTGTGACTAACCCAATAAGGGTGTACATTAGGCTATAAAATTATTTCCAAGAGTAAGAATTTCCAGCCTTTATAAACTGTTGTTCAGTATTCTTTGACCTACAGCACCTGAATGTCCAACGAGACACCCATTTTAGTTTGTTAATACTATAATTAGGCTTCTCCTATAAGGATAGGAGATTCGGGGTCCTGTGACTAACCCAATAAGGGTGTACATTAGGCTATAAAATTATTTCCAAGAGTAAGAATTTCCAGCCTTTATAAACTGTTGTTCAGTATTCTTTGACCTACAGCACCTGAATGTCCAACGAGACACCCATTTTAGTTTGTTAATACTATAATTAGGCTTCTCCTATAAGGATAGGAGATTCGGGGTCCTGTGACTAACCCAATAAGGGTGTACATTAGGCTATAAAATTATTTCCAAGAGTAAGAATTTCCAGCCTTTATAAACTGTTGTTCAGTATTCTTTGACCTACAGCACCTGAATGTCCAACGAGACACCCATTTTAGTTTGTTAATACTATAATTAGGCTTCTCCTATAAGGATAGGAGATTCGGGGTCCTGTGACTAACCCAATAAGGGTGTACATTAGGCTATAAAATTATTTCCAAGAGTAAGAATTTCCAGCCTTTATAAACTGTTGTTCAGTATTCTTTGACCTACAGCACCTGAATGTCCAACGAGACACCCATTTTAGTTTGTTAATACTATAATTAGGCTTCTCCTATAAGGATAGGAGATTCGGGGTCCTGTGACTAACCCAATAAGGGTGTACATTAGGCTATAAAATTATTTCCAAGAGTAAGAATTTCCAGCCTTTATAAACTGTTGTTCAGTATTCTTTGACCTACAGCACCTGAATGTCCAACGAGACACCCATTTTAGTTTGTTAATACTATAATTAGGCTTCTCCTATAAGGATAGGAGATTCGGGGTCCTGTGACTAACCCAATAAGGGTGTACATTAGGCTATAAAATTATTTCCAAGAGTAAGAATTTCCAGCCTTTATAAACTGTTGTTCAGTATTCTTTGACCTACAGCACCTGAATGTCCAACGAGACACCCATTTTAGTTTGTTAATACTATAATTAGGCTTCTCCTATAAGGATAGGAGATTCGGGGTCCTGTGACTAACCCAATAAGGGTGTACATTAGGCTATAAAATTATTTCCAAGAGTAAGAATTTCCAGCCTTTATAAACTGTTGTTCAGTATTCTTTGACCTACAGCACCTGAATGTCCAACGAGACACCCATTTTAGTTTGTTAATACTATAATTAGGCTTCTCCTATAAGGATAGGAGATTCGGGGTCCTGTGACTAACCCAATAAGGGTGTACATTAGGCTATAAAATTATTTCCAAGAGTAAGAATTTCCAGCCTTTATAAACTGTTGTTCAGTATTCTTTGACCTACAGCACCTGAATGTCCAACGAGACACCCATTTTAGTTTGTTAATACTATAATTAGGCTTCTCCTATAAGGATAGGAGATTCGGGGTCCTGTGACTAACCCAATAAGGGTGTACATTAGGCTATAAAATTATTTCCAAGAGTAAGAATTTCCAGCCTTTATAAACTGTTGTTCAGTATTCTTTGACCTACAGCACCTGAATGTCCAACGAGACACCCATTTTAGTTTGTTAATACTATAATTAGGCTTCTCCTATAAGGATAGGAGATTCGGGGTCCTGTGACTAACCCAATAAGGGTGTACATTAGGCTATAAAATTATTTCCAAGAGTAAGAATTTCCAGCCTTTATAAACTGTTGTTCAGTATTCTTTGACCTACAGCACCTGAATGTCCAACGAGACACCCATTTTAGTTTGTTAATACTATAATTAGGCTTCTCCTATAAGGATAGGAGATTCGGGGTCCTGTGACTAACCCAATAAGGGTGTACATTAGGCTATAAAATTATTTCCAAGAGTAAGAATTTCCAGCCTTTATAAACTGTTGTTCAGTATTCTTTGACCTACAGCACCTGAATGTCCAACGAGACACCCATTTTAGTTTGTTAATACTATAATTAGGCTTCTCCTATAAGGATAGGAGATTCGGGGTCCTGTGACTAACCCAATAAGGGTGTACATTAGGCTATAAAATTATTTCCAAGAGTAAGAATTTCCAGCCTTTATAAACTGTTGTTCAGTATTCTTTGACCTACAGCACCTGAATGTCCAACGAGACACCCATTTTAGTTTGTTAATACTATAATTAGGCTTCTCCTATAAGGATAGGAGATTCGGGGTCCTGTGACTAACCCAATAAGGGTGTACATTAGGCTATAAAATTATTTCCAAGAGTAAGAATTTCCAGCCTTTATAAACTGTTGTTCAGTATTCTTTGACCTACAGCACCTGAATGTCCAACGAGACACCCATTTTAGTTTGTTAATACTATAATTAGGCTTCTCCTATAAGGATAGGAGATTCGGGGTCCTGTGACTAACCCAATAAGGGTGTACATTAGGCTATAAAATTATTTCCAAGAGTAAGAATTTCCAGCCTTTATAAACTGTTGTTCAGTATTCTTTGACCTACAGCACCTGAATGTCCAACGAGACACCCATTTTAGTTTGTTAATACTATAATTAGGCTTCTCCTATAAGGATAGGAGATTCGGGGTCCTGTGACTAACCCAATAAGGGTGTACATTAGGCTATAAAATTATTTCCAAGAGTAAGAATTTCCAGCCTTTATAAACTGTTGTTCAGTATTCTTTGACCTACAGCACCTGAATGTCCAACGAGACACCCATTTTAGTTTGTTAATACTATAATTAGGCTTCTCCTATAAGGATAGGAGATTCGGGGTCCTGTGACTAACCCAATAAGGGTGTACATTAGGCTATAAAATTATTTCCAAGAGTAAGAATTTCCAGCCTTTATAAACTGTTGTTCAGTATTCTTTGACCTACAGCACCTGAATGTCCAACGAGACACCCATTTTAGTTTGTTAATACTATAATTAGGCTTCTCCTATAAGGATAGGAGATTCGGGGTCCTGTGACTAACCCAATAAGGGTGTACATTAGGCTATAAAATTATTTCCAAGAGTAAGAATTTCCAGCCTTTATAAACTGTTGTTCAGTATTCTTTGACCTACAGCACCTGAATGTCCAACGAGACACCCATTTTAGTTTGTTAATACTATAATTAGGCTTCTCCTATAAGGATAGGAGATTCGGGGTCCTGTGACTAACCCAATAAGGGTGTACATTAGGCTATAAAATTATTTCCAAGAGTAAGAATTTCCAGCCTTTATAAACTGTTGTTCAGTATTCTTTGACCTACAGCACCTGAATGTCCAACGAGACACCCATTTTAGTTTGTTAATACTATAATTAGGCTTCTCCTATAAGGATAGGAGATTCGGGGTCCTGTGACTAACCCAATAAGGGTGTACATTAGGCTATAAAATTATTTCCAAGAGTAAGAATTTCCAGCCTTTATAAACTGTTGTTCAGTATTCTTTGACCTACAGCACCTGAATGTCCAACGAGACACCCATTTTAGTTTGTTAATACTATAATTAGGCTTCTCCTATAAGGATAGGAGATTCGGGGTCCTGTGACTAACCCAATAAGGGTGTACATTAGGCTATAAAATTATTTCCAAGAGTAAGAATTTCCAGCCTTTATAAACTGTTGTTCAGTATTCTTTGACCTACAGCACCTGAATGTCCAACGAGACACCCATTTTAGTTTGTTAATACTATAATTAGGCTTCTCCTATAAGGATAGGAGATTCGGGGTCCTGTGACTAACCCAATAAGGGTGTACATTAGGCTATAAAATTATTTCCAAGAGTAAGAATTTCCAGCCTTTATAAACTGTTGTTCAGTATTCTTTGACCTACAGCACCTGAATGTCCAACGAGACACCCATTTTAGTTTGTTAATACTATAATTAGGCTTCTCCTATAAGGATAGGAGATTCGGGGTCCTGTGACTAACCCAATAAGGGTGTACATTAGGCTATAAAATTATTTCCAAGAGTAAGAATTTCCAGCCTTTATAAACTGTTGTTCAGTATTCTTTGACCTACACCACCTGAATGTCCAACGAGACACCCATTTTAGTTTGTTAATACTATAATTAGGCTTCTCCTATAAGGATAGGAGATTCGGGGTCCTGTGACTAACCCAATAAGGGTGTACATTAGGCTATAAAATTATTTCCAAGAGTAAGAATTTCCAGCCTTTATAAACTGTTGTTCAGTATTCTTTGACCTACAGCACCTGAATGTCCAACGAGACACCCATTTTAGTTTGTTAATACTATAATTAGGCTTCTCCTATAAGGATAGGAGATTCGGGGTCCTGTGACTAACCCAATAAGGGTGTACATTAGGCTATAAAATTATTTCCAAGAGTAAGAATTTCCAGCCTTTATAAACTGTTGTTCAGTATTCTTTGACCTACAGCACCTGAATGTCCAACGAGACACCCATTTTAGTTTGTTAATACTATAATTAGGCTTCTCCTATAAGGATAGGAGATTCGGGGTCCTGTGACTAACCCAATAAGGGTGTACATTAGGCTATAAAATTATTTCCAAGAGTAAGAATTTCCAGCCTTTATAAACTGTTGTTCAGTATTCTTTGACCTACAGCACCTGAATGTCCAACGAGACACCCATTTTAGTTTGTTAATACTATAATTAGGCTTCTCCTATAAGGATAGGAGATTCGGGGTCCTGTGACTAACCCAATAAGGGTGTACATTAGGCTATAAAATTATTTCCAAGAGTAAGAATTTCCAGCCTTTATAAACTGTTGTTCAGTATTCTTTGACCTACAGCACCTGAATGTCCAACGAGACACCCATTTTAGTTTGTTAATACTATAATTAGGCTTCTCCTATAAGGATAGGAGATTCGGGGTCCTGTGACTAACCCAATAAGGGTGTACATTAGGCTATAAAATTATTTCCAAGAGTAAGAATTTCCAGCCTTTATAAACTGTTGTTCAGTATTCTTTGACCTACAGCACCTGAATGTCCAACGAGACACCCATTTTAGTTTGTTAATACTATAATTAGGCTTCTCCTATAAGGATAGGAGATTCGGGGTCCTGTGACTAACCCAATAAGGGTGTACATTAGGCTATAAAATTATTTCCAAGAGTAAGAATTTCCAGCCTTTATAAACTGTTGTTCAGTATTCTTTGACCTACAGCACCTGAATGTCCAACGAGACACCCATTTTAGTTTGTTAATACTATAATTAGGCTTCTCCTATAAGGATAGGAGATTCGGGGTCCTGTGACTAACCCAATAAGGGTGTACATTAGGCTATAAAATTATTTCCAAGAGTAAGAATTTCCAGCCTTTATAAACTGTTGTTCAGTATTCTTTGACCTACAGCACCTGAATGTCCAACGAGACACCCATTTTAGTTTGTTAATACTATAATTAGGCTTCTCCTATAAGGATAGGAGATTCGGGGTCCTGTGACTAACCCAATAAGGGTGTACATTAGGCTATAAAATTATTTCCAAGAGTAAGAATTTCCAGCCTTTATAAACTGTTGTTCAGTATTCTTTGACCTACAGCACCTGAATGTCCAACGAGACACCCATTTTAGTTTGTTAATACTATAATTAGGCTTCTCCTATAAGGATAGGAGATTCGGGGTCCTGTGACTAACCCAATAAGGGTGTACATTAGGCTATAAAATTATTTCCAAGAGTAAGAATTTCCAGCCTTTATAAACTGTTGTTCAGTATTCTTTGACCTACAGCACCTGAATGTCCAACGAGACACCCATTTTAGTTTGTTAATACTATAATTAGGCTTCTCCTATAAGGATAGGAGATTCGGGGTCCTGTGACTAACCCAATAAGGGTGTACATTAGGCTATAAAATTATTTCCAAGAGTAAGAATTTCCAGCCTTTATAAACTGTTGTTCAGTATTCTTTGACCTACAGCACCTGAATGTCCAACGAGACACCCATTTTAGTTTGTTAATACTATAATTAGGCTTCTCCTATAAGGATAGGAGATTCGGGGTCCTGTGACTAACCCAATAAGGGTGTACATTAGGCTATAAAATTATTTCCAAGAGTAAGAATTTCCAGCCTTTATAAACTGTTGTTCAGTATTCTTTGACCTACAGCACCTGAATGTCCAACGAGACACCCATTTTAGTTTGTTAATACTATAATTAGGCTTCTCCTATAAGGATAGGAGATTCGGGGTCCTGTGACTAACCCAATAAGGGTGTACATTAGGCTATAAAATTATTTCCAAGAGTAAGAATTTCCAGCCTTTATAAACTGTTGTTCAGTATTCTTTGACCTACAGCACCTGAATGTCCAACGAGACACCCATTTTAGTTTGTTAATACTATAATTAGGCTTCTCCTATAAGGATAGGAGATTCGGGGTCCTGTGACTAACCCAATAAGGGTGTACATTAGGCTATAAAATTATTTCCAAGAGTAAGAATTTCCAGCCTTTATAAACTGTTGTTCAGTATTCTTTGACCTACAGCACCTGAATGTCCAACGAGACACCCATTTTAGTTTGTTAATACTATAATTAGGCTTCTCCTATAAGGATAGGAGATTCGGGGTCCTGTGACTAACCCAATAAGGGTGTACATTAGGCTATAAAATTATTTCCAAGAGTAAGAATTTCCAGCCTTTATAAACTGTTGTTCAGTATTCTTTGACCTACAGCACCTGAATGTCCAACGAGACACCCATTTTAGTTTGTTAATACTATAATTAGGCTTCTCCTATAAGGATAGGAGATTCGGGGTCCTGTGACTAACCCAATAAGGGTGTACATTAGGCTATAAAATTATTTCCAAGAGTAAGAATTTCCAGCCTTTATAAACTGTTGTTCAGTATTCTTTGACCTACAGCACCTGAATGTCCAACGAGACACCCATTTTAGTTTGTTAATACTATAATTAGGCTTCTCCTATAAGGATAGGAGATTCGGGGTCCTGTGACTAACCCAATAAGGGTGTACATTAGGCTATAAAATTATTTCCAAGAGTAAGAATTTCCAGCCTTTATAAACTGTTGTTCAGTATTCTTTGACCTACAGCACCTGAATGTCCAACGAGACACCCATTTTAGTTTGTTAATACTATAATTAGGCTTCTCCTATAAGGATAGGAGATTCGGGGTCCTGTGACTAACCCAATAAGGGTGTACATTAGGCTATAAAATTATTTCCAAGAGTAAGAATTTCCAGCCTTTATAAACTGTTGTTCAGTATTCTTTGACCTACAGCACCTGAATGTCCAACGAGACACCCATTTTAGTTTGTTAATACTATAATTAGGCTTCTCCTATAAGGATAGGAGATTCGGGGTCCTGTGACTAACCCAATAAGGGTGTACATTAGGCTATAAAATTATTTCCAAGAGTAAGAATTTCCAGCCTTTATAAACTGTTGTTCAGTATTCTTTGACCTACAGCACCTGAATGTCCAACGAGACACCCATTTTAGTTTGTTAATACTATAATTAGGCTTCTCCTATAAGGATAGGAGATTCGGGGTCCTGTGACTAACCCAATAAGGGTGTACATTAGGCTATAAAATTATTTCCAAGAGTAAGAATTTCCAGCCTTTATAAACTGTTGTTCAGTATTCTTTGACCTACAGCACCTGAATGTCCAACGAGACACCCATTTTAGTTTGTTAATACTATAATTAGGCTTCTCCTATAAGGATAGGAGATTCGGGGTCCTGTGACTAACCCAATAAGGGTGTACATTAGGCTATAAAATTATTTCCAAGAGTAAGAATTTCCAGCCTTTATAAACTGTTGTTCAGTATTCTTTGACCTACAGCACCTGAATGTCCAACGAGACACCCATTTTAGTTTGTTAATACTATAATTAGGCTTCTCCTATAAGGATAGGAGATTCGGGGTCCTGTGACTAACCCAATAAGGGTGTACATTAGGCTATAAAATTATTTCCAAGAGTAAGAATTTCCAGCCTTTATAAACTGTTGTTCAGTATTCTTTGACCTACAGCACCTGAATGTCCAACGAGACACCCATTTTAGTTTGTTAATACTATAATTAGGCTTCTCCTATAAGGATAGGAGATTCGGGGTCCTGTGACTAACCCAATAAGGGTGTACATTAGGCTATAAAATTATTTCCAAGAGTAAGAATTTCCAGCCTTTATAAACTGTTGTTCAGTATTCTTTGACCTACAGCACCTGAATGTCCAACGAGACACCCATTTTAGTTTGTTAATACTATAATTAGGCTTCTCCTATAAGGATAGGAGATTCGGGGTCCTGTGACTAACCCAATAAGGGTGTACATTAGGCTATAAAATTATTTCCAAGAGTAAGAATTTCCAGCCTTTATAAACTGTTGTTCAGTATTCTTTGACCTACAGCACCTGAATGTCCAACGAGACACCCATTTTAGTTTGTTAATACTATAATTAGGCTTCTCCTATAAGGATAGGAGATTCGGGGTCCTGTGACTAACCCAATAAGGGTGTACATTAGGCTATAAAATTATTTCCAAGAGTAAGAATTTCCAGCCTTTATAAACTGTTGTTCAGTATTCTTTGACCTACAGCACCTGAATGTCCAACGAGACACCCATTTTAGTTTGTTAATACTATAATTAGGCTTCTCCTATAAGGATAGGAGATTCGGGGTCCTGTGACTAACCCAATAAGGGTGTACATTAGGCTATAAAATTATTTCCAAGAGTAAGAATTTCCAGCCTTTATAAACTGTTGTTCAGTATTCTTTGACCTACAGCACCTGAATGTCCAACGAGACACCCATTTTAGTTTGTTAATACTATAATTAGGCTTCTCCTATAAGGATAGGAGATTCGGGGTCCTGTGACTAACCCAATAAGGGTGTACATTAGGCTATAAAATTATTTCCAAGAGTAAGAATTTCCAGCCTTTATAAACTGTTGTTCAGTATTCTTTGACCTACAGCACCTGAATGTCCAACGAGACACCCATTTTAGTTTGTTAATACTATAATTAGGCTTCTCCTATAAGGATAGGAGATTCGGGGTCCTGTGACTAACCCAATAAGGGTGTACATTAGGCTATAAAATTATTTCCAAGAGTAAGAATTTCCAGCCTTTATAAACTGTTGTTCAGTATTCTTTGACCTACACCACCTGAATGTCCAACGAGACACCCATTTTAGTTTGTTAATACTATAATTAGGCTTCTCCTATAAGGATAGGAGATTCGGGGTCCTGTGACTAACCCAATAAGGGTGTACATTAGGCTATAAAATTATTTCCAAGAGTAAGAATTTCCAGCCTTTATAAACTGTTGTTCAGTATTCTTTGACCTACAGCACCTGAATGTCCAACGAGACACCCATTTTAGTTTGTTAATACTATAATTAGGCTTCTCCTATAAGGATAGGAGATTCGGGGTCCTGTGACTAACCCAATAAGGGTGTACATTAGGCTATAAAATTATTTCCAAGAGTAAGAATTTCCAGCCTTTATAAACTGTTGTTCAGTATTCTTTGACCTACAGCACCTGAATGTCCAACGAGACACCCATTTTAGTTTGTTAATACTATAATTAGGCTTCTCCTATAAGGATAGGAGATTCGGGGTCCTGTGACTAACCCAATAAGGGTGTACATTAGGCTATAAAATTATTTCCAAGAGTAAGAATTTCCAGCCTTTATAAACTGTTGTTCAGTATTCTTTGACCTACAGCACCTGAATGTCCAACGAGACACCCATTTTAGTTTGTTAATACTATAATTAGGCTTCTCCTATAAGGATAGGAGATTCGGGGTCCTGTGACTAACCCAATAAGGGTGTACATTAGGCTATAAAATTATTTCCAAGAGTAAGAATTTCCAGCCTTTATAAACTGTTGTTCAGTATTCTTTGACCTACAGCACCTGAATGTCCAACGAGACACCCATTTTAGTTTGTTAATACTATAATTAGGCTTCTCCTATAAGGATAGGAGATTCGGGGTCCTGTGACTAACCCAATAAGGGTGTACATTAGGCTATAAAATTATTTCCAAGAGTAAGAATTTCCAGCCTTTATAAACTGTTGTTCAGTATTCTTTGACCTACAGCACCTGAATGTCCAACGAGACACCCATTTTAGTTTGTTAATACTATAATTAGGCTTCTCCTATAAGGATAGGAGATTCGGGGTCCTGTGACTAACCCAATAAGGGTGTACATTAGGCTATAAAATTATTTCCAAGAGTAAGAATTTCCAGCCTTTATAAACTGTTGTTCAGTATTCTTTGACCTACAGCACCTGAATGTCCAACGAGACACCCATTTTAGTTTGTTAATACTATAATTAGGCTTCTCCTATAAGGATAGGAGATTCGGGGTCCTGTGACTAACCCAATAAGGGTGTACATTAGGCTATAAAATTATTTCCAAGAGTAAGAATTTCCAGCCTTTATAAACTGTTGTTCAGTATTCTTTGACCTACAGCACCTGAATGTCCAACGAGACACCCATTTTAGTTTGTTAATACTATAATTAGGCTTCTCCTATAAGGATAGGAGATTCGGGGTCCTGTGACTAACCCAATAAGGGTGTACATTAGGCTATAAAATTATTTCCAAGAGTAAGAATTTCCAGCCTTTATAAACTGTTGTTCAGTATTCTTTGACCTACAGCACCTGAATGTCCAACGAGACACCCATTTTAGTTTGTTAATACTATAATTAGGCTTCTCCTATAAGGATAGGAGATTCGGGGTCCTGTGACTAACCCAATAAGGGTGTACATTAGGCTATAAAATTATTTCCAAGAGTAAGAATTTCCAGCCTTTATAAACTGTTGTTCAGTATTCTTTGACCTACAGCACCTGAATGTCCAACGAGACACCCATTTTAGTTTGTTAATACTATAATTAGGCTTCTCCTATAAGGATAGGAGATTCGGGGTCCTGTGACTAACCCAATAAGGGTGTACATTAGGCTATAAAATTATTTCCAAGAGTAAGAATTTCCAGCCTTTATAAACTGTTGTTCAGTATTCTTTGACCTACAGCACCTGAATGTCCAACGAGACACCCATTTTAGTTTGTTAATACTATAATTAGGCTTCTCCTATAAGGATAGGAGATTCGGGGTCCTGTGACTAACCCAATAAGGGTGTACATTAGGCTATAAAATTATTTCCAAGAGTAAGAATTTCCAGCCTTTATAAACTGTTGTTCAGTATTCTTTGACCTACAGCACCTGAATGTCCAACGAGACACCCATTTTAGTTTGTTAATACTATAATTAGGCTTCTCCTATAAGGATAGGAGATTCGGGGTCCTGTGACTAACCCAATAAGGGTGTACATTAGGCTATAAAATTATTTCCAAGAGTAAGAATTTCCAGCCTTTATAAACTGTTGTTCAGTATTCTTTGACCTACAGCACCTGAATGTCCAACGAGACACCCATTTTAGTTTGTTAATACTATAATTAGGCTTCTCCTATAAGGATAGGAGATTCGGGGTCCTGTGACTAACCCAATAAGGGTGTACATTAGGCTATAAAATTATTTCCAAGAGTAAGAATTTCCAGCCTTTATAAACTGTTGTTCAGTATTCTTTGACCTACAGCACCTGAATGTCCAACGAGACACCCATTTTAGTTTGTTAATACTATAATTAGGCTTCTCCTATAAGGATAGGAGATTCGGGGTCCTGTGACTAACCCAATAAGGGTGTACATTAGGCTATAAAATTATTTCCAAGAGTAAGAATTTCCAGCCTTTATAAACTGTTGTTCAGTATTCTTTGACCTACAGCACCTGAATGTCCAACGAGACACCCATTTTAGTTTGTTAATACTATAATTAGGCTTCTCCTATAAGGATAGGAGATTCGGGGTCCTGTGACTAACCCAATAAGGGTGTACATTAGGCTATAAAATTATTTCCAAGAGTAAGAATTTCCAGCCTTTATAAACTGTTGTTCAGTATTCTTTGACCTACAGCACCTGAATGTCCAACGAGACACCCATTTTAGTTTGTTAATACTATAATTAGGCTTCTCCTATAAGGATAGGAGATTCGGGGTCCTGTGACTAACCCAATAAGGGTGTACATTAGGCTATAAAATTATTTCCAAGAGTAAGAATTTCCAGCCTTTATAAACTGTTGTTCAGTATTCTTTGACCTACAGCACCTGAATGTCCAACGAGACACCCATTTTAGTTTGTTAATACTATAATTAGGCTTCTCCTATAAGGATAGGAGATTCGGGGTCCTGTGACTAACCCAATAAGGGTGTACATTAGGCTATAAAATTATTTCCAAGAGTAAGAATTTCCAGCCTTTATAAACTGTTGTTCAGTATTCTTTGACCTACAGCACCTGAATGTCCAACGAGACACCCATTTTAGTTTGTTAATACTATAATTAGGCTTCTCCTATAAGGATAGGAGATTCGGGGTCCTGTGACTAACCCAATAAGGGTGTACATTAGGCTATAAAATTATTTCCAAGAGTAAGAATTTCCAGCCTTTATAAACTGTTGTTCAGTATTCTTTGACCTACAGCACCTGAATGTCCAACGAGACACCCATTTTAGTTTGTTAATACTATAATTAGGCTTCTCCTATAAGGATAGGAGATTCGGGGTCCTGTGACTAACCCAATAAGGGTGTACATTAGGCTATAAAATTATTTCCAAGAGTAAGAATTTCCAGCCTTTATAAACTGTTGTTCAGTATTCTTTGACCTACAGCACCTGAATGTCCAACGAGACACCCATTTTAGTTTGTTAATACTATAATTAGGCTTCTCCTATAAGGATAGGAGATTCGGGGTCCTGTGACTAACCCAATAAGGGTGTACATTAGGCTATAAAATTATTTCCAAGAGTAAGAATTTCCAGCCTTTATAAACTGTTGTTCAGTATTCTTTGACCTACAGCACCTGAATGTCCAACGAGACACCCATTTTAGTTTGTTAATACTATAATTAGGCTTCTCCTATAAGGATAGGAGATTCGGGGTCCTGTGACTAACCCAATAAGGGTGTACATTAGGCTATAAAATTATTTCCAAGAGTAAGAATTTCCAGCCTTTATAAACTGTTGTTCAGTATTCTTTGACCTACAGCACCTGAATGTCCAACGAGACACCCATTTTAGTTTGTTAATACTATAATTAGGCTTCTCCTATAAGGATAGGAGATTCGGGGTCCTGTGACTAACCCAATAAGGGTGTACATTAGGCTATAAAATTATTTCCAAGAGTAAGAATTTCCAGCCTTTATAAACTGTTGTTCAGTATTCTTTGACCTACAGCACCTGAATGTCCAACGAGACACCCATTTTAGTTTGTTAATACTATAATTAGGCTTCTCCTATAAGGATAGGAGATTCGGGGTCCTGTGACTAACCCAATAAGGGTGTACATTAGGCTATAAAATTATTTCCAAGAGTAAGAATTTCCAGCCTTTATAAACTGTTGTTCAGTATTCTTTGACCTACAGCACCTGAATGTCCAACGAGACACCCATTTTAGTTTGTTAATACTATAATTAGGCTTCTCCTATAAGGATAGGAGATTCGGGGTCCTGTGACTAACCCAATAAGGGTGTACATTAGGCTATAAAATTATTTCCAAGAGTAAGAATTTCCAGCCTTTATAAACTGTTGTTCAGTATTCTTTGACCTACAGCACCTGAATGTCCAACGAGACACCCATTTTAGTTTGTTAATACTATAATTAGGCTTCTCCTATAAGGATAGGAGATTCGGGGTCCTGTGACTAACCCAATAAGGGTGTACATTAGGCTATAAAATTATTTCCAAGAGTAAGAATTTCCAGCCTTTATAAACTGTTGTTCAGTATTCTTTGACCTACAGCACCTGAATGTCCAACGAGACACCCATTTTAGTTTGTTAATACTATAATTAGGCTTCTCCTATAAGGATAGGAGATTCGGGGTCCTGTGACTAACCCAATAAGGGTGTACATTAGGCTATAAAATTATTTCCAAGAGTAAGAATTTCCAGCCTTTATAAACTGTTGTTCAGTATTCTTTGACCTACAGCACCTGAATGTCCAACGAGACACCCATTTTAGTTTGTTAATACTATAATTAGGCTTCTCCTATAAGGATAGGAGATTCGGGGTCCTGTGACTAACCCAATAAGGGTGTACATTAGGCTATAAAATTATTTCCAAGAGTAAGAATTTCCAGCCTTTATAAACTGTTGTTCAGTATTCTTTGACCTACAGCACCTGAATGTCCAACGAGACACCCATTTTAGTTTGTTAATACTATAATTAGGCTTCTCCTATAAGGATAGGAGATTCGGGGTCCTGTGACTAACCCAATAAGGGTGTACATTAGGCTATAAAATTATTTCCAAGAGTAAGAATTTCCAGCCTTTATAAACTGTTGTTCAGTATTCTTTGACCTACAGCACCTGAATGTCCAACGAGACACCCATTTTAGTTTGTTAATACTATAATTAGGCTTCTCCTATAAGGATAGGAGATTCGGGGTCCTGTGACTAACCCAATAAGGGTGTACATTAGGCTATAAAATTATTTCCAAGAGTAAGAATTTCCAGCCTTTATAAACTGTTGTTCAGTATTCTTTGACCTACAGCACCTGAATGTCCAACGAGACACCCATTTTAGTTTGTTAATACTATAATTAGGCTTCTCCTATAAGGATAGGAGATTCGGGGTCCCGTGACTAACCCAATAAGGGTGTACATTAGGCTATAAAATTATTTCCAAGAGTAAGAATTTCCAGCCTTTATAAACTGTTGTTCAGTATTCTTTGACCTACAGCACCTGAATGTCCAACGAGACACCCATTTTAGTTTGTTAATACTATAATTAGGCTTCTCCTATAAGGATAGGAGATTCGGGGTCCCGTGACTAACCCAATAAGGGTGTACATTAGGCTATAAAATTATTTCCAAGAGTAAGAATTTCCAGCCTTTATAAACTGTTGTTCAGTATTCTTTGACCTACAGCACCTGAATGTCCAACGAGACACCCATTTTAGTTTGTTAATACTATAATTAGGCTTCTCCTATAAGGATAGGAGATTCGGGGTCCTGTGACTAACCCAATAAGGGTGTACATTAGGCTATAAAATTATTTCCAAGAGTAAGAATTTCCAGCCTTTATAAACTGTTGTTCAGTATTCTTTGACCTACAGCACCTGAATGTCCAACGAGACACCCATTTTAGTTTGTTAATACTATAATTAGGCTTCTCCTATAAGGATAGGAGATTCGGGGTCCCGTGACTAACCCAATAAGGGTGTACATTAGGCTATAAAATTATTTCCAAGAGTAAGAATTTCCAGCCTTTATAAACTGTTGTTCAGTATTCTTTGACCTACAGCACCTGAATGTCCAACGAGACACCCATTTTAGTTTGTTAATACTATAATTAGGCTTCTCCTATAAGGATAGGAGATTCGGGGTCCCGTGACTAACCCAATAAGGGTGTACATTAGGCTATAAAATTATTTCCAAGAGTAAGAATTTCCAGCCTTTATAAACTGTTGTTCAGTATTCTTTGACCTACAGCACCTGAATGTCCAACGAGACACCCATTTTAGTTTGTTAATACTATAATTAGGCTTCTCCTATAAGGATAGGAGATTCGGGGTCCTGTGACTAACCCAATAAGGGTGTACATTAGGCTATAAAATTATTTCCAAGAGTAAGAATTTCCAGCCTTTATAAACTGTTGTTCAGTATTCTTTGACCTACAGCACCTGAATGTCCAACGAGACACCCATTTTAGTTTGTTAATACTATAATTAGGCTTCTCCTATAAGGATAGGAGATTCGGGGTCCTGTGACTAACCCAATAAGGGTGTACATTAGGCTATAAAATTATTTCCAAGAGTAAGAATTTCCAGCCTTTATAAAACTGTTGTTCAGTATTCTTTGACCTACAGCACCTGAATGTCCAACGAGACACCCATTTTAGTTTGTTAATACTATAATTAGGCTTCTCCTATAAGGATAGGAGATTCGGGGTCCTGTGACTAACCCAATAAGGGTGTACATTAGGCTATAAAATTATTTCCAAGAGTAAGAATTTCCAGCCTTTATAAACTGTTGTTCAGTATTCTTTGACCTACAGCACCTGAATGTCCAACGAGACACCCATTTTAGTTTGTTAATACTATAATTAGGCTTCTCCTATAAGGATAGGAGATTCGGGGTCCTGTGACTAACCCAATAAGGGTGTACATTAGGCTATAAAATTATTTCCAAGAGTAAGAATTTCCAGCCTTTATAAACTGTTGTTCAGTATTCTTTGACCTACAGCACCTGAATGTCCAACGAGACACCCATTTTAGTTTGTTAATACTATAATTAGGCTTCTCCTATAAGGATAGGAGATTCGGGGTCCCGTGACTAACCCAATAAGGGTGTACATTAGGCTATAAAATTATTTCCAAGAGTAAGAATTTCCAGCCTTTATAAACTGTTGTTCAGTATTCTTTGACCTACAGCACCTGAATGTCCAACGAGACACCCATTTTAGTTTGTTAATACTATAATTAGGCTCTCCTATAAGGATAGGAGATTCGGGGTTGTGACTAACCCAATAAGGGTGTACATTAGGCTATAAAATTATTTCCAAGAGTAAGAATTTCCAGCCTTTATAAACTGTTGTTCAGTATTCTTTGACCTACAGCACCTGAATGTCCAACGAGACACCCATTTTAGTTTGTTAATACTATAATTAGGCTTCTCCTATAAGGATAGGAGATTCGGGGTCCCGTGACTAACCCAATAAGGGTGTACATTAGGCTATAAAATTATTTCCAAGAGTAAGAATTTCCAGCCTTTATAAACTGTTGTTCAGTATTCTTTGACCTACAGCACCTGAATGTCCAACGAGACACCCATTTTAGTTTGTTAATACTATAATTAGGCTTCTCCTATAAGGATAGGAGATTCGGGGTCCCGTGACTAACCCAATAAGGGTGTACATTAGGCTATAAAATTATTTCCAAGAGTAAGAATTTCCAGCCTTTATAAACTGTTGTTCAGTATTCTTTGACCTACAGCACCTGAAAGTCCAACGAGATACCCATTTTAGTTTGTTAATACTATAATTAGGCTTCTCCTATAAGGATAGGAGATTCGGGGTGTGACTAACCCAATAAGGGTGTACATTAGGCTATAAAATTATTTCCAAGAGTAAGAATTTCCAGCCTTTATAAACTGTTGTTCAGTATTCTTTGACCTACAGCACCTGAATGTCCAACGAGACACCCATTTTAGTTTGTTAATACTATAATTAGGCTTCTCCTATAAGGATAGGAGATTCGGGGTCCTGTGACTAACCCAATAAGGGTGTACATTAGGCTATAAAATTATTCCAAGAGTAAGAATTTCCAGCCTTTATAAACTGTTGTTCAGTATTCTTTGACCTACAGCACCTGAATGTCCAACGAGATACCCATTTTAGTTTGTTAATACTATAATTAGGCTTCTCCTATAAGGATAGGAGATTCGGGGTCCTGTGACTAACCCAATAAGGGTGTACATTAGGCTATAAAATTATTTCCAAGAGTAAGAATTTCCAGCCTTTATAAACTGTTGTTCAGTATTCTTTGACCTACAGCACCTGAATGTCCAACGAGACACCCATTTTAGTTTGTTAATACTATAATTAGGCTTCTCCTATAAGGATAGGAGATTCGGGGTCCGTGACTAACCCAATAAGGGTGTACATTAGGCTATAAAATTATTTCCAAGAGTAAGAATTTCCAGCCTTTATAAACTGTTGTTCAGTATTCTTTGACCTACAGCACCTGAAAGTCCAACGAGACACCCATTTTAGTTTGTTAATACTATAATTAGGCTTCTCCTATAAGGATAGGAGATTCGGGGTCCCGTGACTAACCCAATAAGGTGTACATTAGGCTATAAAATTATTTCCAAGAGTAAGAATTTCCAGCCTTTATAAACTGTTGTTCAGTATTCTTTTGACCTACAGCACCTGAAAGTCCAACGAGATACCCATTTTAGTTCGTTAATACTATAATTAGGCTTCTCCTATAAGGATAGGAGATTCGGGTCCCGTGACTAACCCATAAGGGTGTACATTAGGCTATAAAATTATTTCCAAGAGTAAGAATTTCCAGCCTTTATAAACTGTTGTTCAGTATTCTTTGACCTACAGCACCTGAAAGTCCAACGAGATACCCATTTTAGTTCGTTAATACTATAATTAGGCTTCTCCTATAAGGATAGGAGATTCGGGTCCCGTGACTAACCCAATAAGGGTGTACATTAGGCTAAAAATTATTTCCAAGAGTAAGAATTTCCACCTTTATAAACTGTTGTTCAGTATTCTTTGACCTACAGCACCTGAAAGTCCAACGAGATACCCATTTTAGTTCTTAATACTAAATTAGGCTTCCCCTATAAGGATAGAGATTCGGGTCCCGGTGACTAACCCAATAAGGGTGTACATTAGGCTATAAAATTATTTCCAAGAGTAAGAATTTCCAGCCTTTATATAAACTGTTGTTCAGTATTCTTTGACCTACAGCACCTGAAAGTCCAACGAGATACCCATTTTAGTTCGTTAATACTATAATTAGGCTTCCCCTATAAGATAGGAGATTCGGGTCCCGTGACTAACCCAATAAGGGTGTACATTAGGCTATAAAATTATTTCCAAGAGTAAGAATTTCCAGCCTTTATAAACTGTTGTTCAGTATTCTTTGACCTACAGCACCTGAAAGTCCAACGAGATACCCATTTTAGTTCGTTAATACTATAATTAGGCTTCTCCTATAAGGATAGGAGATTCGGGTCCCGTGACTAACCCAATAAGGGTGTACATTAGGCTATAAAATTATTTCCAAGAGTAAGAATTTCCAGCCTTTATAAACTGTTGTTTCAGTATTCTTTGACCTACAGCACCTGAAAGTCCAACGAGATACCCATTTTAGTTCGTTAATACTATAATTAGGCTTTCTCCTATAAGGATAGGAGATTCGGGGTCCCGTGACTAACCCAATAAGGTGTACATTAGGCTAAAAAATTATTTCCAAGAGTAAGAATTTCCAGCCTTTATAAACTGTTGTTCAGTATTCTTTGACCTACAGCACCTGAAAGTCCAACGAGATACCCATTTAGTTCGTTAAAACTATAATTAGGCTTCTCCTATAAGGATAGGAGATTCGGGTCCCGTGACTACCCCAATAAGGTGTACATTAGGCTATAAAATTATTTCCAAGAGTAAGATTTTCCAGCCTTTATAAACTGTGTTCAGTATTCTTTGACCTACAGCACCTGAAAGTCCAACGAGATACCCATTTTAGTTCGTAATACTATAATTAGGCTTCTCCTATAAGGATAGGAATTCGGGTTCCCGTGACTAACCCAATAAGGTGTACATTAGGCTATAAAATTATTTCCAAAGTAAGAATTTCCAGCCTTTATAAACTGTTGTTCATATTCTTTGACCTACAGCACCTGAAAGTCCAACGAGATACCCATTTTAGTTCGTTAATACTATAATTAGGCTTCTCCTATAAGGATAGGAGATTCGGGGTCCCTGACTAACCCAATAAGGGTGTACATTAGGCTATAAAATTATTTCCAAGAGTAAGAATTTCCAGCCTTTATAAACTGTTGTTCAGTATTCTTTGACCTACACACCTGAAAGTCCAACGAGATACCCATTTTAGTTCGTTAATACTATAAATTAGGCTTCTCCTATAAGGATAGGAGAATTCGGGTTCCCGTGACTAACCCAATAAGGGTGTACATTAGGCTATAAAATTATTTCCAAGAGTAAGAATTTCCAGCCTTTATAAACTGTTGTTCAGTATTCTTTGACCTACAGCACCTGAAAGTCCAACGAGATACCCATTTTAGTTCGTTAATACTATAATTAGGCTTTCTCCTATAAGGATAGGAGATTCGGGTCCCGTGACTAAACCCAATAAGGGTGTACATTAGGCTATAAAATTATTTCCAAGATAAGAATTTCCAGCCTTTATAAACTGTTTTCAGTATTCTTGACCTACAGCACCTGAAAGTCCAACGAGATACCCATTTTAGTTCGTATTATACTATAATTAGGCGTCTCCTATAAGGATAGGAGATTCGGGTCCCTGAACTAACCCAATAAGGGTGTACATTAGCTATAAAATTATTTCCAAAGTAAGAATTTCCAGCCTTTATAAACTGTTGTTCAGTATTCTTTGACCTACACACCTGAAAGTCCAACGAGATACCCATTTTAGTTCGTTAATACTATAATTAGGCTTCTCCTATAAGGATCGGAATCGGGGGTCCCCCGTGACTAACCCAATAAGGTGTACATTAGTATAAAATTATTTCCAAGAGTAAGAATTTCCAGCCTTATAAAACTGTTGTTCATATTCTTTGAACCTACAGCACCTGAAAGTCCAACGAGATACCCATTTTAGTTCGTTAATACTATAATTAGGCTTCTCCTATAAGGATAGGAGATTCTGGTCCCGTGACTAACCCAATAAGGGTGTACATTAGGCTATAAAATTATTTCCAAGAGTAAGAATTTCCAGCCTTATAAACTTTTTGTTCAGTATTCTTTGACCTACAGCACCTGAAAGTCCTACGAGATACCCATTTTAAGTTCGTTAATACTATAATTAGGCTTCTCCTATAAGGATAGGAGATTCGGGTCCCGTGACTAACCCAATAAGGGTGTACATTAGGCTATAAAATTATTTCCAAGAGTAAGAATTTCCAGCCTTTATAAACTGTTGTTCAATTTCTTTGACCTACAGCACCTGAAAGTCCAACGAGATACCCATTTTAGTTCGTTAATACTATAATTAGGCTTCTCCTATAAGATAGGAGATTCGGGGTCCCGTGACTAACCCAATAAGGGTGTACATTAGGCTATAAAATTATTTCCAAGAGTAAGAATTTCCAGCCTTTATAAACTGTTGTTCAGTATTCCTTTGACCTACAGCACCTGAAAGTCCAACGAGATACCCATTTTAGTTCGTTAATACTATAATTAGGCTTCTCCTATAAGGATAGGAGATTCGGGTCCCGTGACTAACCCAATAAGGGTGTACATTAGGCTATAAAATTATTTCCAAGATTAAGAATTTCCAGCCTTATATAAACTGTTGTTCAGTATTCTTTGACCTACAGCACCTGAAAGTCCAACGAGATACCCATTTTAGTTCGTTAATACTATAATTAGGCTTC